>CM055127.1:19917419-20281856 GCA_029206835.1 Rana muscosa | reverse complement strand
AACACAGGAGCACCAATCAGAACGGCGCAGCGCGACTCGCGCATGCGCCGTAGGGAACCGGGCATGAAGCCGCAGGGCTTCACTTCCTGGTTCCCTCAGTGAGGATGGCGGAGGGAGCAGCAGAGCGACGAGCGGTCGCTCGTCCTCTGCTGCGGACGTCGCTGGACTCCAGGACAGGTAAGTGTCCAAATATTAAAAGCCAGCAGCTGCTGTAGCTGTAGCTGCTGGCTTTTAATTTTTTTTTTCCGGCGGAGCAACCCCTTTAACTGAAACACACAGGCCCAAGAAGAATATCTGGTACTGGCCTTCACCTCACGCACTGCCATGGGGAGGACATGGGCCGTAGCGTATCTCACCCTCACATACGAAATACCCCTAGACAAAGAAGAGGGGGTGAGGCCGCTACATATGTTTAAAATCACTAAATGTTATGACATTGTTGTCTAGGTGATGTGTTTGTAAATAGAATGAAATGCAAACTTGAATCAATGTAAAGGAGAGGACACTCAGCAGTTGTTTACACATCTGCACTCACAGGAGCACTATAGTGTGGGCCACTAGAACAACCTTTTTAGGGTGTCCACCACAGGTGCCACAGTGGGTACTGGGGGGGGTTTAAGTTTGTAAGTGTACATGTGGTCCTTGTAGAGTGTAGCTGACACCTTTTTCAGTGGATTTTGATGATAATTTAGAAAAGTTTCAATGGTGTAGTCAGTCTTTGTGGAGAAAAACATTTTTGATTTTCTTTTAAAGAGATGCTGGTTTTGGCGGGAAAAAGTAATGGCGCCATTCTTGGCTTTTGTTAGCCTTGCAGGTTTGTCTGCCATTTTGAGGCACAGTTTTTCCTTAGCCTGTGGGTATCCTATAAGGGAAGGTGCAGCCACCTTTCTTTTGGGCACTATACCATGTGGCATTCGTCTGCTATTTCGCTGGTGGAATTTCTCAGCCTTTGGGGCAGATTTTGATGTTTGGTGCGAATATAGTGTGATCTTTTCTGCGTTGGAACCTGTTAGAGGCAATTTGTGTTTTTCTTTGTGTAGGGGAACCAATGTGGTGTTCATTGTGACGTCCCATGCTGGTTTTGGCGGGAAAAATTGCATGCGTCAATGGCGCAATTTTTGTTGTCCATGAGGTGCTGTGGTGGGTCATCCACCATTTTGTAGTCCTGGCTTGTCGGCCATTTTGAGAGACGTTTACAGTTTGAGATAGGAAGTTCCTGTTTAGCAAACACGGCCCCTGAATATGCTGTATTGGCATTTGTTGATTGGCGCAGTTTTGTCTCTGGTTTAAATTGCTTTTCTAAGCATCACCTTTTGAGGTGAGTTGAGAGGTATCTTAAAATAGCGCGGTTTTACCCCGAGGGGCCACAACGTGCTTGCAGACACACGCACATGCTGGGGCCTTGTCATGGATATGCATTAATGTCTGTCTGCCATCTTACCTTCCTCCTCATGTGTTCATCTAGAGACCAGACCTCCTTCACCTGGCTTCCTTTATAATCTCCTCCCAGCCTGACTCCACCCCAGGCCCTATCACTGAACACTATATTAACCTGTGCACTGCAAGCCTGCTTTGCTGATCAACGTGTTTGTTAGGCATTGTGTGTTTGGGTTCCTGCCTGCCGTGTGCTACGTCTGTCTCTCTGTTACGTTATTGGCTTGTCCCCGACCATCCCTGTCTGCTCGTGACCCTTGACCTTCGGCTCGTTCTTCGTTATCCTTGTCTGCTTGTGGCCCCTGACCTTCGGCTTGTTATTCGGTTCTCTCTATCGTGTGCTGCTGCTTCCCCTTATCCTACGGGGCGTGAGCTAGGAAACTCCAGGGGCCGCGACCTGGTCCCAGCCTGCAGCGTAACATCCTCACCACTAGAGGCCCTGGAGAAGACCAGCTGGGTCTTAGACTCCGCGCCCTGGGGAATCTTGGCTCTCGCTTCCGTTGGGATCCCGGTTGTGCTCCTCTGGTCCCGCTTTCCACAACCACCCAGTTTCCTATCCACAGAAGCCAGCCATAGGGTTCACTACCTCGCGGTGCACTCCTGTCCCCCTACGGTGTGCATCTGTCACCTGGCCACAGGTGACCCTGACAGTTTGATCAGCCATGAACCCGGCTGACATCCCGCTTCCCGCGGATGATCCATTGCAGGGCATAGTTCGCAGACTTGAGACCCAGGAATCAAATCAGACCCAGGTGATGCGATTCCTCCAGGATCTGGCTTCTCGATTCGAGCAGCTTCAGGTCTCCTTGGGAACCCCGAATCCGCAACCCCAAGTACAACCAGCGGCTGTACCTATCGCACCAGTCGCAGCCTCACACTCACTAAGATTGCCAGCTCCGTTCCGTTTCTCTGGGGACTCCAAGGCCTGCAGGGGGTTTCTCAGCCAATGCACTATTCATTTTGAGCTTCAGCCTCAAAGCTTCCTATCTGACCGGGCTAAGGTAGCCTATATCATTTCCCTCCTCTCCGGTGAAGCTTTGGCCTGGGCTGCCCCCCTGTGGGAGAGGAACGATCCGGTGGTTTCCAGTCTGTCCGAATTCTTGAAGCTCTTTCGTAATATCTTCGAAGAGCCGGCTCGGGCTTCTTCAGCGGCTAGTGCTGTCTTACGTCTTCGCCAAGAATCTAGTTCAGTGGGGCAATATGCTCTTCAGTTCCGTATCCACACAGCTGAATTGAGCTGGAATAATGAGGCCCTGGTCGCTACCTTTTTACATGGCCTCTCTGACCGAGTGAAAGACGAATTAGCGGGAAGAGCCATTCCCGTCGGTCTGGACGATGTAATTTCATTATGCAACCAGATCGACATTCGTTTTCAAGAGAGGTCCTTAGAAAAAAGACGCCAGCACTCTCTGGGTCCTAGCCAGTCTGAGCTCCCCTCCCTTCATTCCGTGGAGCATCCTCTACCTGCTGAAGAACCTATGCAGCTGGGCCGGACCAGACTAACCCCCGAAGAACGTGCTAGGCGCAGAACTCTGGGCTTGTGCCTCTATTGTGGGGGCAAGGGTCATTTTCGTGACTCCTGCTCGCTTCGTCCGGGAAACGCTCGGGTCTAATACATTTGGAAGGTGGAGTATTGGACCCAGAAACATCACCTTCTCGCCTGCTCTTGCCGGTGTCCCTTCATGTAGGCACTTCTCCTCAGTCAACCCTTGCATACCTGGATTCCGGGGCTGCCGGCAATTTCATGGATTGGAGAACTGCTTCTTCTATGAAGCTTACCCTTTCACCTCTCACTACCCCATTGGTAGTCTCGGCAATTGATGGCACTGTTCTCCCAGGGGGCCCTATTCGCTTCCAGACGCTACCCATTAGGATGTCGGTAGGGATTCTCCACCAGGAGTGGATATCCTTTCTTATTCTACCCAAGGCCTCTACCCCAGTTGTATTGGGCCTCCCTTGGCTACAGCTCCACTCTCCACATGTGGACTGGGTCTCTGGGCAGATCCTGGCCTGGGGTTCCTCATGTTTCTCGTCATGTCTTCTCAAGGTGACCCCCAAGGAGAGTCTTCCGGTTGCTGCCACTTCTGTTTCTTCTGATCTTCCCGCCGCATACAGCGATTACCGGGATGTGTTCTGTAAAAAATCAGCTGAGGTGCTTCCTCCCCACAGGTCTTTTGACTGTGCTATTGATCTTGTCCCCGGAGCAACTCTACCCAGGGGTCGTACCTACCCTCTGTCCATCCCAGAGACCCAGGCCATGTCGGAGTATGTAGCAGAGAATCTGGAGAGAGGGTTCATCCGGAAATCCTCATCGCCTGCAGGGGCAGGGTTCTTTTTTGTTGCCAAAAAGGATGGTACCTTAAGACCCTGCATCGATTATCGGGGTTTAAATGCGGTTACTATTAAAAATCGATACCCCTTACCCTTAATATCTGAGCTATTCGATAGGTTGAAGGGTGCCTCCATTTTCACCAAGTTGGATCTCAGAGGCGCGTACAATCTCATTCGAATACGGGAGGGTGACGAATGGAAGACTGCATTTAACACTAGAGACGGGCATTACGAATATCTGGTGATGCCTTTTGGTCTGTGTAATGCTCCAGCCGTGTTTCAAAACTTTGTCAATGAAATCTTCAGAGATCTGCTGTACCAGTTTGTTGTCATCTATCTGGATGACATTCTGATCTTTTCTGAAAATCTGCTCGTCCACAGAAACCATGTCCGCACTGTACTTCAACGTCTTAGAGAGAACAATCTCTATGCCAAGCTGGAGAAATGTTCCTTTGAATGTTCTGAGGTCCTGTTTTTGGGGTGCTTTGTCTCATGTTCGGGGCTTCGTATGGACCCTGGGAAGGTCTTGGCTATCACCAACTGGCCTCTTCCTGCTAGCCTCAAGGCCACACAGCGCTTTCTTGGCTTCACTAATTATTATAGGCAGTTCATAAGGAATTACTCTTCCATTGCCGCGCCTATTATCGCTTTGACCAAGAAGGGTGTGAATGCCAGAGACTGGCCTCCCGAAGCTGTCTCTGCATTTCACAACCTGAAACAGGCCTTTGTTTCTGGCCCCCTCTTGAGGAGACCAAATCCTGGGAATGCATTTTTTATTGAAGTGGACGCTTCCTCAATGGGGGTGGGAGCTGTGCTTCTTCAAATCTTTGAGAAGAGACGCCAACCATGTGCGTTCTTCTCCAAAAAATTTTCTCAGGCAGAGAGGAATTATGCCATCGGTGATCGGGAACTTCTCGCAATTAAATTGGCGTTAGAGGAGTGGCGTCATCTCTTGGAGGGTTCCCCTCACTCCATAACGATCTTTACCGATCACAAGAATTTACAGTATCTACAGAATGCTAAACGTCTGAATCCTAGACAGGCCAGGTGGAGTCTCTTCTTTGCCCGTTTTAATTTCACGATTACCTACAAACCTGGTTCCTGCAACGGTCGGGCTGATGCGCTCTCTAGGTCATTTGACACTTTGGACGAGGAGTCCGCCCCTGAACCTGAGCCGATCATTCCCACCTCATGCATTGTTGCCCACTCTACCACCCTGAAGTCTAAAATTCCGCCTGGTAAGACCTTTGTCCCCACTGAGCTAAGAGCTAAGATCCTTCGTTGGGGACATGATTCCAAGGTGGCAGGGCATTCTGGATTCCTCCGATCCTTCCTACTCATCAGTCGTCACTACTGGTGGCCTAATCTCCGCTCAGACGTCAAAGACTACGTTAAAGCTTGTCATGTCTGTGCTCAGTCCAAATCCTCCACACAAGCTCCTGCTGGTCTCCTCATGCCCTTGCCTATTCCTAAGGAACCCTGGGCCCATATTGCCATGGATTTTATCACCGATCTCCCACTGTCTGAGAATAATACAGTCATTTGGGTGGTAATCGATCGATTCTCCAAGATGGCTCATTTTGTTCCTCTTCCTGGTCTTCCTTCTGCCCCTGCCTTGGTTCCCATTTTCATTCGAGAAATTCTCCGCCTACATGGGGTCCCTTCTCATATTGTTTCCGACAGGGGAGTCCAATTCACGTCTCGTTTTTGGAGAGCCTTTTGCAAATCCCTCAATATTGTCTTGGATTTTTCTTCTTCTTACCATCCCCAATCCAATGGACAGACTGAGAGGGTTAATCAGGAGTTAGAGGTCTTTCTTCGCACCTTTGTGTCTTCTCACCATGACGATTGGTCCTCTCTACTCCCGTGGGCAGAATTCTCCCATAACAATCATGTGAATACCAGTTCGCAGAAGACACCCTTTTTCACAGTTTATGGAAAACACCCTCAACTTCCTCTTCCTATGATCTGTTCTCCAGACATTCCAGCTTTGGCTTCGGTTCAGGAGTCTCTCAATTCCGTTTGGGGTCACGTTCATGATTCCCTCCGGGCAGCTGCTGAAAAATTCAAAGGCTTTGCCGACCGCCGCAGGCGTAAACCGCCTTCTCTTCAGCCAGGGGACAAAGTCTGGCTCTCTACCAGGAACATCAAGCTCCGAGTTCCTTCTCTGAAGTTTGCTCCACGATTCATCGGTCCATACACGGTAACTGCTAAACTGAATCCGGTTTGTTTCAAACTCCAGATTCCTAAGAGCCTTAAAATCACTAACTCCTTTCATGTTGCTCTTCTAAAGCCTTTAGTCCTCAATAAATTCTCTCGTCCTCTTCCTACCGTGGCGCCTGTCTCTGAGGATAATCAGGAGTACGAGATCAGTCAAATTCTGGACTCCCGACTCTGTAAAGGCGTTCTTCAGTACCTCGTTCATTGGAAAGGGTTTGGTCCTGAGGAGAGGTCTTGGATCACTGCATCTGAGGTCTTTGCACCTCGTCTGTTAAAGGAGTTTCATCTGAAGTTTCCCTCTAAACCTGGGCCCAGGCGGGGAAGGGGGAGGCCTCGTAAGAGGGAGGGTACTGTCATGGATATGCATTAATGTCTGTCTGCCATCTTACCTTCCTCCTCATGTGTTCATCTAGAGACCAGACCTCCTTCACCTGGCTTCCTTTATAATCTCCTCCCAGCCTGACTCCACCCCAGGCCCTATCACTGAACACTATATTAACCTGTGCACTGCAAGCCTGCTTTGCTGATCAACGTGTTTGTTAGGCATTGTGTGTTTGGGTTCCTGCCTGCCGTGTGCTACGTCTGTCTCTCTGTTACGTTATTGGCTTGTCCCCGACCATCCCTGTCTGCTCGTGACCCTTGACCTTCGGCTCGTTCTTCGTTATCCTTGTCTGCTTGTGGCCCCTGACCTTCGGCTTGTTATTCGGTTCTCTCTATCGTGTGCTGCTGCTTCCCCTTATCCTACGGGGCGTGAGCTAGGAAACTCCAGGGGCCGCGACCTGGTCCCAGCCTGCAGCGTAACATCCTCACCACTAGAGGCCCTGGAGAAGACCAGCTGGGTCTTAGACTCCGCGCCCTGGGGAATCTTGGCTCTCGCTTCCGTTGGGATCCCGGTTGTGCTCCTCTGGTCCCGCTTTCCACAACCACCCAGTTTCCTATCCACAGAAGCCAGCCATAGGGTTCACTACCTCGCGGTGCACTCCTGTCCCCCTACGGTGTGCATCTGTCACCTGGCCACAGGTGACCCTGACAGGCCTATTTATGGCTGGGATCTGGCTGATCTACCAGCATTTGGAGTGTGGGAGGAGGCCAACGCAGACACAGGGAGGACATGCAAACTCCATGCAGGTGGTGCTAGGAGGGGGGATTTCTCTGTTTTCATTTGGGTGAGTGTGGGCTATTGCAGGATCGGCTGACTTAGCAGTATATGAGCAGGGGTTTGGGGTTTTGGATTTTGGTTTTAAGAAAAAACTTCACTTTACACTGAATTTTGATAGATTGTAAGACTAACAGAGTTTTTGTACAATGATGTGTTTTTATGTTTAAATATTTGGGAGTTTCCCAGAGAGCAATTCATTTTTTTTGGAACTTGTACTGTATAGCCATCTTTTGGCAGGAGTTTGTATTTTGAGTCCCAACTTATGGTCTGACTTCCAGGGGATGTGTGGGTCAGGGGGGATTCCCTCCCATTTGCAAAGGGGGGTTTTACTCCATCATTTCCTTGACAAGGTTTTAAATGGTTGAAATATATAATGTGTAGCCATGGATTTTTTTGGAGTCTTGATAGACAAGGCTAAGGCCTCCCCTCCCCCTCCCTCTTCCTGAACAATTGATATGTAAATAAACCATTTTTTTTTTTAAGTAGCTGAGCATGTAACCGGAAGTTTCTTTTCAGCATTTATATATCAGCAGAAAGTTGGTGGGAGGAGCTTGGGGTTGTCTGAATGAGATTTGTGCTTGGAAGGAAAATGGAAAGCATTTTGGCATTTAAGTGTTTTTTTATATTTTGTTCCAGTTTTGTAAAGTTTTATACTGAAATACCGTTTTGGGTAGAGAGCAAACGGGGGCATCACTATTATTTTATCATCTAGATACAGAGAGAAGCCACATTGTTCTGCAGGTGGTAAACTGGCGTAATTGTTCTGTGTGGTTTAGTCTGACAACGCAGTGTATGGGTGTATAGCGGAAAACGCTTGTGTATGCATGCACTGTGAGGGGTAGAGGCCTAATTCGGGGGTTGATCTGTGGTTGTTGCTGTAGTTCCAAAAGTGTTGGGACAACAAGCCATAGAGTTGACGCCTCGGTTAGGGTTTCTAGTTGGAGGACTTGACCATATAGTGGTTGTAGTTCTGCAATTCACCGTATAAGAAGACACCGGGCGGTGATCTCCGAAAATGGGTGCAACGGTTTAACCTGGACGCAGGTTTAAGACGATAAGCCGATTCGAATCGCCATGGACACAAGGCTTCCCATAGTCAGACGGTCACACAGTGCACGAAGCCTAGTTTTGGGGCAAAGGCCTTTGAACCCCAAAAAGATTAACATAGGTGGTCCAAGGATACTATTTTGGGTATCCCTCTGGAGTGGATGTAGTTGAGCTGCGGCTTCAGAAATCTGTAATGATGAGGAACGGTGGCTCATGCCCGTTTGTTTGAACTTTGTATGGCTGGTCCATGCAAGCTTCTCGAGCTGCTCTCATGGTTGTCCCATTTTTATTTTTTCCTATTGCTCAAAGAGTGAAGGTAGAATTCTGGCTGTTTTTGTTTTTTTGATTTTTGGTTTTGGAAACTATGAAGTATCTCCCCCACGTTTGTATCGGAATGTTTGTATGTAGTAACGTGAATATGTTCGAACTTACCGCGGCGATCCTCCGATACGTCGCGGCTGTTGTATTTTTGTAGGAACGGGAAAAGTAAGGGTTACAGAGGGTTTTGTTTGAATCGGTTTTGAAAGAATGTCATTGACAATTTACCAATGTACAGGGATGTCATTATTATTTTCCATTCTTTGCAGGTTAAATATGAAGAATAGAGTAATGATTTTGCTTATAAGTATTTTTCAGGTCCAAGGAGTTTGTACACAGAGAACAGGTGTATGTAGACAGCTGTACATATGGATAAATCTAAGGGAGGTAAAAGTATCACAGGCTATTTCATTGTTTCTTTTTTCCTGCACCACGCATTTCTTCCTTCAGTCTGTAATGAGGAAGAAAAGGGGGGGAGAAGTGATAAATGTAAGAGTGACAGTTTTTTTTTTTTGTCAAACTAATAATAACCTCTGTAATTCTAACCAAGTTTGTGCCAAGACTGTCTTTCTTTAATAGAATTTGAATCGGCAAGCAGCAGTCTGGTGAAGTAGGTTCCCATCCCAGAGGCCAAGAACCTTTTGTCAATGGTTTCAGGTATTGTAAGCCACGCACAGGTTATGCAGTGACCACAGTTCCGATGTCTGGGTTATTGTCATATGAGGGTTGTTTGGAGGTCAGTCAAAACCATAGTCGTACTCTCCTCATTAGCTGTCACTTATATTCTCGGCTGATGGGGGAGGTGCGATCGTTGTGACATGAACTTCAAAATGTCCACCAAAAGGTTTTCACGAGTCCCTCCTGGACCCGACTCAATAATCAGTTTCCATTCTTTCCAACCAGGTGACTGGGTCGTTGTAAAGAAGCTTGAGGGATGAGACCACGCCAGCCACTGCAAGAAGCGGCTCAACCACACCAAAGAATGAGGAGTATCTTTGTTTATTTATATTTTTGTTGTTTAGTAAATTTTAGCGAGGGTAACTATGAAAAGCATCCCAAGTTATTATTTAAAGTGTATTTCCTGACTAGCTCAGAAAGCGAACAGGACTGATTGCTGGGTCTGTTCTGAGTCTTCACCGAGGTTTAGTCCCCAGCGATGACAGCGGTACATGTCATTTATGATGTTATTATGGGTATGAGGAGTTTTAGTCCCCAGCGATGACAGCGGTACATGTCATTTATGATGTTATTATGGGTATGAGGAGTTTTAGTCCCCAGCGATGACAGCGGTACATGCCATTTATGATGTTATTATGGGTATGAGGAGTTTTGACAAACTAGTGAAGACTCCAGACAGACACTTGTCAATGGAATCTAACGATGCATTTTTAGAGGGTAAAATTGGTTAGTTTTAATGGCTCTGCCTCTTGTCGGTTTGGGTATCTAGGCAGCCCACAAGTGTGTTTGAACTTTAGTTTGGTGTTTATGCGGATCTGCAGCTTATAAAGGTAATTCCCCCAAAGCAAGAGGTTCATGCGTGATGGTGAAGCTGTCCCAACATCTTATGTCGCGGCCGATCGCGAGGATCTGATGGCGCAGGAAATTAAGAATGGCAGGGACAGCTAGAAGGGATTTGTTCACCAACCCCGACCAGGTCTGGGCATGGGGTCCTGCATGTACAAGGTGGGGGGGGGGGCTCGGGCTTGGGATACGATTGAACAATTCTCATCCGTTAAGGATAGGGTTCTTCATGTAATTGTTGAAGCCAGAGCTGTAGCTAAGTGAAGGTTGGGAGTTTATTTTAAGGGTCTGGGAATCTTTGGGGATCTAATTTTTATTTTACAGCGGATCGTGGTTAAAGGAAGTGGGAATATATATACTCATGTCGTTTTTATTTCTATTCTTTCTATGTCGTGACGAGAGGCTCCTGTTGCCTGATTTGACGCGTGACCAGAGTTTCCTTGATGAGACGCCCCGAAGCCGGACCCACATACAAGACAGAGAATCACAGACGGATCGGCGATTACTACAGCTCACCATGTCGTGTCCTCCTTTATAAGTCATGCCCCTGAAGAGTAGAGTCTACATGTCAAGCCGTGTTTTCCTTTTTATGGACTAAGGACTGATTCATTTACAGGTGTAAGAAGCAGATCAACTCTCATCGATGGACACATGGGGTGCATATGACAAAAAAGGGAGGACTGTTGTGGAGATTTTTATGGAGATGTATTTAATATGTATTGTCATAGTGTCACCCAGTGTTAGTACTTCCGCAACCCGCTCTAAAAGAGCTGATTGGGGTAGTCTGAGGCTGGTTGAATCCCGTCTGATAGGGGAAAACGTTTTGAGGTTGGAGTGTGATGTTTGCAGGGTGCGGATATGTCCGCCAACGGGGGCCCTCTGTGCATTAGCATGGACGATCGTTAAGGAGGGGATATGCTCGCTCTGCAACAACATCATTGGTTATGAGCAGATGCGTACTCTTGTCTCTGCTGTGTCTGATCAACATTGGTTGGAATTCGTAGTGCGCATCTGCAGATAGCCTCCCTCCCCCATTCAATAATAGTATAATCTTAATATGCGTTATTCTATGGAATAGCGCAGAATAAGAATTCCTATCAACGGTAACTTTAGCCATCCTACGTTATTGTATTCATGTATGACATCTCCTGTTGGAAGGAATGTCCAGGTATTGTCATTTTCCTGTGAGGAAGGAACATCCTGTGAGGTTCCCGCCCATGGGGGAGGGGATTGGTTGCTGCAGCCAATCACCTCCTGTGTGAGATCTTTTGAGTTTAATAAAAGCCTATGATTAGGCGTCAGATAGTCAGTATTTTTTGCTGGGATGGCCTGACGATAAGGTCTATGTGTGAGCCTTGCTTCTTGGATGAATGATGGAATGAACGGTGAGTGGATTTTAGCAACTTAAAGATAGCATTATTGCAAAAAGATGAAATCTGATGTGTGCTTAGATAGCACAGGAATTATAGGCTGTGTGCTCTGCAAACAGCCTAGGAATTCCACAACAGGGGGGGGCCCATGTGATAAAATTGTCACAAAAAGGTCAGTATTCTAGCTTTGTTCAGTTCTCCTATCTGGTCTTCATCTTGGAACTGTGCCAAAACAGACAAGTGTATCCCACCTGCAAGCAATGTTTCATATTCCTAGTTCTGACTTCATATATGTGTGTGTTAAGTGTACCATTTGTTTCAATCTCATAGGGGAGAGAAGACTGGGAGAACACCACTCCTCGGAGCCCAGGAACCCCACACCTTCTAAAGAACCCCAACCTCCCCAACAAGCCCAACCTGAGGATATGGAGGAAGTCGAATTGGATAAAGGAGAGGTGGAGGAAGGAGAATTGGAGAAAGTAGAGGTGGATGAGGTGGTGGAACTTGTCATTACAACAGGTCTGTATCTGTCACCACAGCTTCAGGTAAAAGAGATGTAGGCCTGGAGATTGTTATTTTTTTTATATTTATTTTAGGGGATGAATATGTTGCTGAAATTCCACGATTCTCCAGGGATAGTGCACAAAGACTCATCCAACAAGTAATGGATTGTAGTACTCAATTGGACTTCATGAAAAAAAGGATTAATAATATGGAGAATACATTTAAGGACATCATTGATGTGTTGGGGCGAATAGACTAAAACACCCCTTTTTTTTGCTAGTTTTTGTTCACTTTCGTAGCACTTTGCCGCAAAAACAAAATTTCGAAGATGCACACAGTGGGTCAACATGTGCTATCTGCCATCACGAGATCTCCATGTACGTGTTTTGAGGGTGCAACTTCTTCCTCACCACTCAAGTAGGTGAAAGGAAGAAGGGGTTGCCCCCCAAAACATGTTGAATGATCCCCCATGATGGCGGGTAGCACATGTTGACAATAGGGATGAGGAAGGAAATAACCTATTTTACCCACCCTAAAATTGTGTGCATCTTCGAATTTTGTCTTGTTCAGGGGTGACAACACTCCATCTTTGATGAAGGGCAGATAGACATTTGTTTTTTATAAAAAAAGGTCTGAGGGCTTGCCTATATACGTTAACATTGTTGTATTTCGAGGAATGTTGAGGAGAGTTTTTGTAATTTCATTAGCACCAAAAATTGCCATGTTAGGTGAAAAGCCAAAAATGGGTTTCTAAAATGTAGAGACACAAAAAATGTAAAAAAAAGCATATCTGTGATTGTGCACAGAGTAAAATACAAGAAAAAAAATAAAGTGTGGCTGCTCTTTTTTTTAACCACTAGAACCTTTTTTGGATTTAGTTTTGTTGTTAGCAGTGAAATATTTGGTGTTTACTAAGGAAAATACACTTGGCACTACAAGTACACTTGGAAAAAGTAGCACACACCTCAAATATAAACAAAGAAAAACTACAACTTTAAAGTTCAGATATTTTTTATTTTGTTTTTTGGGTAAAAAGATAAAACTAGGATTGATTCTCTGGCATTGGAATGGCCCCACTACCCATGAAATAATCCACATATTTCTGCCGTATTGCACAGGCACTTTGGGGGGGTAAGCCAGCACGGACATGTTCCAGGCCCGGCAGGGCATTGTCCGCAGCAAGTCCGGCCTCGGGCCCAACTGGGGCCATATAAGTAGGAGATTTCTTCCTTAAAAAATTGTGCAGAACACAACAAAAAAACAATATAGTTCAATTTGTACTCCGCCAGGTTAATAGGAGTTAAAAATAGACGGAACCGGCTGGCCATTATCCCGAAGGCATTCTCCACAACTCTTCGGGCTCTGGCCAGCCGGTAGTTGAAGACCCTCCTCTCCGGAGTGAGGGTCCTCTGGGGAAAGGCCTCATGAGATGCCGACCCAGGCCAAAGGCTTCATCAGCCAAAAAGACAAAGGGGAGTCCTTCCACATTCCCTGCATCCGGTGGCAATGCAAGGTCATCACTCTGTAGACGGAGAGCAAACTCCGTCTGGGTGAAGGCTCCCCCATCCGACATCCGGCCATTCTTCCCCACATCCACATAGAGGAATTCATACTGTGCTGACACCACCGCCATCAGAACGATACTATGAAACCCCTTGTAGTTATAAAAAAAGGAGCCCGAACGGGGTGGTGGCACGATGCGGACGTGCTTCCCGTCAATGGCTCCTCCGCAGTTGGGGAAGTCCCACCGCCTGGCAAACTCCAATGCCACAGTCTGCCATTCCTGTGGCGTGGAAGGAAGCTGGGGAATCCAACAAGATAAAAAAAATTAGTACTTTTGCAAATAACATTGCAAGCAGATTATACAAAAACATTCGTGGCCAACATAAGTATAACATTTTGCTTAAGGATTCTTAAAAAAATAAAAATACACAATTCTCACATTGCTCACCCCCCTCTGATGGCCGATTGATTTTCTTTGGGGGGGTCTAGATGAGTATGGAACCCCCCAAAAATCACATTCTGGAAAATGACTTAACCATTTGAGGGGGGGGGGGGACTACAATGGATATGAAAAAATACGTTGTTAATAGACTAGGCTAGATGTGTTTGGGCCCAGGAGAGCATGCTGGAGAGGTAGGTGAAGGTAAAAATGCATGTAGGCCAAAAAATGACTTAAAAAAGTACAGCATGCATGGGGACAAAGGGGACATTCTCAGCATATTACAATCATGGTAATTAGGGAAGGATGAAAGAAATACAATACATTATCATCCATGAAATACATAGAATGTGATATTAAATGCGAAAACTTACCCTCATATAGTCATCCTGCAGGACTTGGATGATGGCAGAACAGGTCTCTGGGATTATGACGCCCAGAGCCTGGGGGGAGATGCCTGTGGTGAACTTCAGGTCCTGCAGACTTCTCCCTGTCGCCAGGTAATGCAACGTGGCGATGAGCCTCTGCTCAGCACTGACGGCTTCCCGCATAACGGTGTCCTGCCTGGTAATATAGGGGGACACCAAAGCCGACAGATACTGAAAAACGGGGTCAGACATCCGCAGAAAATTCCTGTAGTCCTCAGGATTATTCTACACGATCTCCCGCAGCAGAGGCATGTGAGAGAATTGGTCCCGCTGGAGCAACCAATTCTTGGTCCATGAACTCCTCCTCACCCTGTTCATAGACTCGTCTTGGTCCAAGACAAGAAGACCAACAGACACACAAAGTCAGTGCACAACACGATCTCTACGATGAGAACGTATCCGCAACATGGCTAAAAAACGGTCGTCTGATCAGAACAAACTAAACAGAACACACTGAAGAACAGCAAGGCCTATGAAGAACGACCTGAAAATCAGAAACGAGTGGACAAGAACGCACTAAAAAACAGATACGACCTGACTACTCGCCCTGAAAGACAAGATACGAACTCACAAGCACCTACTGAACCGCAGAAAACTAACTGAAAGCACGAAGTCTGAAAAGCGCAAATCGTCTCTTCCCAAACTTTAACTAACACACAGCAACGCAAGATTATCAAAAGCAGCCCAAGGGAGGACGCCATGAGAATTGAACTTCCCCTTTATACTGCCGTCGTACGTGTTGTACGTCACCGCCTTTTTAGACTGACGAGATTTTGGAACGACAGTGTGTATGCAAGGAAAGCTTCACAAGAATCACGTCAAACTTGACAAGAAAACCGTCGAGAAAAACTGTTTTTTTTGCGACGAGAAACTCGGCCGTGTGTACGAGGCTTCAGGCCTGGTTCACACCTATAGGTTTTTTGGTGCTTTTTGCAGAAACGCACTACAGTTTATTTTAAGATGGTTTCCCATGGGACACATTCACATCAATGCTTTTTTCAGCCGCTGCGTATTTGGAAAAAGGGTCAAGAACTTTTTTTAACGCAAAAACAACAACAAATTGAGCAAAAAAAATTTTTGCTGCAATTTGCAGTAAAATTGCGTGTACAAAAACGCACAGCAAACATCACTGCAGAAAACGGATCCAAAGTAAACTGCATATGTGTGAACCGAGCCTTATGCTGGCCATGCACATATCGATTTTCGGACAAGAATATTAATTTCGAAAAATCTTTGTACATTCGCTGAATGAAAGAATGTTTGAAAACTTCTCTTTCTTTTAACATTCAGTTTTAAAATTAATGTAATTTCTGAACGAAAACGCTGTCTGAAAAGTGTTCTATTCTGCTCCTTTGAATTTTCCCGTCACTGTGGTCAAAAACGAACAACGACTTGACCCCACTAACGATTCGAAAATCGAATGAATGTTCTTAACCACTTAAGGACCGGACCATTATGCAGCTTAAAGACCTGGCCACTTTTTGCGATTCGGCAATGCGTCACTTTAACTGACAATTGCGCGGTCGTGCGACGTGGCTCCCAAACAGAATTGGCGTCCTTTTTTCTCTTTCCGTCCATGGACTGACACAGCATCTTTATTCTTGACAAAGTGGGTTATGTTCCTGCTCATAGGAGAAGACTAGACAGAATGTTAGATGTTTTAACATACATTCCATTACCAGAGCTGAACAGCCCCGCCCAGGGGGCGGTCCCTCCGGACATAACCCTCCTACCTGCAGCCAGCTGCCTCAGTTTTTTTCTGCCTAGCAGAGGAGAGGACGTGGCTCTCTTCGGAGCCAGTCTCTTGAAGAAATATTTTATTCTTTTAAAATGTAATTATTTTATTTTTGAGATCTTCTATCAACAGTCGGCTGGGCAACAGGTTGGGTAGTTCGCTATCCTCATAGTCTTCCCAGTCCGACCATCGAGCGTGCTGATCCTCGCTCTGCGTGAGATCAATCCACGACATACCCCGTGACTCCAGGGGTGGCCGGTGAGCTTTTTTGCTCCAGTGTCCACATATGTCTGAACAGTTATGCTGTATCTTTCACAGTGGACCGGGCCGACAGCTACTCGGTACTGCACTGTGATAGTCTTGTCAGGAACACACCAGTGGGTCCTTGCGGGACGGGTAAGTACTGTTTCTCCTGCCTCAGTAGGTGAGTACATACTGTGTGTTCCTACTGTAGGGGGGTTCCCTGTGCCCCCCTTGTTGTTTTCATACTCTCTGTCACCTTTCCTTCTGTGCATGCAATGACTGGGGGGTGCCTGAGGGTCACGCTGTCCCGAGTGGGGCCGGTGGTATCGGGGGTCTGAAATGTGTATGGGGGATGCCCGCTAGTCAGCCCTGGGTTTTATCGCAGTTTTTGCGCTGTCAGGCGCCATGTTTTGTGTATCACTGTGTTACTGTGTAAAACCGCTTGGCGACCATTTTGCGGGGGCCCACGATGGCGCACTTATAATTGCGGAGGCCATTTTGTTGGAGCCGCGCACTTTTTGGGAACTATTTTGGCCTCTTGTGCTGACTATAGGGGCGCAAGTGATCTCCTCACATCCTCTTCGCTATTTCCTGCTGTGGAGGTTCGGGCAGCGGCGCTGAGCGGTCCTACCTCGGTCAGTGAGTCCCCTGGGCAATCTCCCATTCAGTCAGTGCAGCAAGAGGGTGGACTTTTGTTTCTTAACAATGTCACAGAGGGCGATTTTATGGAGTCAGTTTCACCTGCTTCCCCTAACATGTCAAGGCAACTAGCAGTGTCTCTGCACATATGTTGCCCGGATGGAAGCGGCGTGCGAGCGCAGGGGGGCTGAGAGGCGCCCTCTTTCCCCACCATCTCCTGGGGGGGGGGGTGCTCTGATTCAGTTATGGGCCTTGCTGCAGCACAGGACCCTAGCTCTGAATTTTTTGATAATTTTGACCAGGACATTCCTTATGAGGAAGACTCCTTCTCTGGGTCAGTTAATGACAGGTCGCTTGTTAGTGAACTCATTGATGCTGTGAGGGACACTCTCATGCTGGATTCTGCAGCTGTGGAACCTCTGGTGGAGGCTGTCTCCTTTGGTTCATTTAAGGTTCATCCTTTTAAAAAAGGTTTTTCCCTGTACACCATTCTTTGACAAATTCATAGACCAGGTATGGGACAAACCGCTGAAGACCTTTGCTGTCTCGCACCGTCTGGCGGTTAGGTACCCCTTTGAGGAGAGCCTGATTAAAACATGGGCCTCTCCTCTGGTCCTCGGTCGCCTGGTTAATTTATGCCACGGCTCTCCCGGTTGAGGGGACTCGTGCCTTTTAAGGACCCTACTGGTAGGAGGTTGGAATGGGTGAGCAAGGCCATGTTCACCATGCTGGGAGGCGACATTGGTGTCTCAGACAAATGCGGTATGGCCATAGATTTTGCACCAAACTGTGCAGGAGCTAATCTTCCTCCAGATTGGATCGCACTGGCCGACCAACTGGTACAGGGCCTGGTGTATGTGTGCGATGCCACTATGGACGCTGCCCCCTTAAGATCAAGGGCCTCAGTGTCTGCGGCGGTATTGCATCGCCTTATTTGGTTAAAGTGCTGGTCTGCTGACCTGGCCTCTAAGAAGCTCCTGACGGATTTAACCTTTAGGGGTGGGAGGTTATTGGTGCTTCCCTGGATGGCATTAGTAAAAATGTTACGGGAGGTAAGTGCACCCTTCTTCCTCAGCCTACTGAGGGGAAGGAACTGCGCCGTAAACCGGGCCCTTCTTTTCTCTCACTGATGAGGTTTTTGCGTCAGTCAGAGCACGGGGTGAATTCTCCCAGACTGACAAGAGTGCGGCTGGAGGACGGAATCGTCCCTGGGTGAGTGAGCCAAACAAGCCGGCTAACAAACCCTCCACCGCATGAAGTCTTGCCCCCGCCTGACTCCGGGGTGGGGGGGATGACTTTGCAGGTTCACGGATCGGTGGACCTCCTGGATCTCCGTCTGGTGGGTATGCGAGGTGGTCACCTCGGGGTGAAGTGCGAGGTACTGTTGCCAGTACCGTCAAAGGAGAGGTTTCAAAAGAGGGACGGGGTTCGTCCGATTCTGGACCTCAAGACCCTAGAATGCCTTTGTGAAGGTTTAAGAATTTCCGCATGGAATCCATCCATTCGCTCGGTGTTTGCTGCGCTTCACCTGGGGGATTTCTGGTGTCCTTGGACCTCGAGGACGCCTACTTGCATGTCCCAATCTGCGCGGGTCACCAGAAGTTTCTGTGCTTTGCCAGAGGTGTAGACCACTATCAGTTTGTGGCTATCCCCTTCGGTTTAGCGTCAGCACCGCGGGTTTTTGCCAAGGTGCTTGCCCCGATTCTAGCTTTGCTGAGATAGCGGGGCATTGGTATCTGGACGATCTTCTTCTAAGAGCAGACTATGGCTCAGAATTAGAGGAAAATGTGTTGATTGCCAGCCGGGCCCTCCGAGAATTCGGTTGGCTGCTGAACATTCAGAAGTCAGTCCTGGTTCCGACTCAGCGTCTGGAGTGCCTAGGTTGATCCTGGACTCCTCGGAGGCGAGGGTCTTTCTCCCCTTGGAAAAATTGCTGACTCTTCAATCTGCAGTACGGTGCTGCCATCCCACAAAGGGTCGTCTCTCCGTTTTTGCATGAGGGTCCTGGGACTCATGGTGGCGTCCTTCGAGGCTGTACCGTATGCCCGATTCCACACTCGAGCCTTACAATGGGAGATCCTGTCCTGCTGGGACGAGTCTCAATTTTCGCTGGATCGTCAGATCCTGCTGGGTCACCTGGTCAGGGCGTCCCTGACATGGTGGCTGAGATCCCTGGCCCTTCCGTCAGGGAAGTCGTTCCTTCCTGTCCAGTGGACTGTGATCATGATGGACACCAGTCTTTCTGGCTGGGCGGAGTCTGGGGAGTTCTATCAGCCCAAGGGCTTTTGGACTCCAGACGAATCCCGTCTGCCGATCAATGTCCTGGAACTTTGGGCAATCAGACTGTGTCTCTCCTCGTGGTCTGGGAGACTACAGGGGCGGACTTCGCCACGGCAGTGGCTTATGTTAACCGCCGGGGGAACGCGGAGCTCGGCAGCAGCGTCCGAGGCCGCTCACATCCTGAAATGGGCGGAAAGAAGCGTGCCGGCTCTGTCGGCCGTTTACATTCCAGGAGTAGACAACTGGCAGGGGAACTATCTGAGCCGCCAGTTGTCAGACCAGGGGGATTAGTCCTTACATCCGGAGGTGTTTCAACTCCTTTGCGGGAGTGGATGTGGACCTGCTGGCCTCTCGACTCACTCACAAGGTGTCGAGATTCGTTGCCAGGTCCAGGGATCCCTGGGCAGACGCGTCAGACGCGTTGGTGGCCCCGTGGGGTCGGTATCGGCTGATTTATGCCTATCCTCCACTGAAGTTGCTTCCTCATCTACTTCGCAGGGTGGAGGCCGAGGGGATTCCGGTGATCCTCAACGCTCCGGATTGGCCTCGGCGTCCTTGATACGCCGATCTTGTGCGCCTAGTGGCGGACGTTCCGTGGCGACTGCCTATGCGGGAGGACCTTCTATCTCAAGGTCCATACTTCCTCCTGCTTTACAGGCACTGGCTTTACTGGCATGGCTATTGAAAGCCAGGTGCTGAGGGTCCAAGGTCTTTCAGAATCGGTCATCTCGACCACGCTGATGGCACGGATATCTTCCTCCAGGAAGATATACCACCATACCTGAAGGGCCTACATCGCTATGTGCGAGGAGCTGGATTGGCGTCCACGGACGTATTCCGTTTCCAGGATCCTGCTGTTTTTACAGTGTCGTGTGGACCAAAAGCTTGCTTTAAGCACCATTAAGGGTCAGATTTCAGCTTTGGCTGTTTTCTTTCAGCGGCTGCTAGCAGGCCATTCTTTGATTAGTACCTTTGTACAGGGGGTCCGCCATGTGCTCCCCCCTTAACCCACCTCTCCCTCTTGGGGATTTGAATTTGGTGCTCTCGGTTCCTCAAGAACCTCCTTTTAGGAACGTCAGGAAGATTCCTCTCTTACCTTTATCTCAGGATGTGGCTTTTCTAGTAGCCATTACTTCTGTCAGAAGGGTTTCTGAATTGGCGGCCTTGTCTTGCAAACCACCATACTTGATCCTCCATAAGGATAAGGCGGTGCTACGCCCACAGCCTTCTTTTCTCCCGACAGTAGTCTCGGCCTTCCACCTTAATGAGGACATTGTGCTTGCTTCTTTATGTCCTCGTCCATCGCATCCCAGAGAGTTTGCGCTTCACACGTTAGACGTGGTATGTGCCTTACGGGTGTACCTGTCTGTTACGGCTTCATTTAGGAAGTCTGACTCACAGTTTGTGTCCGTGTCTGGGCCAAAACGGGGCCAGGCGGTTTCGTCTGCCACCATTTCTAGGTGAATCAGACAGACTGTCATACAGGCCTATGCCCTTAAGGGGCGGGCGCCTCCCTTTCCGGTTACCGCACATTCAACCAGGGAAATTGGTGCTTCCTGGGCTTTCCAACATCAAGCGTCTGTTGCACAAGTGTGCAAGGCGGCGACCTTTCTTCGGCCGCAAGTTTTTTTGTACTCACTGTAAAATCCTTTTCCTGTCAATCATGGCAGCATACATCTTTGGGTTGTGGCTCCGCCCCCACAACCTGATAGGACCGTGTAGCTATTAAGCCCAGAGAGGGCCCCCGCCCAGGTATTCTCCTTTTTTTCCTCACCTGATCAGGACTGGAATCGCAAGGTATCCCTTACCGTTTGTCGCCCCAGCCAGGTTCAGCCTCTCCTGGGTGGAAGTCCTTCCTGTACAGCCTCTAAATGGGCTATATGGTTGGAGCCCCATTCTGGTGGTCTGGGGGGCATATTTCAGCCTCTCCTGGGTGGAAGTCCTTCCTCTACAGTCTCTAAATGAGCTACATGGTTGGAGCCCCATTCTGGTGGTGCAGGCTTCTCAAAGAAAGCTTTAAACAAGCTTTGACTTAAGTGACAGCGTTTCCTTTTGCTTTCCATATGCCTTTTACTTATTTTCTCTGTGTTATGGGCATTTGCCATTACCAAGATGGCTGCAGCAGTGCAAGTACACTGAACATGAAAGGCAGGAAGTGATGCGGCCTCTGTGTTTCTTAACTATAGCTTTCCAGGATGGTGATCTGATCATGCTCAGGCACTGATATCATCACTAATGGCAAATGTGACTTCTAAATGGTTTTATGGCATTCACCTGGGCTCTTCCTATCTCCTTCTCAATGCTTGCTCTGGGATCACTGTGTTGGGCTCAGTTTCCACTAGTGCGACCTCTCTCTGCAAAGTCGCATGACAAGCCGTACTCCATGATTTCCAATGAGTAACGTTCATATCTGTGTCCATAGACCTCAAGAATACACAGGCATTGCTTCAAGTCACATCACATTTGCGGCAAAATCATGCGACTTTCAGGTCGCAATAGTGGAGACTTGGTGTTATTCTGTTTCTCATTTCAGTCTGTTGCTTTGCTCTGTTTCTATGGGAAACGCTGTCCAGTCAGACCACCCATTGCTTTTAAGGTATAGGGATTGGTAAGTAGTGAAGATTGAGAAAAAGAGAGCCAATATCTATAGTCCTGTAAGGACCAAAAGCTGAAGAGAGCCTTCTGACGGTCAAGACAAGTCACCATCTAAGAACAGACATCCAGGCAATGTTGATTAAGCTCATCAACGCGCCCCTCATTATCATTGCTCCCCGTTGACAAACATCACAAGTTATCAGCCCTAAAAGTGGCTGCATTTGTGGTGGAAAGTCATTGCCTGCCAAGCTAGCACGTCAAATCTTACTGGAACAAGCACTATACAGCCCTGCAAGGACTTCAAGATGTAGAGAGCCTGCTAAAAGCCAGAACAGTCACTGTTCAAGCGCAGACATACAGGCAACATTGATCAATGTCATCATCTCACCTCTGATTATGTTTGCTTCCCGTTTACAAACACCACAGGTTACCAGTCCTAATGGTTGCTGCATTTGTGGTGGAAAGTCATTGCTTGACAAGCTACAGTGCATGAATTGCCTAGCACTTCCAACCAGAGCCAGTAGGTGGTGTCCTAATTGGAAAGCTTGCCATGGCAAGAAAGCATTAAAGGGGCCACAAGCTTTGAAGATTGCCCAATAGAGATTTTTTTGCAAGGGCAGTTAAGAATGCAATTGCCTGGGGTGAAGTGGATGAAACGCTCCACAAAGTTAGAAAGCACTAATTTCCTTCACTGAACTGGAGGAGTTAATCCAGGAAGAGTTGAAGGGGTCAGAGAAAAATGCCCTTATAAACAGGCTGTCAAAACTGTATACCTGGAAAAAGCTAAAGGTCAACCTGCTGCAGTCCCTCCGATTGTGGATGCACCATTAATGTAGCTGGCAAGACATGTCACTTTACTGTCACACTCAAGGAGGCTCTAGTCCGAAAATTAGATCTAGATCTGAAGCGCTCCTACATACTGTAACATCTGCAGGTGCCGGCACACCAGTGTAATCTAATTGGAATGTTTCATAATTATCAACCAGCTGCTACACCTGCAGGACTCTGAGGAAAGTGGCAGGGTCTGCATCCCTTTAGACGTGATTCCCTATTGGGAGTATCTTATCAAAAATAAAAAATTTATCGCAGTGGATGCCAAAATCTAGCTTTTATCTTGGTGCAGACTTCTGGGAAAGTCAGTGAGCCAGTCATACAAGCAGGAAACGATGTTTCAGGGGGGTGTTCTGTACACATTCTGTGTATAGAGCACCTCCAGATAGACATGTTTCATTGCATTTCTCAGAAAATTGCAGCTCTGCAAAAAGTGGAGTAACCCTTTAAGCACGTCTGGAAGAAGTGAAGAGACAAGGTGGTAACAGCTTTGTAAGAGCTGAAGTTGGCGGCATACTCTGTGATGGACGTGTCAGACATCAAATGATGTTTTTCAAGAGCGGTGTTTCTGGAAGTCCCATCACCACAAAGGGAAAAAGGGTTTTACTCTCCTCTATTCTTGGTGAAGAAAGACTGGGGATCTGCGCCCCGTTCCAGATCTAAGAAATCTCAATCGATCAATCCTAGTGGAGACATTCAAGATGGAAAGCTTACAGTCAATCCCCTATGAGATAAACATTGGCGACTGGATGCCCTCCGTCGATTAACAGGACGCTTACCTGCATATTCCCATTCACACTGCATTCCAAAAGTTTCTCTGCTTCACTGTAAATCACCAACATTTTCAATTTCAAAGTCTTCCGTTCTGGATTTCTACCGCTCCCAGAACGTTCACCAAGGTCCTGCTGCCAGTGGTAGCCCTACTGATGGAACAAGGGTTGAGAGTTCACCACTATCTGGACGACCTCCTACTGCTCGTGGACAACCGGGAGTCCCTCTTACTACATCAAAACATTCTAACGTCCACCCTGCAGAAATTTGGGTGGCTGATAAACTGGAGGAAGAGCAATCTCCAACCCACTCAGAGAATGATCTTACTGGGGGCAAAACTAGATACCCGACTCAACACCATAGAGCTTCCTCAGGAGAAAATTCCCATCCTGATCCAAAAAGCATATAGATTACTCCTATCCACCACACTCCCAGCCAGAGAGTGCCTCAGTATCTTAGGGTCACTATCGGCAATCATCCCGATGGTTCAATGGGCTCAATGGAACACAAGGCCTCTCCAGACATCATTCTTGATGCAATGGAACGGTGTATCGATGTCTCAACGAATCACGATCCAAAAGGAAGTCATATGCGGCGTACACACGATCGTTTTTCATGCCATTTTTTTAACCAACGTTTTTCTCATCGTTTTTTTTCATGTTTCCTCTCAAGCCTGTCTTGCATCCACACGATCATTAAAAAAAACGCTCGAGCAAAGCGCAGTGACGTACAACACGTCAGACGGCACTATAAAGGGTAAGTTCCGTTCGAATGGCGCCACCCTTCATGTTAGTAAAGTTTGTTGAGCGACGATTCGCGCTTTTCAGCCTCGTGCTTTTCAGTCCGTTACAGCGTGACGAATGTGCTATCTCCATTACAAACGCTAGTTTTACCAGAACGAGCGCTCCCGTCTCATACTTGATTCTGAGCATGCGCGTTTTTTTTCCCCTCGTAAAAGCATACACACTATCGTTTTTCACGTCGTTAAAAAAACGACGTGAAAAAATAGAGCATGTTCGAAATTTTTAATGCCTGTTTTTCATGCCGTTAAAAATGCTCTGAAGCATACACACGATCGGTTTTAATGCCCATTTTAAAAAATTGCATTTTTAACGGCATGAAAAACGATCGTGTGTACGCCGCAATACAGTCACTCTGGTGGTGGACCTGATTGCACAATCTAAAGAGGTACAAGCACATAGTTACCCCCCCAGGAGGTGGTCACTTCAGACGCCAGCATGGAGGGCTGGGGAGCACACTACCAGCACTTCGCAGTCCAAGGCCGTTGGCCATTCAAGACACAGGATGTGGTATCGAACATCCTAGGAATGAAAGCAGCGTTCCAAGCTCTCTTGGGCTTCAGTCCCCTCCTGAAGGGGAAAGAAGTCCTGTTGAAAATGGACAACAGGGTGGCAGTTGCCTATATCAACAGGCAGGGAGGCACCAGAAGTCGCTCCATGATGCAGAAAGTCCGCCCAGTTCTCGAATGGGCGCAGTTGAATCTCTCAGGGCTAAGGGCAATGTATGTCCCAGGAACCCAGAACCAGCTGCCCGACACGCTAAACAGAAGCTCAGTCTCCAACAACGAATGGGCTCTGAGCCGCCGAACCTTCTCCCTCTTAACCCAAACTTGGGGCATGTCGGATATAGACTTAGCAGCGACACCAGACAACGCAAAGTGCCAGAGGTATCTGCCAAGAGTTCCCTCCCACTGGCGGAGGGGATGGACTGCCTACAGCACGCCTGGAACTTCCGTCTGGGTTACATCTTTCCACCGACACCTCATACCAAGATTTCTTCTCAGACTCAAGAGGTCAGCATCTACAATAATAGCAGTCCTTCCCTATTGGCCGAGGCGGCCATGGTTCACAACTCTTCTTCAGTTGAATACAGCGAGGCCATTGCCACTCCCACCAACAGTGGACCTGCTCGCTCAGGGACAACTCCTTCATCCATTCCGGGAAAGAATGCACCTGACAGCCTGGAGATTAAAAAAGGGCTAGGTTCGTAGACCAGGGTTGCTCTCAGAAAGTGGTAGAGACTCTTCTCCAAGCCAGAAGGTGCACCACCAACAGTACCTATAGAAGGATCTGGGAGGAATTTCTCTCAGTCGCACAGCAACAAGCCTGGAACCCATCATCATCTCCAACAGTCGCTCAATCCTCATTGAGTCGAACACAAATACCTGAGGGCTTCAGGTCACATTCCACAAGGACAATGGCTACTTCCTGGGCGGCCTACTGCAGGGTGTCCTCGGAAACTATTTGCAGAGCAGCGACTTGGTCGTCTAGAAACACCTTTATATCTCTGGTATCTCTGCCCGACTGTCCACGGCAGAATTTGGAAGAGCAATTATGCAGTCCAACACCTCTATTCCATGAAAATAAAACTTGTCTTTATGCTCAGACCCACCCAGTTTGTGAGTTATTCACCCAAAGATGTATGCTGCCATGATGCGACAGGAAAACGGAAAATTGTATACTCACCTTTCCGTAATTTTCCTTTCCTGTCGCATCTTCATGGCAGCATACAGATGCCCACCCATCTGAGGTGAGGTATATATATACTGAGAATTTCTGGGCGGGGGGCCCTCTCTGGGCTTAATAGCTACGCGGTCCTATCAGGTTGTGGGGGCGGAGCCACAACCCAAAGATGTATGCTGCCATGAAGATGCGACAGGAAAGGAAAATTACGGAAAGGTGAGTATACAATTTTCTGTTTTCTCTGACGTCCATGGACTGACACAGCACCCACCCCTCCTTTTTGGTTTGTACTGCTGTGATACGAACTGAGGCAGCTGGCTGCAGGTAGGAGGGTTATGTCCGGAGGGACCACCCCCTGGGTGGGGCTGATCAGCTCTGGTAATGGAATGTATGTTAAAACATCTAACATTCTGCCTAGTCTTCTCCTTTGAGCAGGAACATAACCCACTTTGTCAAGAAAGAAGATGCTGTGTCAGTCCATGGACGTCAGAGAAAAGGATTTTACAGTAAGTACAAAAAAATCATATTTTTCCCCACAAATAGAGCTTTCTTTTGGTGGTATTTGATCACCTCTACGATTTGTATTTTTTGCGCTGTAAACAAAAATAGAGCGACAATTTTGAAAGAAATGCAATATTTTTTACTTTTTGCTATAATAAATATCACCAAAAAATATATAAAAAAACATATTTTTTCCTCAGTTTAGGCCGATACCTATTCTTCTACATATTTTTGGTAAAAAAAACCCACAATAAGCGTTTATTGATTGGTTTGCGCAAAAATTATAGCGTCTAAGATTTAAGGGGATTGTTTTATTGCATTTTTATAAAAAAAAATGTTATTTAGTAATGGCGGCGATCATCGATTTGTATCGTGACTGCGACATTATGGCGGACACATCGGACACTTTTGACACTATTTTGGGACCATTGTCATTTTTACAGCGAACAGTGCTATAAAAATGCACTGATTACTGTAAAAATGACAATTAAAAATGGGATTAACCAGGAGGGGGCGCTGTAGGGGTTAAGTGTGTCCTGATGTGTGTTTCTTACTGTGGGGGGTGTGGCTTAGCATGTGACGTCACTGATCGTCGTTCCCTATGACAGGGAACAGACGATCAGTGACAGGCTCACTAGGAAGCACAGGGAGAGGTTTGTTTACACTTACCTCTCCCCGTTCTTCCTCTCTGTGACCCGATCGTGGGACACCGGTGGCGATCGGGTCCGCTGTTCCCGCGGGGACGGTCACGGAGAAGAGGACCGGGTCGCGAGCGCGCCGGCGACCCACGGGTGGGATCTTAAAGGGGACGTACCTGTACGTCCTTGTGCCTAGCCGTGCCATTCTGCTGACGTACATCGGCGTGCGGCGGTCCTTAAGTGGTTAAATTTTTTTTTTTTTTAACGAAGACTCTAGGGTTGATTTACAAACATTGGAGTGTGGAAAATCTTGTGAAGCTCTGCATAGAAACCAATCAGCTTCCAGGTTTTATTGTCAAAGATTAATGAACAAGCTGAGGACAGAAGCTTATTGGCTACTATGCACAGCTGCACCAGATTCTGTGTGCTCCAGTTTTAGTAAATCAACCCCATTGTTTTTGTATGGTCAGCATTAGTAACAGCAGGTGCAGGGAGGTTTTATCAAGCCACCTGCCTATGACAAGGGAGTCTGTCATACATAATATATTACAGTTCTGTCTGAAAATCTACAAAACAGTCTTTATTTTTTCTTTCATGAGTGGGGCCGCGGGTCCTGGGAACTCGATGTTCCCGGGCGGCCCGCGATTGCGGTCGGCAAGGGCAGAACAGGGGAATGCTTTTGTAAACAAGGCATTCCCCTATTCTGCCTAGTGACAACACTGTCACTGATGACCGCTCCCCATGATCGGGAACGGTCATCAGTGACGTGTCACGTGTAGCCACGCCTCCGAACAGTAAGAATCACTCCCTAGTACTGACTTAATCCCTGCAGTGCCACCTAGTGGTTAACCCCTTCACTGCCAGTGTAATTTTTACAGTAATCAGTGCATTTTTATAGCACTGATCGCTGTAAAAATGACAATGGTCCCAAAATGGTGTCAAAAGTGTCCAATGTGTTCGACATAATGTCGCAGTCATGATAAAAATCGCTGATCGCCGCCATAACTAGTAATAAAAAAATTATTAATAAAAACGCCATAAAACAGTCCCCTTTTTTGTAGAAGCTATAAGTTTTGCGCAGACCAATCAAACGCTTTTTTGAGTTTTTTTTTTTGTTAACAAAAATATGTAGAAGAATTTGTGGGAAAAAAAGGACTTCAATTTTGTTTGGGAGCCACGTCGCACGACCATGCAATTGTTAGTCAAAGCGACGCAGTGCCGAATTGCAAAAAGTGGCCTGGTCTTTAACCACAAAAATGGTCCGGGGCTGAAGCGGTTAACTAAATTATACACCACATTTTCTTTTTTAGATTATTATCCAATTAATCAAAACAATGATCGGACAACTAATCGATTATGAAAATAATTGTTAGTTGCAGCCCTAATATGTTGTGCCACTTAAAAAATTACACAAGGTTCTCCTGAATGCATAATGAGGGTTTCCAGAGCCACGTACTGAGCTGAGAAAGTTGGTCTTAAAGCTTTCTCTGGGTTTTGTCATTCCTGAAACATTCCTTTGTCCCCCCTCACACCTGTATGCACTCTCAGCTCCCCCCCCCCCCACATCTCTACGCACTCAGCTCCCCCCTCACACTGATATAACACCAGCAGGGAGAAGTTCTCCTGACAGTTCCAAACTTCCAGGAGACACCTGCTGGTGGACCACAGTACAGCAAGCCAAATAATAAATATTACCAGCGGATGGAACATTTCCTGACACAGAGGAACTGCTCAACTGCTTCCCGCCCACGATATAGTCGAAAAAATGGCTACAGCGCAGGCTTACAATGCCAGGAGAGCATCCATGAGCACCCTCTCGGAAACACGCTCGGACGTGCATTGGAAAGAATCTGTGGTTGACATGTCTCTTAGAGACACAGCCAATCACAGATCGTGGTAAATGGCCAATCACAGTGGCCTTTTACCACGTGATCACCATCAGTGTCACTGTACCATCAATGTCACAGTGCCATGAGTGCTATTAGTGTCACTCAGGGCTGCCTTATCAGTGGAACCTTATCAGCACCCATCAGTGCTGTATATCAGTGCACATCTGTGAAGTCTTATCAGTGCAGGCTTATCAGCACCCATCAGTGAAGACTTATCGGTGCCCATCAGTGCAGGCTTATGACACACCCATCTGTGCAGGCTTATCAGTGTCCATCAGTGCAGGCTTATCAGCACCCATATGTGCAGCCTCATCACCACCACCACTTCTAAAAAATTAGAGAAGGAATACCAAAGTCTAATTGCAGCCACTAAGAGCAGCGGGGAGCTATCTGTGTCGGATTCTGCTTCGAATTCTGATTTTGAGCCCGTGCTAAGCAATGGGACACTGACAGTCAGAAGAGGAGGATAGTGTGCCCTCCAAACAAAGGCATTCTGGTGAGGAGGAGGCTACCACAAGTAGAGCAGTGGCATCAACCAGCAGTGTAGTGTCATTCACCATTAGTGCAGCATCCACTAGTAGCGCAGTGGCATCTATCAGAAATGGAGTACCTCTGCAAGGTACTAGTGAGGTGTCACCTCAGCCCCAAAGAGTTAGGACCCATGCCAGCCTTCCATATGCCCTTCAAAACCCTCTGTGGCTTCCTCCTAACTCAGGAACAGCTAACATCCCCCCTTTCACTGCTCAGCCAGGTGTCCAGGTGAACACAGAGAATTTCCCCCCATAGATTTTTTTTATTTCGTTTTTACCATGACCTATTATCTTCAATTGTGGCCCAGTGCAACCTGTATGCACAACAATTTATAGCCAACAATCCAACGCCACATTATTCCTGATCATATGAATGGAATAGCTTTACAGTGGAGGAGATTAGGATTTTTTGGGGCCTCAATATGGGACTCGCCAAAAAATAAGTGTTACGTTCATACTGGTCCATCCACCACATGCCAATCTACTCAGCAGTAATGCCAAGAACAAGGTATTTGATGATAATTCAGTTCCTCCATTATAACGACATTACCCAGTGCCCCCTCCCCGGAAATGACCCAGCATGTGACAAATTGTATAAAATTTGTATTGTATAAAATTATATAAAAACAAATAATTCAGAAAAATGTGCCCAATTATTTACCCGGGACCAAAATATCTGCGTGGATGAGTTGCTTGTCCACTTTACTGGCAGGCTGGGCTTCAACCAAATCATCCTTAGCAAAAGGACCCGATATGGGGTGAAACTTTACAAATTATGTCACCGAGCCATGGGGTACACCTATGCTTTCTGGGTGTGCGAAGGAAAGGACACCCAACTGCATCTCCCTGAATGCCAGTTTGCCCCTTTTCCGCAACCTTAACCAGAAGAAGACCCCAGCATATGGCACCCTGAGAGGGAAAAGCAAGGGCTTCCCTCAAAGGCTAATACGAAACTAAGAAGAGGGGTGTCGGCGAGTTTGCACAACGAGGAAATTCTGGCTATGAAGTAGAGGGACAAAAGAGATACCTGTATCTGCATGCTGTCTTCAATGCACAACAAAAAAACAGCTTGTGTCCGTGATAAAAATTTGTTCATGGGGGGGAGTCAACTTCAATGATCAAATGATCCAACCCTACCTTGCTACAAGAAGAACTTCCCATTGGTATACTGTAAAAAAGTCTCAATGTATCTTTTTAAGTTGGCAATGTACAATGCATATGTAAAATACCGCAAATCCACAGAGAGACCCGTATCCTTCCTTGGCTATCATGAGGAAATCATCACTGCCCTTATATACCCGAACAGCTCACCAGAAATCATTCGATCAGATGTAATAAGCAGACGCCACAAACACCATTTTCCAGAGAAAGACCCTCCCAGAGAAACAGTCCAAAAACATCAAGGGTGTGCTCCAGAGGAGAAGTTAGAAAATACACCACTTATTATTGTCCCCAGTGTCCTTCCCAACCAGGCCTGTGCATATGCAGGGACTGAAGGAAAAGCTTGGACAGCCGCACTCCAAAAATTGGTTGTTTTTATTTAAAAAAAAAGGAAAAAATCACATCAACACAAAATCATAGCAAAACACAGCAATGGATCTGACGCGTTTCGCACTACAGATCAGTGCTTATTCATAGTTTAAAATAAAAACAACCAATTTTTGGAGTGCGGCTCTCCAAGCTTTTCCTTCAGTCCCTGCATTGCTATATGCAATTTCCTGCACCCTATGCTGAGGATCTAGTGAGCAGAGCAACAGCTTCTTATGAGCGGTAACTTTCTCTCAGGCCTCTGCATAGGTGACTGTTCCCGCCGTTACCATACTTCTCTAAATTATTAGTGAGGTATGGTAAACACAATTCTCAATTCCTGCCATTTACCTTCACACACCTTATGCCACTGCCTGCTCCAGGACTGACCCTGGCCTGTTATTCGACCACACTTCTACATGGCGCTTAAACCGACCATACCTTTTCCTGCTCCGGTACTGACCCTGGCCTGTTTTTCAACAGCGCTTCTGCCTGCCGCTCAAACTGTACATACCTCTGCCTGCTCTGAAACTGACTCTGGGCTGTTTATTGAAGCTTGAACTGATCTTTTTCCCTGCTACTGTAGTAGTGGGATTCATGATAACACAGGGGTATCACATATGTGAGGGGCTTCAGAATAGTTTTTCCGGATGAAGGAAACTACTTTTTTGGTTTTCTCATTCACGGATTAGGGTCTGGAGAGGCTTCAAAGAGATTTTGGTGGGAGAAGCCTCTACCCCTGTCCTCATTCTTTCCTGCCCGAGGCCCTAAGACTGATATTTCTGGCTGCCACCAACTTACTGCCATCATGCCTCTGCCTGCCACATGAGCTGACCACACCTCTGCCTGCTATCTGTACTATAGACCATGTTCCTGCCTACTACCAGAACCAATATTTTGACTGTGCTGATAATATCTGTTAGGAGAATACCTGTAGTCCGGGCCGCCAGCAGGGGGGTACAGCCAATACACTTGTGTAGCGGGGTCTCCGTTGAGGCTCCATGGACTACGTTACCCAGAACCCCGTTTGGCACCCAGGGTGAATTGGGCTGCCGCAGAGACTCATGGGTGGGGTATAAAAGGGAAGGGGGAGGCTAAGCCCGGCCTCTTTGGACACTGCGCGGCTGGCAAAAGGACTTCCTGTGCGGACCTGCTGCGAGTGCAAGGCCCGAGGCCTGGGCCCTTGCGCACTTCCATAGAGCCTTCCACCTCGCTGCGGAGCCTGTGCGGCTGCAGACATCTACCTGCTTCAGGGATGTCAGTGGACCGGAGATCCGGCGGTAGCAGATCCTGTGTGTGTGGAAACAGCGGTGGGAGTCCCGGACTGGGATCGAGTCTGGAGGGGTGAGAGAGCACCTGCTCACAAGCTATAACCGAGGACTTTATTAGGCTTATTGACTGCTTTGGCCCATCGGGTTATATTTTCCCTTTTTCCTGTCAGGAGACTAGTTGTGGGACTGAGTTACATAGTCTCCGGGGAGTTGCTTCCATTACCTCAGGCCACTATTGGATTACAAATATTGTTCCTGTATGTGCACCACCGATCATCTTGCATGCGAAGATTCCTTGTCTAAAATACTGAGCTTTAACTGAGTCAGGCCTGACTGGGAGTTGATAGTATTGCTGGGCGCCATATTGCTAACGGGACTCTATCTATATGTCTGTGTGAGATTGAACTATTTGTGCACTATAGTTAACCAGTGTTAGTATTACTGCAGGGCTCTGCATGCATGTGTTATATGTGATATTGATCGTTAATCCCCTTTATTCACAAGTAAACCTTTTTTACAGTTGATCAACCTGGTATTGGAGTCTATTAATCTATCTTATCACTGTTAGAAAAGTATTGGGGGGATTGTACATGAACTGGTATAGTGCTATGCAAAAAAAACACCACTAGACTAGCTGTGCCAGAGAAGGGTTGAGTAGATTGCCGGGGGTTGGCTGTGCTGTGTACAGGGCCCAAAAGCAAACCAGCGGCTCCCTTAGTTTGGGGGTATCGCTACACGTGGGGGCTCGTCCGGGATCCTGTATATGGCAAGCAGACATGCCAAAAGTACCGGCATGGACCTGCTAGAAGTGAAAGCGTGGTGCGAAGCAACCAGAAAAAAACCCAGACACGTCAGTGATCATTGGTCTCCCGGGAGAAGAATGGTCAGTAAGCGCGGCGGAAACCCCCGTTGCGTCAGAGGGGGGGGTCATCCGTACATGTTACTGGGTAACCCCGCGGCGTTTCTTCCCCGTTGCGTCAGAGGGGGGCGGGGTCATTAGCATATGTCACGGGTGGCTCCGCCCTCGGCTATTTAGGAGCTGTCAAGCGGGTCTCGTGTCATTTGGCGGCCGCCTCCCATCTGGGCAGAATCGATCGTGGCTGCGTGTATCGTCTCATTGGGTCGTGGAAGGATTACATCGCTGGAATTGTTTTATTTTTTTTATTAAAGGACTTGTCCCAAGCTGTGTGTGTGTTTTTTTACAATTTTTGTCACTTTTTTGAGTGAAATAGTAGGGGTACAATGTACCCGTTACCAATTCACATAGGGGGGCGGGGATCTGGGGGTCCCCTTTGTTAAAGGGGGCTTCCAGGTTTCAATAAGCCCTCCACCCGCAGACCCCCACAACCACCGGGCAAGGGTTGTGGGGATGAGGCCCTTGTCCCTATCAACATGGGGACATCTTACCCATGTTGAGGGCATGTGGCCTGGTACGGTTCAGGAGGGGGGGCGCTCTCTCGTCTTCCCCTCTTTTCCTGCGGCCTGCCAGGTTGCGTGCTCGGATAAGGGTCTGGTATGGATTTTTGGGGGGAACCCCACGCCATTTTTTTTTAATTGGCGCAGGGTTCCCCTTAATATCCATACCAGACCTGAAGGGCCTGGTATGAAATTTGGGGAGACCCCCAAGCATTTTTTTTTATTTTCGTTTCGGGTTCCCCTTAATATTCATGCCGTTTTTTTCTATGACTTTTATCTGTATTGCCGGGACCCGACAATTCATTATAGCCGCGAGTAGTTTTGAATAGGGATGAGCTCGGTGTTCGAGTCGAACATACGTTCGACTCGAACATCGGCTGTTCGATCGTTCGCCGAACAACGAACGATTTGGGCCGTTCGCGCCTAATTCGCGGCCCACAATGCACTACGCCATCGCAGTGTCATCCAGGCGCTGTGATTGGCCAAGCATGCACTGTGACCCCGCATGCTTGGCCAATCACAGCGCCGGCAGCGAGGAGAGCAATGATTGGCCACAGGCAGGATGCCTGTGGCCAATTATTGCTGAGGGTGTTTAGTACACGCCCCACACTATAAAAGGCCGCCAGCACGGCGGCCTAGTGTAGTGTGTTCCGGAGCAGGGAAAGAGAAGCATAGGCAGGGACAGTGACATTTTTTTTTCTTGCTTAACCTGGATTCCTTTAGTTTAGGGAAAGAGAAGGATAGGTAGGGAGAGTGTCAGTGTGTTTTACTGTGCTAATCCTTGTTTCTAGGGACAGGGAAGGACAGTGAGGGAAATTCTCCTTGTGACAAAGCATTGATCATCAACCATCTTTAAAAAAACATTTTTTCTAGGGACAGAAAACTTTAGGTAGCGAGAGTGTCAGTGTGTTTTACTGTGCTAATCCTTGTTTCTAGGGACAGGGAAGGACAGTGAGGGAAATTCTCCTTGTGCTATACTGTGCTAAAGCATTGATCATCAACCATCTTTAAAAAAAAAAAATTCTAGGGACAGAAAACTATAGGTAGCGAGAGTGTCAGTGTGTTTTACTGTGCTAATCCTTGTTTGTAGGGACAGGGAAGGACAGTGAGGGAAATTCTCCTTGTGCTATACTGTGCTAAAGCATTGATCATCAACCATCTTTAAAAAAAAAAAATTTCTAGGGACAGAAAACTATAGGTAGCGAGAGTGTCAGTGTGTTTTACTGTGCTAATCCTTGTTTCTAGGGACAGGGAAGGACAGTGAGGGAAATTCTCCTTGTGCTATACTGTGCTAAAGCATTGATCATCAACCATCTTTAAAAAAACATTTTTTCTAGGGACAGAAAACTAGAGGTAGCGAGAGTGTCAGTGTGTTTTACTGTGCTAATCCTTGTTTCTAGGGACAGGGAAGGACAGTGAGGGAAATTCTCCTTGTGCTATACTGTGCTAAAGCATTGATCATCAACCATCTTTAAAAAAACATTTTTTCTAGGGACAGAAAACTATAGGTAGGGAGAGTGTCAGTGTGTTTTACTGTGCTAATCCTTGTTTCTAGGGACAGGGAAGGACAGTGAGGGAAATTCTCCTTGTGCTATACTGTGCTAAAGCATTGATCATCAACCATCTTTAAAAAAACATTTTTTCTAGGGACAGAAAACTTTAGGTAGTGTGACAGCAGGAAGGTAAAGTCACCTGGTTGCATCCAGGGGGGTAGATATATTTCTCCCAGATTCAGGCTTTATGCCGACTTATACAACTAGGGAGTTGATGAAGCCCAGCTGAGGCTAGTGGGCTCATGAATGACTCATACCTCTAGGGAGAGTGCTGGGCGTCGTGAGGCAGGGAGTTGATGAGACCAGCTGAAGCCTGTCAGTTCGTTTAAGGCCTCTATAAAAACTCCCAGCTTCATTAGATGTTAGCTCATGCCTGGAACCAGACCTGTGTGGACTGTCTAGGGAGAGTGAACCCCTGTGCGGTGAGGCAAAGCCTGTGTGGCTATTTGTTTGGACTTTTACTAAACCAGGGACTTAGGGACTAGGACAGCACTAGGCTGATCCCAGTTGTTAGTTTAGGAAACCTGCATGTTTAGTCAGAGGTCAAACTGACCAGGATTTATTTTGTTTGTTTCTTTTTGGCTTTGCTGTGTTTTTGTCACTGTACATAGAGAAATAAACCGCACCTTTTGATTTTGAAAACCACAACCTCCGTCTGCTGGCCCTGTTTTTGTGTGGGGAGCCCAACCAGGGGGTCACACACACCCGCTACCGAGTTAACCCCCTCACAGTTGGTGGAGAACCAGTGGCAGTTTTTTTTAAGCCAGCATGGAGGAGATACTGAAACAGCTGGCTCTAGCAAATGCCAATCAACAGCAGACAAATGCAGGTTTGCAAAGGAGCCTTGCAGCCCAGCAGCAAGCTCATCAACAAGCCCAGCAGCAATCTGAGGCCCGCTTCATAGACCTGTTACAGAAGCAAGAGCAGAGACTACAACACATGGAAGCAGTAATGCAGCAACGTCCGCAGACCAGTGAGGAAAGCCGTCCCACTAATACCGCGTCCTTTGGGGTGAGTCGTTTATTGACAAAAATGACTGGAGAGGATGATCCAGAGGTATTTTTGACCACATTTGAAAGGACTGCTGAAAGAGAAAAGTGGCCTGAGGAGCAGTGGGCTGGACTGGTGGCTCCTCTGTTAACTGGTGAATCGCAGAAGGCTTACTATGACCTAGAGCCTGACCAAGCAAAAGACTATGTGATGCTAAAAGCTGAAATATTGGCAAGGCTGGGTGTCACCCTGGCTGTCCGGGCTCAGCGTGTGCATAACTGGACTTTCCAGCTTGGAAAACCCCCCAGGTCTCAAATGTATGATCTCATTCACCTGAGCAGGAAGTGGCTACAGCCAGAGACTTTGTCCGCACCGGAGATTGTGGAACGTGTTGTGATGGATCGTTTCTTGAGAGCTCTTCCTACCGCCATTCAAAAGTGGGTAAGCCACGGAGACCCAGAAACGGCCGGTAAACTTGTGGATCGTGTAGAGAGATACTTGGCTACAGAGAACCTGACGGCCTCTTCCAGAGACTCTCGGACTTTCCACCCTAAGACCAGACCATCCCCAGGGGCGGATAAGAGGATTCCAAGGGGTGAGGGTGGAGAGAGTGAGAGGGTGGGAGCTCTACCCCAAGTTTGGCGAGAACAGCCTGGGAAATCAGCGGCTCAAGAGGCCGCAAGAAGGATCGTTTGCTACCGCTGCCGGCAAGCGGGACATATTGCAGCCAATTGCCCGGTTGTGGAGGAACCCATGCAGTGTGACTTTCTGACGGGCAGACGTCAGTCGCTGTGTGCGACAGTCGCATGCACTGCCATTCGAGGAACTGAGAAACATTTATGCAAAATGTGTGTTAATGGTAGAAATGTTGTGGTATTGTTGGATTCAGGTAGCCTTGTGACCCTGATAAAGGCTGAGTTAGTTAAAACAGAGGTCTCTGGGAATAGCAAGGTAGCTGTTATTTGTGTGCATGGGGACACCCGAGAGTATCCAGTGACTACAGTGTGTTTCGAGACCCCCAAAGGTACCCTCTCTCATCCAGTGGGCTTAGTATCTCAGTTACCGCATGACGCCATTGTGGGAAGGGATTTTCCGAAGTTCTGGGAACTGTGGGATGATCCTGAGCCCCCCACTGGTGCCCCTATGTACCAGGAATGTGATAGCCAGAACTCCTCTGAGAGTGGTGAGGACTCTCCAGAATTTCCCTTGTCAGTATTGGCAGGGGAGACTCAAGAAACTGGAGAGGAGCCCACCTCCTCAGACGAAAACCTACCGTCTGTGGAGTTTTCTGATCTGGAGGTTCACAGGGAAAATTTTGCCACAGAACAGTTAAAAGACCCCGCCCTAATAAAGGCACGGGAAAACGTAGTGGAAATAGATGGCGAGTTAGTGAACCCAGATAATACCTGCACTTACCCATACTTCAGCGTAGAGAAGGACCTACTGTATCGGGTGGCAAAAAGGGCAGAAGAAACCGTTGAGCAGCTGGTGGTGCCCAAACCTTACAGGAAGTTGGTGTTGGAGTTGGCCCATGGGCACATTCTTGGAGGTCATCTGGGGACAGAGAAAACCCGAGAGAGGGTATTACAGAGATTCTATTGGCCTGGGGTGATGAAGGACATAGAAAATTATTGTTCCTCCTGCCCTGTGTGTCAGAGGTCGGCCCCGATGCCACATTTCCGTAGCCCGCTGGTCCCTCTACCCATCATTGAGGTCCCGTTTGAGAGAATCGCAATGGATTTGGTAGGTCCTATAATCAAGTCCGCTAGGGGGCACCAGTACATATTGGTTATAATGGACTATGCCACCCGTTATCCAGAAGCGATCCCTCTCAGAAATACCTCGGCCAAAACCATAGCCAAAGAGCTATCTCTTGTTTTTAGCCGGGTGGGTATTTGTAAAGAACTGCTTACGGACCAAGGTACACCCTTTATGTCCCGGGTTATGAAAGAGCTGTGTAAATTGTTCAAAGTGACGCAATTGCGTACATCTGTGTATCACCCCCAAACCGATGGGCTGGTTGAAAGATTCAACAAAACCCTAAAACAAATGTTGAAGAAAGTGGTGGATAGAGATGGAAAGGATTGGGACTGTCTACTTCCTTATTTGATGTTTGCTATTAGGGAGGTGCCCCAATCCTCTACGGGATTCTCCCCCTTTGAGTTACTGTATGGGAGACACCCAAGAGGGCTGTTGGATATTGCCAAGGAAACTTGGGAAAGTGAGAGTTCTCCCCACAGGAGTGTGATTGAGCATGTCGCCCTGATGCAAGATCGAATTGCACAGGTAATGCCCATCGTGAAGGAACATTTGGCCCAAGCGCAGTTGGCACAGCAGAGAGTGTACAACCGTGGAGCAAAGACCCGTACCTTTTCCCCGGGGGATAGGATATTGGTACTTGTCCCTACGGTTGAAAGTAAATTCCTTGCCAAATGGCAAGGCCCCTACGAGATAATGGAAAAAGTGAGCGAAGTGAATTACAAGGTCAGACAACCAGGAAGGCGAAAGCCCGAACAGATATATCACGTTAATCTGTTGAAAGCCTGGAGGGATAGAGAGTCCCTAGTCGCAGAAACTTGGTCACCAGCTCAAACTGGTTGCGTGATTCCGGAGGTTGGAATAGCAGCCACCTTGTCACAACCCCAACAACAGGAGGTTAAGGAGTTTGTGCTTCGCAACAAGGAGGTGTTCTCTGAGCTGCCGGGACAAACATCTGGGGTAGAGCATGATATTATTACCCCGCCCGGTGAAAGGGTGAAGTTAAAACCCTATCGGATCCCAGAGGCCCGACGGGAGGCAATACGGGAGGAAGTACAGAAAATGCTGAACTTAGGGGTGATAGAGGAGTCCCAAAGTGATTGGTCTAGTCCCATTGTGTTGGTGCCTAAACCGGATGGGAGCTGGCGATTTTGTAACGATTTTCGTCAGTTGAACAAAGTTACAAAATTTGACACCTACCCCATGCCACGTATAGATGAGTTGATCGACCGGCTGGGAACAGCCCGATACATGACGACTCTTGACCTCACAAAAGGGTATTGGCAAATTCCCCTGGCCAAGTCGGCCAAAGAGAAAACCGCATTTGTAACCCCAGACGGGGCGTTCCAATATAAGAGAATGCCGTTCGGGTTACAGAATGCGCCGGCCACATTCCAGCGGAAAATGGACCAGATGCTGAGGCCCCATCGGAAGTATGCTGCGGCTTACCTGGATGACGTAATTGTCCATAGCACAGATTGGGCCTCACATCTGCCAAAAGTGCAAGCAGTCCTGGACTCTGTTCGGGAAGCGGGGTTTACGGCTAACCCCAAGAAGTGTACCATTGGGCAGGAGGAGGCCAAATATCTTGGGTACACCATTGGCAGGGGAGTAATAAAACCCCAACTCAACAAAGTCGAGGCCATCCAGAGTTGGCCACGTCCCAACAGCAAGAAGCAGGTACGAGCCTTTCTGGGAATCGCGGGTTATTATCGGCGCTTCATTCCCCACTTTGCTTCTAAGGCTGTGCCCCTAACCAACCTGACGAAAGGGAAAGGGTCGGTCATGATTAAATGGACCCCCGAGGCTGAGGCAGCATTCCAATTCTTGAAACAAGCCTTATGTAGCCAGCCAGTGTTGTACTCACCCGACTTCTCTAAAGACTTTGTCGTACAAAGTGATGCGTCAGATGTGGGGTTAGGAGCAGTATTGTCCCAGGTCTGGAACGGGGAAGAGCACCCAGTCATTTACCTCAGCAGGAAGTTGAAGTCCCATGAGGTAAATTACGCCACGGTTGAAAAGGAGTGTTTAGCGGTGAAGTGGGCTCTAGATTCCCTTCGGTACTATCTGCTAGGTAGGCACTTTGACATGGTTACGGATCACGCTCCGTTAAAGTGGATGGCTCAAAACAAGGAGACAAATAGAAGAGTGAATAGGTGGTTCCTGGCCCTACAGGAATTCAACTTCACAGTAAAGCATCGCCCTGGCGTTCAAATGGGGAATGTGGATGCTTTGTCTCGAGTACATGAATGCCTGATTGCTGGTGTTCCAACCCCAAGGTTAAAACAAGAGGGGGGGGTATGTGACAGCAGGAAGGTAAAGTCACCTGGTTGCATCCAGGGGGGTAGATATATTTCTCCCAGATTCAGGCTTTATGCCGACTTATACAACTAGGGAGTTGATGAAGCCCAGCTGAGGCTAGTGGGCTCATGAATGACTCATACCTCTAGGGAGAGTGCTGGGCGTCGTGAGGCAGGGAGTTGATGAGACCAGCTGAAGCCTGTCAGTTCGTTTAAGGCCTCTATAAAAACTCCCAGCTTCATTAGATGTTAGCTCATGCCTGGAACCAGACCTGTGTGGACTGTCTAGGGAGAGTGAACCCCTGTGCGGTGAGGCAAAGCCTGTGTGGCTATTTGTTTGGACTTTTACTAAACCAGGGACTTAGGGACTAGGACAGCACTAGGCTGATCCCAGTTGTTAGTTTAGGAAACCTGCATGTTTAGTCAGAGGTCAAACTGACCAGGATTTATTTTGTTTGTTTCTTTTTGGCTTTGCTGTGTTTTTGTCACTGTACATAGAGAAATAAACCGCACCTTTTGATTTTGAAAACCACAACCTCCGTCTGCTGGCCCTGTTTTTGTGTGGGGAGCCCAACCAGGGGGTCACACACACCCGCTACCGAGTTAACCCCCTCACAGTAGCGAGAGTGTCAGTGTGTTTTACTGTGCTAATCCTTGTTTCTAGGGACAGGGAAGGACAGTGAGGGAAATTCTCCTTGTGCTATACTGTGCTAAAGCATTGATCATCAACCATCTTTAAAAAAACATTTTTTCTAGGGACAGAAAACTATAGGTAGCGAGAGTGTCAGTGTGTTTTACTGTGCTAATCCTTGTTTCTAGGGACAGGGAAGGACAGTGAGGGAAATTCTCCTTGTGCTATACTGTGCTAAAGCATTGATCATCAACCATCTTTAAAAAAACATTTTTTCTAGGGACAGAAAACTATAGGTAGCGAGAGTGTCAGTGTGTTTTACTGTGCTAATCCTTGTTTCTAGGGACAGGGAAGGACAGTGAGGGAAATTCTCCTTGTGCTATACTGTGCTAAAGCATTGATCATCAACCATCTTTAAAAAAACATTTTTTCTAGGGACAGAAAACTATAGGTAGCGAGAGTGTCAGTGTGTTTTACTGTGCTAATCCTTGTTTCTAGGGACAGGGAAGGACAGTGAGGGAAATTCTCCTTGTGCTATACTGTGCTAAAGCATTGATCATCAACCATCTTTAAAAAAACATTTTTTCTAGGGACAGAAAACTATAGGTAGCGAGAGTGTCAGTGTGTTTTACTGTGCTAATCCTTGTTTCTAGGGACAGGGAAGGACAGTGAGGGAAATTCTCCTTGTGCTATACTGTGCTAAAGCATTGATCATCAACCATCTTTAAAAAAACATTTTTTCTAGGGACAGAAAACTATAGGTAGCGAGAGTGTCAGTGTGTTTTACTGTGCTAATCCTTGTTTCTAGGGACAGGGAAGGACAGTGAGGGAAATTCTCCTTGTGCTATACTGTGCTAAAGCATTGATCATCAACCATCTTTAAAAAAACATTTTTTCTAGGGACAGAAAACTATAGGTAGCGAGAGTGTCAGTGTGTTTTACTGTGCTAATCCTTGTTTCTAGGGACAGGGAAGGACAGTGAGGGAAATTCTCCTTGTGCTATACTGTGCTAAAGCATTGATCATCAACCATCTTTAAAAAAACATTTTTTCTAGGGACAGAAAACTATAGGTAGCGAGAGTGTCAGTGTGTTTTACTGTGCTAATCCTTGTTTCTAGGGACAGGGAAGGACAGTGAGGGAAATTCTCCTTGTGCTATACTGTGCTAAAGCATTGATCATCAACCATCTTTAAAAAAACATTTTTTTTAGGGACAGAAAACTATAGGTAGCGAGAGTGTCAGTGTGTTTTACTGTGCTAATCCTTGTTTCTAGGGACAGGGAAGGACAGTGAGGGAAATTCTCCTTGTGCTATACTGTGCTAAAGCATTCCTCATCAACCATCTTTGAAATCCTTGTTTTTTGGACAGTCAGGGAAATTGTCATTGTGCTATTCTGTGCGAAAGCAATCATCCTCAACCATATTTAGAAATCCTTAAGTAAAGGGACAGAGAAGGACACCTGAAGGTAGCCCTTATTGCTTTTTTCCCATCTCCCTGCAGGCCATCCATTAGAATGTCTGGAAGGCAAACAAGGAGAGGCAGACAGTCAGGAGGCAATAAAAGAGGGCAAGCAGGCTCTGTGTCTGGGGGCAACAGTGCTGGTCGTGGACGCGGTGCATTGTCATCAGCACATGGCCATGGGACACGCTTGTCCTTCTTTTCGGCAGCTGGACATGTTGAGCCACATCATGCCGAAGACTTGGTAGAGTGGATGACCAAGCCCTCCTCCTCCTCCTCATCCTCTCTCACCCAGGCTCAGGGTACTGGCAAAGCAGCTGCCAAAGCATCCTCTTCCCTGGTATCAATGTCAGACTCATCATCAGTCACTCCTTCCCTAGACCCACCATGTCCTCCTCCTGAGGAGTCCCCCGAACTGTTTGAGCACAGTGTTGGGTACATGCTCCAGGAGGATGCCCAGCGTTTTGAAGGGTCTGATGATGAAACCCAGCTACAGGAAGGCAGTAGCGTGAGAGCAGACAGAGGGGATGCTCAAGAAGGACACCAATCTGGCAGTCATGTTCCAGCAGCTGCAGCATACTGCCAGATTGGCTCCAGTGATGAGGAGGGAGGGGATGATGAGGTCACTGACTCCACGTGGGTGCCTAATAGGAGAGAGGAGGAGGAGGATGAGGAGGAGGCACATCTCCAACGAGGCAGGATGCCCTTTGGTGGCCAGCGTAAGGGCAGTACACCGACGGAATCACACCGCAGAGCTCCGCCTGTGCAGGGCACTACCTCTGCCCGTCATTCAAAAAGTTCTTTGGTGTGGGCCTTTTTTGAGGCTAGTGCATCAGATCGCACAGCTGCTGTTTGCAACATATGTCTCAAGCGTATATCGCGTGGCCAAAACATCAGCCGCTTGGGTACCACATGCCTGACCAGACATATGTTGACCTGCCATGCAGCTCGTTGGCAAGCCTACCTCAAAGACCCACACCAAAGAACAAAGCGGACCTCTCCTTGCACCGCATCAGCTGGGATCTCCAACCCCACTATAACTTCAGTCCTCTCTGAAACATGCACTGAGAGGAATGAAGGTGTAGAATTAGGTGTGTCACAGCCAAGTACTTGCGGCCACTCTGCTAGCAGTACACCGACGTCCGATTCTAGCAGGCAAATTTCCCTGCCCCAGCTGCTGGACCGTCGAAAGAAGTTCACTCCCAGCCATCCACATGCCCAGCGGTTGAATGCTAGCTTGGCTAAATTGCTAGCGCTTCAACTGCTGCCTTTTCAGTTGGTAGACTCGGCCCCCTTCCGTGAGTTTGTGCAATGTGCGGTTCCTCAGTGGCAGGTTCCCAAACGCCACTTTTTCTCACAGAAGGCTATTCCGGCTCTCTACCGGCATGTGGAAGGCAATGTCTTGGCCTCGCTGGACAGGGCGGTCAGCGGTAAGGTGCATATTACCGCTGACTCATGGTCCAGCAGGCATGGACAGGGACGTTACCTTTCTTTCACGGCCCATTGGGTCACTCTTTTGGCAGCTGGGAAGGATGCAGGACAAGGTGCAGTAGTGTTGGAGGTTGTTCCACCGCCACGCCTACAAAATGCTACTAGTGGTTGTGACACACCTCTCTCCTCCACCCCCTCCTCTTCTTCTTCCTCCATGGCCTCTTCCTGTGCTTTGTCCTCTGAACCAGCGGTGCTCCGTAGCCGTTCAAGGGGCTACGCAAGTACGCAGGCAAAAAGATGCCATGCCGTGCTTGCGCTGGTGTGTTTGGGGGACAGAAGCCACACTGGGGCAGAGGTCCTGTCTGCTCTGCAGGGGCAGGCCGAGAGGTGGTTGACGCCACGCCAGCTTAAGCCAGGAATGGTGGTTTGCGACAATGGCACCAACCTCCTCTCCGCCCTCCGACAGGGACAACTGACCCATGTGCCCTGTGTGGCTCACGTCCTTAACCTGGTGGTGCAGCGGTTCTTGGGCAGGTACCCGGGCTTACAGGATGTCCTGAGGCAGGCCAGGAAAGTCTGTGTGCATTTCCGCAGATCTTATAATGCCAGTGCTCGCCTGGCTGAGCTGCAAAAGGAGTTGAACCTGCCCAAGAACCGCCTTATATGTGACATGCCCACCAGGTGGAACTCAACGTTGGCCATGCTGCAGCGGCTGCACACGCAGCAGAGGGCCATCAATGAGTACCTGTGCGACTACGGCACCAGGACAGGGTCAGGGGAGCTTGTTTTTTTTTCTCCACGCCAGTGGGGCATGATCAGGGATGCATGCACTGTCCTGGCACCATTTGAGGAGGCCACGAGGATGGTGAGCAGTGACAGTGCATGCATCAGTGACACTGTACCTCTTGTCCACCTGTTGGAGCACACGCTGCGTGGAATAATGGACAGGGCACTTGAGGCAGAACAGAGGCAGGAAGAGGAGGACTTCCTTGCCTCTCAAGGCCCCCTTTACCCAGACAGTGTTCCTTCTGTCCCACCCATCGCACAGGAAGAGGAGGAGGAGGAGGAGGAGGAGGAGGAGGATTGTGTCAGCATGGAGGTGGAGGCTGGCACTCAGCATCATCAGCAGCAGTCTTTTAGGGATGATTTACAGTCCCAAGAAACCAGTGGACTTGTACGTGGCTGGGAGGAGGTGGCTGCGGATCATGTCGTCCTTAGTGACCCAGAGGACTCCGGACCGAATGCCTCAGCTAACCTACGCTGCATGGCCTCCCTGATCCTGCAAAGTCTGCGGAAGGATCCTCGTATTCTTCGGATCAAGGAGAGGGACCATTACTGGCTGGCCACTCTCCTTGATCCACGGTACAAGGGTAAGGTTGCGGACCTTATGTTACCGTCGCAGAGGGAGCAGAGGATGAGACAACTCCGGGAGGCCTTGCAGAAAGGTCTGTGCAACGCGTTCCCAGAGACTGGGAGGTTACAAACTCCTGGTCCTGGACAACGAGTTGCTGAGGCTTCGGCCAGTCAAAGAAGGAGCGGTGGGGAAGGTGGCCGTCTGACCGATGCGTTCAAACAATTCTTTAGTCCGCAGCCCCAAAGTATGATCGGTTCCAGCAACCATCGCCAGCGTCTGATAAACATGGTGCAGGAATATCTATGGGCAAGGTCAGACTTGGACACCTTCCCCACTGAAAATCCTCTGGCTTACTGGGTCTTGAGGATGGATCACTGGCCAGAGCTTGCACAGTATGCAATTGAGCTACTGGCCTGTCCTGCATCCAGCGTTCTTTCGGAACGCACATTCAGTGCTGCTGGAGGATTTGTCACGGATCACAGGGTGCGCCTGTCCACCGACTCGGTTGATCGACTGACTTTCATCAAGATGAACCAGTCTTGGATCACCACCAGCTACCACACACCTGATGCTGATATAACAGACTAATTGATTTTAACATGTCACATCCCTTCAAGACTGATGCTGATGCTGAGTGCCTGTGCTGTTATGTTGACTGGCTATCCTCCTCCTCCGAGTCCTCAATGATACGATTGATGATGATAGCTTGGAAGATCATTTTTGTTTATGGGTGCCGCCACCAGTGCCTAACGCCCAATTTTTCAGCCCCTGTTTAACAGGGGCGTGTAATTACAATTTTTGAAGCAATACTTTGCAACAGGGCTCATTGCTGTGCTCCAAGTACAGTATCTGTGAGGGGTTGCAGTGTTGTGCCACCAGTGCCTAAGGCCCAATTTTTCAGCCCCTGTTTTACAGGGGCGTGTAATTACAATTTTTGAAGCAATACTTTGCAACAGGGCTCATTGCTGTGCTCCAAGTACAGTATCTGTGAGGGGTTGCAGTGTTGTGCCACCAGTGCCTAAGGCCCAATTTTTCAGCCTCTGTTCAACAGGGGCATGTAATTACAATTCTTGATCTAATAATTCACAGCAGGGCCCATTGCTGCACCCACCAAGAGTAACTCTGAGGGCTTACAGTGTTGTGGCAACGCCACCACCACCACCACCACGAAAGGCCCAATTTTTCAGCCCCTGTTCAAAAGGGGCATGTAATTACAATTCTTGATCTAATAATTCACAGCAGGGCCCATTCCTGCACCCACCAAGAGTAACTCTGAGGGCTTACAGTGTTGTGGCAACACCACCACCACCACCACGAAAGGCCCAATTTTTCAGCCCCTGTTCAACAGGGGCATGCAATTACAATTCTTGATCTAATAATTCACAGCAGGGCCCATTGCTGCACACACCAAGAGTAACTGTCAGGGCTTACAGTGTTGTGGCACCAGCACCACCATCAAAGGCCCAATTTTTACTACCACTGTTCAACAATTATATGTAATTACAATTCCTGATATAATAGTTGACAGCAGGGCGTTCCAGCACCAACCAAGAGTAACTGTGAGTGCTTACAGTGTTGTGCCAACACCAACAACTAAGGGGCCTATTTCTGCAGAGTATATACGGCAGGTCCCTACTTTCAAACATCCAACTTACAAACGACTCCTACTTGCAAACGCAAGAAGACAACAGTAAGTGAGAGGAAATCTACCCCTAGGAAGGAAAATTCTCTCCTGTAAGAATTAATATGGGAGAAAGGTGTCTCCTCTGTACTGATGCTTTATCACCAATCCTTGTTTCAAGAAAAACACCACATTTCAAAAACAGTTGTCATTGGGACGGAAAGTGAGGTGAAATGTTCTGAACAGGGGCACAGACAGCAAAACAAATGTTACAGGGGTGATAACCCTTACCTATGTTTTCCAAAAAGTTTAAAAATAGATTTTTGGGCTGGAGCTACACTTAAACAATGTACCTGTTCAAAATTACAAACAGATTCTACATAAGAACAAACCTACAGTCCCTGTCTTGTATGCACCGCCTGTATACGGCTGTTCAGAGTATATAGGGCCTTTTTTATTTTATGTGCGGGGTTCCCCTTAATATCCATACAAGACCCAAAGGGGCTGGTAATGGGCTGGGGTAGGGGGGGGGGGGTCATGGGGTAGCTATGCCATTTTTCTTAAAGATTTTCATCCATATTACCGGGACCAGACATTACATTAAAGCCGCAAGCAGTTTTAAATGGCTTTTTTTTCCTTTAGAAGTGTCATTTTGTGCAGGGACAGTTCTAAACACGGGAAACACGTGGCACTTCACAGGCATACTTTAGACACCCCCCAGGTACGATATTTAAAGGAATATTTGACTTTTTTTTTTCACTTTATGCATCATTAAAATGACTGCTCCCGAAAAACGACCGTTTTTAAAACTTCTTTTTGCATTGATACATGTCCCCTGGTGCAGAACCCGGGTTCCCAAACCCTTTTTAGGACAATAACATGCATAATAGTCGTTATAATTAGCCCTTTAGAATTCGAACGTTCGCATCCATTGTATTTAATAGGGTTCTAATGTTCGTACGAACTTTCGGCCCGTTCGCGGGTTCTGGTGCGAACCGAACCCGGGGGTGTTCGGCTCATCACTAGTTTTGAAATGACTTTTTTTCCTTTAGAAATTACATTTTGTGCAGGGACTGTTCTAAACACGGGAAACATGCGCTACTTTACAGGCATACTATAGACACCCCCCAGGTACGAAATTTAAGGGAATATTTAACTTTTATTGTTTCACTTTAACCACTTGCCGACCGCCGCACAACGTTATATGTCGGCAGAATGGCACGGGCAGGCATATGGGTGTATATATACGTCCCTGCCTCCCAGCGGGTGGGGGGCCCGATAGGGCCCCCCCAATGCCTGCGGCGGTCGGTATCGTTGCAGGAGCGATCCGAGATGAGGGAGTGGCCACCCCCTCACGATCGCTCCTGACAAATCAGCTTCTTCCTCTGCTTCTGTAAATGTAAACAGAAGCAGAGGAAGTGATGTCACTCTCCTCGTGGCGGTCTTTTCGTCCGGCGCCGAGGATAGGAGACATCTAAACGTGAGTTGCACCAACAGACCACTAACACCAGCACACATAGGCACATAAATCACCCCCAGTCAGCCCCCAATCACCCCCTGCACCCCCAGTCACAGTGTCACCGATTGCAGTAGTAATTTATTTACTGATCACTGCATTTGGTGTCATTTGTGACTGTAAAATGTGTCAGGGCAGTTAGTGGTAGGCCCCTTTAGGTGTAGGGTACCCCCCTAATAAAGGTTTAACCCCTTGATCGCCCCCAGGTAACCCTTTCACCCCCTGTCGCCAGTGTCACTAAGCAATCTTTTTTCTGATCGCCGTATAAGTGTCACTGGTGACGCTAGGTAGCCAGTAAGTTTTTTAGGTTCACCGTCAGGTTTTTATAGCGTCAGGTACCCCCATATATTACCTAATAAAAGTTTTAACCCCCTGATTGTCCCCTAGTTATTCCTTTCACCAGTGATCACTGTATAAGTGTTACGAGTTACGCTGGTTAGTTAGTTTGCTTTTTATAGCGTCAGGGCACCCACCATTTATTACCGAAGAAAGGTTTAACCCCCTGATCGCCCGGTGGGTGATATCAGTTAGGTTTTAGTGTCAGATAGGGTCTGCGTCGCCCCAGGCAGCGTCAGATTAGTGCCAGTAGCGCTAACACCCACGCACGCAGCATACACCTCCCTTAGTGGTATAGTATCTGATCGGATCAATATCTGATCTGATCAGATCTATACTAGCGTCACCAGCAGTTTAGGGTTCCAAAAAACGCAGTGTAAGTGGGATGAGCCCAGATATCTGCTAGCACCTGAGTTTTGCCCCACCGCCCAGCCCAGCCCACCCAAGTGCAGTATCGATTGATCACTGTCACTTACAAAAACACTAAACACATATCTGCAGCGTTCGCAGAGTCAGGCCTGATCCCTGCGATCGCTAACATTTTTTTTGCCAGCGTTTGATACAGTTGTTGACAGCCAGGTGCTTTTTTACCTGTGAATCTTACTAGTGTACCAGTAAATTTAGAGCCCAAAAATGGCAAATTGAAGGTACACTAGGGGAGAGGCCTACACGTTTCTGAGCATGACAGATGGTGAAGAGGAGGTCACTCATCTGTCAGATTCAGGCTCAGAATACGATCCTGTAGACAACAGCGGCTCCATGATAGATAGCACTGATGACGAAGTAGAGGTCCCTGCCAAGGTCAGGCGTACCCGACCCCATTCTTTTTCTTCTGTTGTTGAGGTGCAAGAACCGCAGGGCTCTCATATGGCGCAGAGAAGTACTAGTGCCGCTCATCCTTCTGGTGAACTGGCAAGCACCAGCGGCCTAGTACACCCTGGTCGTACATCCAGCACTGCAGTAACACTTGGTGACGTGGTGAGTCCCATAAGTTCAGTTCAAGCTGGCGAGTAGGGATGAGCCGAACACCCCCCGGTTCGGTTTACACCAGAACCTGCGAACGGACCGAAAGTTCGCGCGAACTATCGAACCCCGTTAAAGTCTATGGGACTCGAACTTTCGAAATCAAAAGTGCTAATTTTAAAAGCTAATATGCAAGTTATTGTCCTAGAAAGGGTTTGGGGACCCGTGTCCTGCCCCAAGGTACATTTATCAATGCAAAAAAAAGTTTTAAAAACGGCAGTTTTTTTCGAGAGCAGTGATTTTAATGATGATTAAAGTGAAAAAAAAAGTGAAATATTCTTTTAACCACTTGAGCTCCGGACTATTTTGGCTGGTTAAAGACCAGGCCCCTTTTTGCGATTCGGCACTGCGTCGATTTAACTGACAATTGCGCGGACGTGCGACGTGCCTCTCAAACAAAATTGACCTCCTTTTTTTCCCACAAATAGAGCTTTATTTTGGTGATATTTGATCACTGCGGTTTTGATTTTTTACGCTATAAACAAAAATTTTTTTGCTATAATAAATATCCCCAAAAAATCTAAAAAATGCAATAAGCGTTTATTGATTGGTTTGCGCAAAAGTTATAGCGTTTACAAAATAGGGGATAGTTTTATGGCATTTTTATAATCTTTTTCTTTTTTTTTACTAGTAATGGCGGCGATCAGTGATTTTTTTCGTGACTGCGACATTATGGCGGACACATCGGACACTTTTGACACATTTTTGGGACCATTGTAATTTTCACAGCGATCAGTGCTATAAAAAAGCACTGATTACTGTGAAAATTACACTGGCAGTGAAGGGGTTAACCACTAGGTGGCGCTGTAGTGGTTAAGTGTTTCCTGCATAGTGTTTCTTACTGTAGGGGGATGGGCTCTGTGTCACATGACACTGATCTCCGCTCCGAGTACACGGAGCCGAGATCCGTGTCATTGTCACTAGGCAGAGCCGGGAGATGCATGTTTACACAAGCATCTCCCCGCTCTATACCTCCGTGAGACGATCACAGGGATCCCAGCGGCGATCGAGTCCATGGGACCTGCGGTCCGACTCACGGGGATGGCGGCAGGGTCACGAGTGAGCCGCCAGCGGCGTTTGCGACCACACGGACAGGCATTTAAAGGGGACGTACAGGTACGTTGATATGCCTGTCCGTGCCATTCTGCCGACGTATAAAAACAGGAGGCGGTCGACAAGCGGTTAAATAACGTACCTGGGGGCTGTCTATAGTATGCCTGTGAAGTGGCACGTGTTTCCTGTGTTTAGAACTGTCCCTGCACAAAATGACATTTCTAAAGGAAAAAAAGTCATTTAAAACTGCTTGCGGCTTTAATGTAATGTGTGGTCCCGGCAATGTGGATGAAAATCATTGAGAAAATCAGCATGGGTACCCCCCCCCCAGCCCATTTTGGTCTTGTATGGATATTAAGGGGAACCCCGCACCCAAATTAAAAAAAAGGAAAGGCGTGGGGCCCTCAGGCCCTATATACTCTGTTCAGCAGTATACAGGTGGCGCAAACAAGACAGGGACTGTAGGTTTGTTCTTAAGTAGAATCTGTTTGTAATTTAGAACTGTTACATTTTTAAAAGTGTAGCTCCAGCCAAAAAAACATAGGAAGGGTTATCACCCCTGTAACATTTGTTTTGCTGTCTGTGCACCTCTTCAGAAGATTTCACCTCACTTTCTGTTCCAATGACAATTGTTTTTTGAAAATTTGGGTTTTTTATTGAAACAAGGATTGGTGATAAAGCATCAGTGGAGAGAAGACACCTTTTTCCCATATTAACTCTTACAGGAGAGAATAGGGGTAGATTTCCTCTCACTTCCTGTTGTCTCCTTCCGTTTGCAAGTAGGATGTTTGAAAGTAGGGGCCTGCCCTATATACTCTGCAGAAATTTGGGCCTTAGGTGTTGGTGTTGCCACAACACTGTAAGCCCTCACAGTTACTCTTGGTGGGCACTGGAACGCCCTGCTGTAAAATATTAGATCAAGAATTGTAATTACATGCCCCTGTTGAACAGGGGCAGAAAAATTAGGCCTTATGCACAGGTGCTGGTGCCACAAACCTGCAACCCCTCACAGAAACTCTAGTTGGAGTGCATGAATGAGCCCTGCTGCAAATTATTGCATCAAAAATTTTAATTACATGCCCCTGTTAAACAGGGGCAGAAAAATTGGGTCAGAAAAAAAAACAAAAAAAAAAAACAATCCTGCGAACGAGATGACCATCAAACATTCAGTAATCTATAACGATGACACCGGCCTTGCTGCCCTTCATGGATAGGGGTGTCCTAATAGCAAACGAAAAAAAGAAAGAACAAGGGCGCACCAGCCTAGTGTGATATCGTTTAAGATATTTTATTCCAAATAAAAGCAATAGAAAGGTACTCACAAAAATAGTACAATGGTTCGCAATGTACAAACGGTACCTTGGAAGGCTGCAGCATATGGCAGTGTTTCTCAACTCCAGTCCTCAAGGCGCACCAACAAGGTCGTGTTTTCAGGATTTCCCTCAGATAAAACAGCTGTGGTAATTACTAAGGCAGTAACACAGATCAAATCACCTGTGCAAAATAATGGAAATCCTGAAAACATGACCCGTTGGTGCGCCTTGAGGAGTTGAGTTGAGAAACACTGGCATATGGAACCCAAACCACACTTCAACCGAATGAGCCCTGCTGCAAATTATTGCATCAAAAATTGTAATTACATCCCCCTGTTAAACAGGGGCAGAAAAATTGGGCTTTAGGCGCTGGTGCCACAACACTGCAACCCCTAACAGATACTATAGTTGGAGCGCAGAAATTAGCCCTGCTGCAAAGTATTGCATCAAAAATTTTAATTACATGCCTCTGTTAAACAGGGGCTGAAAAATTGGGCCTTAGCCACTGGTGGCAGTGCCCAGAACCAAAAATGTTCTTACAAGCTATCAGCATGAACATTGAGGAGGAAGAGGATAGTCACTCAGCATAACAGGATAGTCACTCAGCATCAGCATAGGCAGTCTTGAAGGGATCTACCATTCAAAAAAAAATTATTTGGTTACATCAGCATCAGGTGCTTGGTAGCTGGTGATCCAAGACTGATTCATTTTTATGAAGGTCAGCCGATCAACCAATTCGGTGGACAGGTGCACCCTGTGATCGGTTACAAAGCCTCCAGCAGCACTGAATGTGCGTTCCGAAAGAACGCTGGATGCAGGACAGGCCAGTAGCTCAATTGCATACTGTGCAAGCTCTGGCCAGTGATCCATCCTCAAGACCCAGTAACCCAGAGGATTTTTGGTGGGAAAGGTGTCCAAGTCTGATCTGGTATTCCTGCACTATGTAAAACAGACGCTGGCGATGGTTGCTGGAACTGCTCCTTCTTTGACTGATCGAAGCCTCAGCAACACGTTGCCCAGGACCAGGATTTTGTAACCTCCCAGTCTCTGGGAACGCGTTGCACAGACCTTTCTGCAAGGCATCCCGAAGATGTTTCATCCTCTGCTCCCTCTGCGACGGCAAGATAAGGTCCGCAACCTTACCCTTGTAACGTGGATCAAGGAGGGTTGCCAGCCAGTAATGATCCCTCTCCTTGATCACACGAATACGAGGATCCTTCCGTAGGCTTTGCAGGATCAGGGAGGCCATGCAGCGTAGGTTTGCTGAAGCATTCAGTCCGGAGTCCTCTGGGTCACTCAGTACAACATGATACGCAGCCACCTCCTCCCTGCCACATACAAGTCCATGGGTTTCTTGGGACTGTAATTGATCCCTTGAAGACTGCTGCTGAGTGCTAGGCTCCACCTCCATGCTGACACAATCCTCCTCCTTCTCCTCCTCGTCCTCTTCCTGTGTGATAGGCGGGCCAGCAGAAACACTGTCTCGATAAAGGGGACCTTGAGAGGTAAGGAAGTCCTCCTCTTCTTCCCTCTGTTCTGCCTCAAGTGCCCTGTCCATTATTCCACGCAGCGTGTGCTCCAACAGGTGGACAAGAGGGACAGTGTCACTGATGCATGCACTGTCACTGCTCACCATCCTCGTGGCCTCCTCAAATGGTGACAGGACTGTGCATGCATCCCTGATCATGACCCAATGGCGTGGCAAAAAAAAAACAAGCTCCCCTGACCCTGTCCTGGTGCCATATTGGCACATATACTCATTGATGGACTTCTGCTGCGTGTGCAGCCACTGCAGCATGGCCAACGTTGAGTTCCACCTGGTGGGCATGTCACAGATTAGGCGGTTCTTGGGCAGGTTGTATTCCTTTTGGAGGTCAGCCAGCCGAGCACTGGCATTATATGACCGGCGGAAATGCACACAGAGTTTCCTGGCCTGCCTCAGGACCTCCTGTAAGCCCGGGTACCTGCCCAAGAACCGCTGCACCACCAAGTTAAGGACGTGAGCCAAACAGGGCACATGGGTCAGTTGTTCCTGTCGGAGGGCAGAGAGGAGGTTGGTGCCATTGTCGCAAACCACCATTCCTGGCTTAAGCTGGCATCAACCACCTCTGAGCCTGCCTCTGCAGAGCTAACAGAATCTCTGCCCCAGTGTGGCTCCTGTCCCCCAAGCACACCTGCTCAAGCACCGCATGGCATATTTTTGCCTGCGTACTTGCGTAGCCCCTACGGAGCACCGCTGGTTCCGAGGACAAAGCACAGGAAGAGGGCATGGAGGAAGAAGAAGAGGAGGGGTGGAGGAGAGAGGTGTGTCAGAATCACCAGTAGTAGCATTTTGGAGGCGTGGTGGCGGAAAAACTCCAACACTACTGCACCTTGTCCTGCATCCTTCCCAGCTGCCAGCAGAGTCACCCAATGTGCTGTGAAAGATAGGTAACGTCCCTGTCCATTCCTGCTGGACCATGAGTCAGCGGTAATATGCACCTTACCGCTGACCGCCCTGTCCAGCGAGGCCAAGACATTGCCTTCCACATGCCGGTAGAGAGCCGGAATCGCCTTCCGTGAGAAAAAGTGGCGTTTGGTAACCTGCCACTGAGGAACCGCACATTCCACAAACTCACGGAAGGGGGCAGAGTCTACCAACTGAAAAGGCAGCAGTTGAAGTGCTAGCAATTTAGCCAAGCTAGCATTTAACCGCTGGGCATGTGGATAGCTGAGAGCGAACTTCTTTCGGTGGTGCAGCAGCTGGGGCAGAGAAATTTGCCTGGTACAATCTGGCGTTGGTGTACTAAAGAGACAGAGAGAGAGAACTAAAGGTATAGTGGGGTTGGAGATCCCAGCTGATGAGGAGCAAAGAGAGGTCCGCTTTGTTCTTTGGTGTTGGTCTTTTAGATATGCTTGCCAATGAACTGCATGGCAGGTCGACATATGTCTGGTCAAGCATGTGGTGCCCAAGCGGGTGATGTTTTGGTCACGCGAGATACGCTTGAGACATATGTTGCAAATAGCAGCGGTGTGATCTGATGCACTCGTCTCAAAAAGGCCCACACCAAAGAACTTTTGGAATAACGCGCAGAGACAGCAGCGCCCTGCACATGCGGAGCTCTGCGGTGTGATGCAGTCAGTGTGCTGCCCTTAAGCTGGCCCCTGGAGGGCATCCTGCCTCATTGGAGATGTGCCTCCTCCTCCACCTCCTCCTCCTCTCTCCTATCAGGCACCCACGTAGAGTCCGTGACCTCATCATCCCCTCCCTCCTCATCACTGTAGCAAACCTGGCAGTATGCTGCAGCTGGGGGAATATGACTGCCAGATTGCTGTCCTGGTTGGGCACCCCCCCCTCTCTGGGCTCACGTTACTGCCTTCCTCTAGCTGAGTACCATCATCTGAGCCTTCAAAACGCTGTGCATCCTCCTGGAGCATGTACCCAAGACTGTGGTCAAACAGTTCGGGGGACTCCTCAGGAGGACATGGTGAGGCTAGGAAAGGAGTGACTGATGCCATTCAACCGAGGGAAGAGGCCGCTTTGGCAGCTGCTTTGCCAGTCAAAGTACCCTGAGCTTGGGTGAGGGAGGATGAGGACGGCTTGGTCATCCACTCTACCAAGTCTTCGGCATGTCGCGGCTCAACGCGGCCAGCTGCCGAAAAAAAGGACAAGCGTGTCCCACGGCCAGGTGCTGATGAGGATGCACCGTGTCCACGATCAGCACTGTTGCCTCTAGATACAGGGCCTGCTTGCCCTCTTTTATTGGCTCGGGACTGTCTGCCTCTCCTTGTTGTCCTTCCAGACATACTAATGGCCTGCAGGGAGATGTAGTTGCACAAAGCTGGGATGTATATATACACTGATTACACTGCAGCTAGCAGAATCAACTGCCTGCCTGTAGTATTATTAGTAAGAGAACATCAGCAATTGTATTCAGGTAGCTTTAGGTGCACACTGTGCAAAGGACACAGTACACTAAATGAAAATATTGCAGCTCCCTGCCTGTATTAGTATGAAAACACCAGCAATTGTATTCAGGTAGCTTTAGGTGCACACTGTGCAAAGGACACAGTACACTAAATGAAAATACTGCAGCTCCCTGCCTGTATTTGTATGAGAACACCAGCAATTGTATTCAGGTAGCTTTAGGTGCACACTGTGCAAAGGACACTGTACACTAAATGAAAATACTGCAGCTCCCTGCCTGTATTAGTATGAGAACACCAGCAATTGTATTCAGGTAGCTTTAGGTGCACACTATGCAAAGGACACAGTACACTACATGAAAATACTGTAGCTCCCTGCCTGTATTAGTATGAGAACACCAGCAATTGTATTCAGGTAGCTTTAGGTGCACACTATGCAAAGGACACAGTACACTACATGAAAATACTGTAGCTCCCTGCCTGTATTAGTATGAGAACACCAGCAATTGTATTCAGGTAGTATGAAAATACTGCAGCTAGCACAATCGCCTGCCTGCCTGTCAGTATATTATGAAGAGAATAACAGGAACGGATCTAGCTAAACTGAATGCAGTATATATATATATATATATATATATATATATATATTTATATATATACTGTGAGGGGGGTTAACTCAGTAGCGGGTGTGTGTGACCCCCTGGTTGGGCTCCCCACACAAAAACAGGGCCAGCAGACGGAGGTTGTGGTTTTCAAAATCAAAAGGTGCGGTTTATTTCTCTATGTACAGTGACAAAAACACAGCAAAGCCAAAAAGAAACATAAACAAAATAAATCCTGGTCAGTTTGACCTCTGACTAAACATGCAGGTTTCCTAAACTAACAACTGGGATCAGCCTGGTGCTGTCCTAGTCCCTAAGTCCCTGGTTTAGTAAAAGTCCAAACAAATAGCCACACAGGCTTTGCCTCACCGCACAGGGGTTCACTCTCCCTAGACAGTCCACACAGGTCTGGTTCCAGGCATGAGCTAACACCTAATGAATCTGGGAGTTCTTATAGAGGCCTAAATGAGCTGACAAGCTTCAGCTGGCCTCATCAACTCCCTGTCTGTACGACGCCCCACACTCTCCCTAGAGGTATGAGTCATCCATGAGCCTACTAGCCTCAGCTGGGCTTATACAACTCTCCACCCTAGTTGTATAAGTCAGCATAAAGCCTGAATCTGGGAGAAATATATCTACCCCCCTGGATGCAACCAGGTGACTTTACCTTCCTGCTGTCACATACCCCCCCCTCTTGTTTTAACCTTGGGGTTGGAACACCAGCAATCAGGCATTCATGTACTCGAGACAAAGCATCCACATTCCCCATTTGAACGCCAGGGCGATGCTTTACTGTGAAGTTGAATTCCTGTAGGGCCAGGAACCACCTATTCACTCTTCTATTTGTCTCCTTGTTTTGAGCCATCCACTTTAACGGAGCGTGATCCGTAACCATGTCAAAGTGCCTACCTAGCAGATAGTACCGAAGGGAATCTAGAGCCCACTTCACCGCTAAACACTCCTTTTCAACCGTGGCGTAATTTACCTCATGGGACTTCAACTTCCTGCTGAGGTAAATGACTGGGTGCTCTTCCCCGTTCCAGACCTGGGACAATACTGCTCCTAACCCCACATCTGACGCATCACTTTGTACGACAAAGTCTTTAGAGAAGTCGGGTGAGTACAACACTGGCTGGCTACATAAGGCTTGTTTCAAGAATTGGAATGCTGCCTCAGCCTCGGGGGTCCATTTAATCATGACCGACCCTTTCCCTTTCGTCAGGTTGGTTAGGGGCACAGCCTTAGAAGCAAAGTGGGGAATGAAGCGCCGATAATAACCCGCGATTCCCAGAAAGGCCCGTACCTGCTTCTTGCTGTTGGGACGTGGCCAACTCTGGATGGCCTCGACTTTGTTGAGTTGGGGTTTTATCACTCCCCTGCCAATGGTGTACCCAAGATATTTGGCCTCCTCCTGCCCAATGGTACACTTCTTGGGGTTAGCCGTAAACCCCGCTTCCCGGATAGAGTCTAGGACTGCTTGCACTTTTGGCAGATGTGAGGCCCAATCTGTGCTATGGACAATTACGTCATCCAGGTAAGCCGCAGCATACTTCCGATGGGGCCTCAGTATCTGGTCCATTTTCCGCTGGAATGTGGCCGGCGCATTCTGTAACCCGAACGGCATTCTCTTATATTGGAACGCCCCGTCTGGGGTTACAAATGCGGTTTTCTCTTTGGCCGACTTGGCCAGGGGAATTTGCCAATACCCTTTTGTGAGGTCAAGAGTCGTCATGTATCGGGCTGTTCCCAGCCGGTCGATCAACTCATCTATACGTGGCATGGGGTAGGTGTCAAATTTTGTAACTTTGTTCAACTGACGAAAATCGTTACAAAATCGCCAGCTCCCATCCGGTTTAGGCACCAACACAATGGGACTAGACCAATCACTTTGGGACTCCTCTATCACCCCTAAGTTCAGCATTTTCTGTACTTCCTCCCGTATTGCCTCCCGTCGGGCCCCTGGGATCCGATAGGGTTTTAACTTCACCCTTTCACCGGGCGGGGTAATAATATCATGCTCTACCCCAGATGTTTGTCCCGGCAGCTCAGAGAACACCTCCTTGTTGCGAAGCACAAACTCCTTAACCTCCTGTTGTTGGGGTTGTGACAAGGTGGCTGCTATTCCAACCTCCGGAATCACGCAACCAGTTTGAGCTGGTGACCAAGTTTCTGCGACTAGGGACTCTCTATCCCTCCAGGCTTTCAACAGATTAACGTGATATATCTGTTCGGGCTTTCGCCTTCCTGGTTGTCTGACCTTGTAATTCACTTCGCTCACTTTTTCCATTATCTCGTAGGGGCCTTGCCATTTGGCAAGGAATTTACTTTCAACCGTAGGGACAAGTACCAATATCCTATCCCCCGGGGAAAAGGTACGGGTCTTTGCTCCACGGTTGTACACTCTCTGCTGTGCCAACTGCGCTTGGGCCAAATGTTCCTTCACGATGGGCATTACCTGTGCAATTCGATCTTGCATCAGGGCGACATGCTCAATTACACTCCTGTGGGGAGAACTCTCACTTTCCCAAGTTTCCTTGGCAATATCCAACAGCCCTCTTGGGTGTCTCCCATACAGTAACTCAAAGGGGGAGAATCCCGTAGAGGATTGGGGCACCTCCCTAATAGCAAACATCAAATAAGGAAGTAGACAGTCCCAATCCTTTCCATCTCTATCCACCACTTTCTTCAACATTTGTTTTAGGGTTTTGTTGAATCTTTCAACCAGCCCATCGGTTTGGGGGTGATACACAGATGTACGCAATTGCGTCACTTTGAACAATTTACACAGCTCTTTCATAACCCGGGACATAAAGGGTGTACCTTGGTCCGTAAGCAGTTCTTTACAAATACCCACCCGGCTAAAAACAAGAGATAGCTCTTTGGCTATGGTTTTGGCCGAGGTATTTCTGAGAGGGATCGCTTCTGGATAACGGGTGGCATAGTCCATTATAACCAATATGTACTGGTGCCCCCTAGCGGACTTGATTATAGGACCTACCAAATCCATTGCGATTCTCTCAAACGGGACCTCAATGATGGGTAGAGGGACCAGCGGGCTACGGAAATGTGGCATCGGGGCCGACCTCTGACACACAGGGCAGGAGGAACAATAATTTTCTATGTCCTTCATCACCCCAGGCCAATAGAATCTCTGTAATACCCTCTCTCGGGTTTTCTCTGTCCCCAGATGACCTCCAAGAATGTGCCCATGGGCCAACTCCAACACCAACTTCCTGTAAGGTTTGGGCACCACAAGCTGCTCAACGGTTTCTTCTGCCCTTTTTGCCACCCGATACAGTAGGTCCTTCTCTACGCTGAAGTATGGGTAAGTGCAGGTATTATCTGGGTTCACTAACTCGCCATCTATTTCCACTACGTTTTCCCGTGCCTTTATTAGGGCGGGGTCTTTTAACTGTTCTGTGGCAAAATTTTCCCTGTGAACCTCCAGATCAGAAAACTCCACAGACGGTAGGTTTTCGTCTGAGGAGGTGGGCTCCTCTCCAGTTTCTTGAGTCTCCCCTGCCAATACTGACAAGGGAAATTCTGGAGATTCCTCACCACTCTCAGAGGAGTTCTGGCTATCACATTCCTGGTACATAGGGGCACCAGTGGGGGGCTCAGGATCATCCCACAGTTCCCAGAACTTCGGAAAATCTCTTCCCACAATGGCATCATGCGGTAATTGAGATACTAACCCCACTGGATGAGAGAGGGTACCTTTGGGGGTCTCGAAACACACTGTAGTCACTGGATACTCTCGGGTGTCCCCATGCACACAAATAACAGCTACCTTGCTATTCCCAGAGACCTCTGTTTTAACTAATTCAGCCTTTATCAGGGTCACAAGGCTACCTGAATCCAGTAATACCACAACATTTCTACCATTAATACACATTTTGCATAAATGTTTCTCAGTTCCCCGAATGGCAGTGCATGCGACTGTCGCACACAGCGACTGACGTCTGTCCGTCAGAAAGTCACATTGCATGGGTTCCTCCACAACCGGGCAATTTGCTGCAATATGTCCCGCTTGCCGGCAGCGGTAGCAAACAATCCTTTTGGCTGCCTCTTGAGCCCCTGACTTCCCAGGCTGTTCTCGCCAAACTTTGGGTAGAGCTCCCACCCTCTCACTCTCTCCACCCTCACCCCTTGGAATCCTCTTATCCGCCCCTGGGGATGGTCTGGTCTTAGGGTGGAAAGTCCGAGAGTCTCTGGAAGAGGCCGTCAGGTTCTCTGTAGCCAAGTATTTCTCTACACGATCCACAAGACCACCGGCCGTCTCTGGGTCTCCATGGCTTACCCACTTTTGGATGGCAGTAGGAAGAGCTCTCAAAAACCGATCCATTACAACACGTTCCACAATCTCTGGTGCGGACAAAGTCTCTGGCTGTAGCCACTTCCTGCTCAGGTGAATGAGATCATACATTTGAGACCTGGGGGGTTTTCCAAGCTGGAAAGTCCAGTTATGCACACGCTGAGCCCGGACAGCCAGGGTGACACCCAGCCTTGCCAATATTTCAGCTTTTAGCATCACATAGTCTTTTGCTTGGTCAGGCTCTAGGTCATAGTAAGCCTTCTGCGATTCACCAGTTAACAGAGGAGCCACCAGTCCAGCCCACTGCTCCTCAGGCCACTTTTCTCTTTCAGCAGTCCTTTCAAATGTGGTCAAAAATACCTCTGGATCATCCTCTCCAGTCATTTTTGTCAATAAACGACTCACCCCAAAGGACGCGGTATTAGTGGGACGGCTTTCCTCACTGGTCTGCGGACGTTGCTGCATTACTGCTTCCATTTGTTGTAGTCTCTGCTCTTGCTTCTGTAACAGGTCTATGAAGCGGGCCTCAGATTGCTGCTGGGCTTGTTGATGAGCTTGCTGCTGGGCTGCAAGGCTCCTTTGCAAACCTGCATTTGTCTGCTGTTGATTGGCATTTGCTAGAGCCAGCTGTTTCAGTATCTCCTCCATGCTGGCTTAAAAAAAACTGCCACTGGTTCTCCACCAACTGTGAGGGGGGTTAACTCAGTAGCGGGTGTGTGTGACCCCCTGGTTGGGCTCCCCACACAAAAACAGGGCCAGCAGACGGAGGTTGTGGTTTTCAAAATCAAAAGGTGCGGTTTATTTCTCTATGTACAGTGACAAAAACACAGCAAAGCCAAAAAGAAACATAAACAAAATAAATCCTGGTCAGTTTGACCTCTGACTAAACATGCAGGTTTCCTAAACTAACAACTGGGATCAGCCTGGTGCTGTCCTAGTCCCTAAGTCCCTGGTTTAGTAAAAGTCCAAACAAATAGCCACACAGGCTTTGCCTCACCGCACAGGGGTTCACTCTCCCTAGACAGTCCACACAGGTCTGGTTCCAGGCATGAGCTAACACCTAATGAATCTGGGAGTTCTTATAGAGGCCTAAATGAGCTGACAAGCTTCAGCTGGCCTCATCAACTCCCTGTCTGTACGACGCCCCACACTCTCCCTAGAGGTATGAGTCATCCATGAGCCTACTAGCCTCAGCTGGGCTTATACAACTCTCCACCCTAGTTGTATAAGTCAGCATAAAGCCTGAATCTGGGAGAAATATATCTACCCCCCTGGATGCAACCAGGTGACTTTACCTTCCTGCTGTCACAATATATATATTGTGACAGCAGGAAGGTAAAGTCACCTGGTTGCATCCAGGGGGGTAGGTATATTTCTCCCAGATTCAGGCTTTATGCCGACTTATACAACTAGGGAGAGAGTTGATGAAGCCCAGCTGAGGCTAGTGGGCTCATGGATGATTCATACCTCTAGGGAGAGTGCTGGGCGTCGTGCAGGCAGGGAGTTGATGAGACCAGCTGAAGCTTGTCAGCTCGTTTAAGGCCTCTATAAAAACTCCCAGCTTCATTAGGTGTTTGCTCATGCCTGGACCCAGACCTGTGTGGACTGTCTAGGGAGAGTGAACCCCTGTGCGGTGAGACAAAGCCTGTGTGGCTATTTGTTTGGACATTTACTAAACCAGGGACTTAGGGACTAGGACAGCACCAGGCTGATCCCAGTTGATAGTTAGGGAAACCTGCATGTTTAGTCAGAGGTCAAGCTGACCAGGATTTATTTTGTTTATGTTTCTTTTTGCTTTGCTGTGTTTTTGTCACTGTAAATAGAGAAATAAACCGCACCTTTTGATCTTGAAAACCACAACCTCCGTCTGCTGGGCCTGTTTTTGTGTGGGGAGCCCATCCAGGGGGTCACACACACCCGCTACCGAGCTAACCCCCTCACAGTTGGTGGAGAACCAGTGGCAGTTTTTTTTTAAAGCCAGCATGGAGGAGATACTGAAACAGCTGGCTCTAGCAAATGCCAATCAACAGCAGACAAATGCAGGTTTGCAAAAGAGCCTTGCAGCTCAACAACAGAGCTTCGCAGCCCAGCAACAAGCCCAGCAGCAATCTGAGGCCCGCTTCATAGACCTGTTGCAGAAGCAAGAGCAGAGACTACAACAACAGATGGAAGCAGTAATGCAGCAACGTCCGCAGACCAGTGAGGAAAGCCGTCCCACTAATACCGCGTCCTTTGGGGTGAGTCGTTTATTGACAAAAATGACTGGAGAGGATGATCCAGAGGTATTTTTGACCACATTTGAAAGGACTGCTGAAAGAGAAAAGTGGCCTGAGGAGCAGTGGGCTGGACTGGTGGCTCCTCTGTTAACTGGTGAATCGCAGAAAGCTTACTATGACCTAGAGCCTGACCAAGCAAAAGACTATGTGATGCTAAAAGCTGAAATATTGGCAAGGCTGGGTGTCACCCTGGCTGTCCGGGCTCAGCGTGTGCATAACTGGACTTTCCAGCTTGGAAAACCCCCCAGGTCTCAAATGTATGATCTCATTCACCTGAGCAGGAAGTGGCTACAGCCAGAGACTTTGTCCGCACCGGAGATTGTGGAACGTGTTGTGATGGATCGTTTCTTGAGAGCTCTTCCTACCGCCATTCAAAAGTGGGTAAGCCATGGAGACCCAGAAACGGCCGGTAAACTTGTGGATCGTGTAGAGAGATACTTGGCTGCAGAGAACCTGACGGCCTCTTCCAGAGACTCTCGGACTTTCCACCCTAAGACCAGACCATCCCCAGGGGCGGATAAGATGATTCCAAGGGGTGAGGGTGGAGAGAGTGAGAGGGTGGGAGCTCTGCCCAGGGTTTGGCGAGAACAGCCTGGGAAGTCGGGGGCTCAAGAGGCAGCCAAAAGGATTGTTTGCTACCGCTGCCGGCAAGCGGGACATATTGCAGCAAATTGCCCGGTTGTGGAGGAACCCATGCAATGTGACTTTCTGACGGACAGACGTCAGTCGCTGTGTGCGACAGTCGCATGCACTGCCATTCGGGGAACTGAGAAACATTTATGCAAAATGTGTATTAATGGTAGAAATGTTGTGGTATTACTGGATTCAGGTAGCCTTGTGACCCTGATAAAGGCTGAATTAGTTAAAACAGAGGTCTCTGGGAATAGCAAGGTAGCTGTTATTTGTGTGCATGGGGACACCCGAGAGTATCCAGTGACTACAGTGTGTTTCAAGACCCCCAAAGGTACCCTCTCTCATCCAGTGGGGTTAGTATCTCAACTACCGCATGATGCCATTGTGGGAAGGGATTTTCCGAAGTTCTGGGAACTGTGGGATGATCCTGAGCCCCCCACTGGTGCCCCTATGTACCAGGAAGGTGATAGCCAGAACTCCTCTGAGAGTGGTGAGGACTCTCCAGAATTTCCCTTGTCAGTATTGGCAGGCGAGACTCAAGAAACTGGAGAGGAGCCCACCTCCTCAGACGAAAACCTACCGTCTGTGGAGTTTTCTGATCTTGAGGTTCACAGGGAAAATTTTGCCACAGAACAGTTAAAAGACCCCGCCCTAATAAAGGCACGGGAAAACGTAGTGGAAATAGATGGCGAGTTAGTGAACCCAGATAATACCTGCACTTACCCATACTTCAGCGTAGAGAAGGACCTACTGTATCGGGTGGCAAAAAGGGCAGAAGAAACCGTTGAGCAGCTTGTGGTGCCCAAACCTTACAGGAAGTTGGTGTTGAAGTTGGCCCATGGGCACATTCTTGGAGGTCATCTGGGGACAGAGAAAACCCGAGAGAGGGTATTACAGAGATTCTATTGGCCTGGGGTGATGAAGGACATAGAAAATTATTGTTCCTCCTGCCCTGTGTGTCAGAGGTCGGCCCCGATGCCACATTTCCGTAGCCCGCTGGTCCCTCTACCCATCATTGAGGTCCCGTTTGAGAGGATCGCAATGGATTTGGTAGGTCCTATAATCAAGTCCGCTAGGGGGCACCAGTACATATTAGTTATAATGGACTATGCCACCCGTTATCCAGAAGCGATCCCTCTCCGAAATACCTCGGCCAAAACCATAGGCAAAGAGCTATCTCTTGTTTTTAGCCGGGTGGGTATTTGTAAAGAACTGCTTACGGACCAAGGTACACCCTTTATGTCCCGGGTTATGAAAGAGCTGTGTAAATTGTTCAAAGTGACGCAATTGCGTACGTCTGTGTATCACCCCCAAACCGATGGGCTGGTTGAAAGGTTCAACAAAACCCTAAAACAAATGTTGAAGAAAGTGGTGGATAGAGATGGAAAGGATTGGGACTGTCTACTTCCTTATTTGATGTTTGCTATTAGGGAGGTGCCCCAATCCTCTACGGGATTCTCCCCCTTTGAGTTACTGTATGGGAGACACCCAAGAGGGCTGTTGGATATTGCCAAGGAAACTTGGGAAAGTGAGAGTTCTCCCCACAGGAGTGTGATTGAGCATGTCGCCCTGATGCAAGATCGAATTGCACAGGTAATGCCCATCGTGAAGGAACATTTGGCCCAAGCGCAGTTGGCACAGCAGAGAGTGTACAACCGTGGAGCCAAGACCCGTACCTTTTCCCCGGGGGATAGGATATTGGTACTTGTCCCTACGGTTGAAAGTAAATTCCTTGCCAAATGGCAAGGCCCCTACGAGATAATGGAAAAAGTGAGCGAAGTGAATTACAAGGTCAGACAACCAGGAAGGCGAAAGCCCGAACAGATCTATCACGTTAATCTGTTGAAAGCCTGGAGGGATAGAGAGTCCCTAGTCGCAGAAACTTGGTCACCAGCTCAAACTGGTTGCGTGATTCCGGAGGTTGGAATAGCAGCCACCTTGTCACAACCCCAACAACAGGAGGTTAAGGAGTTTGTGCTTCGCAACAAGGAGGTGTTCTCTGAGCTGCCGGGACAAACATCTGGGGTAGAGCATGATATTATTACCCCGCCCGGTGAAAGGGTGAAGTTAAAACCCTATCGGATCCCAGAGGCCCGACGGGAGGCAATACGGGAGGAAGTACAGAAAATGCTGAACTTAGGGGTGATAGAGGAGTCCCAAAGTGATTGGTCTAGTCCCATTGTGTTGGTGCCTAAACCGGATGGGAGCTGGCGATTTTGTAACGATTTTCGTCAGTTGAACAAAGTTACAAAATTTGACACCTACCCCATGCCACGTATAGATGAGTTGATCGACTGGCTGGGAACAGCCCGATACATGACGACTCTTGACCTCACAAAAGGGTATTGGCAAATTCCCCTGGCCAAGTCGGCCAAAGAGAAAACCGCATTTGTAACCCCAGACGGGGTGTTCCAATATAAGAGAATGCCGTTCGGGTTACAGAATGCGCCGGCCACTTTCCAGTGGAAAATGGACCAGATACTGAGGCCCCATCGGAAGTATGCTGCGGCTTACCTGGATGACGTAATTGTCCATAGCACAGATTGGGCCTCACATCTGCCAAAAGTGCAAGCAGTCCTAGACTCTATCCGGGAAGCGGGGTTTACGGCTAACCCCAAGAAGTGTACCATTGGGCAGGAGGAGGCCAAATATCTTGGGTAAACCATTGGCAGGGGAGTAATAAAACCCCAACTCAACAAAGTTGAGGCCATCCAGAGTTGGCCACGTCCCAACAGCAAGAAGCAGGTACGAGCCTTTCTGGGAATCGCGGGTTATTATCGGCGCTTCATTCCCCACTTTGCTTCTAAGGCTGTGCCCCTAACCAACCTGACGAAAGGGAAAGGGTCGGTCATGATTAAATGGACCCCCGAGGCTGAGGCAGCATTCCAATTCTTGAAACAAGCCTTATGTAGCCAGCCAGTGTTGTACTCACCCGACTTCTCTAAAGACTTTGTCGTACAAAGTGATGCGTCAGATGTGGGGTTAGGAGCAGTATTGTCCCAGGTCTGGAACGGGGAAGAGCACCCAGTCATTTACCTCAGCAGGAAGTTGAAGTCCCATGAGGTAAATTACGCCACGGTTGAAAAGGAGTGTTTAGCGGTGAAGTGGGCTCTAGATTCCCTTCGGTACTATCTGCTAGGTAGGCACTTTGACATGGTTACGGATCACGCTCCGTTAAAGTGGATGGCTCAAAACAAGGAGACAAATAGAAGAGTAAATAGGTGGTTCCTGGCCCTACAGGAATTCAACTTCACAGTAAAGCATCGCCCTGGCGTTCAAATGGGGAATGTGGATGCTTTGTCTCGAGTACATGAATGCCTGATTGCTGGTGTTCCAACCCCAAGGTTAAAACAAGAGGGGGGGTATGTGACAGCAGGAAGGTAAAGTCACCTGGTTGCATCCAGGGGGGTAGGTATATTTCTCCCAGATTCAGGCTTTATGCCGACTTATACAACTAGGGAGAGAGTTGATGAAGCCCAGCTGAGGCTAGTGGGCTCATGGATGATTCATACCTCTAGGGAGAGTGCTGGGCGTCGTGCAGGCAGGGAGTTGATGAGACCAGCTGAAGCTTGTCAGCTCGTTTAAGGCCTCTATAAAAACTCCCAGCTTCATTAGGTGTTTGCTCATGCCTGGACCCAGACCTGTGTGGACTGTCTAGGGAGAGTGAACCCCTGTGCGGTGAGACAAAGCCTGTGTGGCTATTTGTTTGGACATTTACTAAACCAGGGACTTAGGGACTAGGACAGCACCAGGCTGATCCCAGTTGATAGTTAGGGAAACCTGCATGTTTAGTCAGAGGTCAAGCTGACCAGGATTTATTTTGTTTATGTTTCTTTTTGCTTTGCTGTGTTTTTGTCACTGTAAATAGAGAAATAAACCGCACCTTTTGATCTTGAAAACCACAACCTCCGTCTGCTGGGCCTGTTTTTGTGTGGGGAGCCCATCCAGGGGGTCACACACACCCGCTACCGAGCTAACCCCCTCACAATATATATATATATATATTGTGACAGCAGGAAGGTAAAGTCACCTGGTTGCATCCAGGGGGGTAGATATATTTCGCCCAGATTCAGGCTTTACGCCGACTTATACAACTAGGTGGAGAGTTGTATAAGGCTAGTGGGCTCATGGATGACTCATACCTCTAGGGAGAGGGCTGGGCGTCGTGCAGACAGGGAGTTGATGAGACCAGCTGAAGCTTGTCAGCTCATTTAGGCCTCTATAAGAACTCCCAGATTCATTAGGTGTTAGCTCATGCCTGGAACCAGACCTGTGTGGACTGTCTAGGGAGAGTGAACCCCTGTGCGGTGAGACAAAGCCTGTGTGGCTATTTGCTTGGACATTTAAAACCAGGGACTTAGGGACTAGGACAGCACTAGGCTGATCCCAGTTGTTAGTTAGGAAACCTGTATGTTTAGTCAGAGGTCAACTTGACCAGGATTTATTTTGGTTATGTTTCTTTTGCTTTGCTGTGTTTTGTCAATGTAAATAGAAAATAAACCGCACCTTTTTGATTTTGAAAACCACAACCTCCGTTTGCTGGGCCTGTTTTGTGTGGGGAGCCCATCCCGGGGGTCACACACACCCGCTGCCGAGCTAACCCCCTCACAGTTGGTGGAGAACCAGTGGCAGTTTTTTTTTAAGCCAGCATGGAGGAGATACTGAAACAGCTGGCTCTAGCAAATGCCAATCAACAGCAGACAAATGCAGGTTTGCAAAGGAGCCTTGCAGCCCAGCAGCAAGCTCATCAACAGAGCCTTGCAGCCCAGCAGCAAGCTCACCAACAGAGTCTGGAAGCTCAGCAACAAGCCCAGCAGCAATCTGAGGCCCGCTTCATAGACCTGTTACAGAAGCAAGAGCAGAGACTACAACAAATGGAAGCAGTAATGCAGCAACGTCCGCAGACCAGTGAGGAAAGCCGTCCCACTAATACCGCGTCCTTTGGGGTGAGTCGTTTATTGACAAAAATGACTGGAGAGGATGATCCAGAGGTATTTTTGACCACATTTGAAAGGACCGCTGAAAGAGAAAAGTGGCCTGAGGAGCAGTGGGCTGGACTGGTGGCTCCTCTGTTAACTGGTGAATCGCAGAAAGCTTACTATGACCTAGAGCCTAACCAAGCAAAAGACTATGTGATGCTAAAAGCTGAAATTTTGGCAAGGCTGGGTGTCACCCAGGCTGTCCGGGCTCAGCGTGTGCATAACTGGACTTTCCAGCTTGGAAAACCCCCCAGGTCTCAAATGTATGATCTCATTCACCTGAGCAGAAAGTGGCTACAGCCAGAGACTTTGTCCGCACCAAAGATTGTGGAACGTGTTGTAATGGATCGGTTTTTGAGAGCTCTTCCTACTGCCATCCAAAAGTGGGTAAGCCATGGAGACCCAGAGACGGCCGATGGTCTTGTGGATCGTGTGGAGAAATACTTGGCTACAGAGAACCTGACGGCCTCTTCCAGAGACACTCGGACTTTCCACCCTAAGACCAGACCATCCCCAGGGGCGGATAAGAGGATTCCAAGGGGTGAGGGTGGAGAGAGTGAGAGGGTGGGAGCTCTACCCCAAGTTTGGCGAGAACAGCCTGGGAAATCAGCGGCTCAAGAGGCGGCAAGAAGGATCGTTTGCTACCGCTGCCGGCAAGCGGGACATATTGCAGCCAATTGCCCGGTTGTGGAGGAACCCATGCAGTGTGACTTTCTGACGGGCAGACGTCAGTCGCTGTGTGCGACAGTCGCATGCACTGCCATTCAAGGAACTGAGAAACATTTATGCAAAATGTGTGTTAATGGTAGAAATGTTGTGGTATTGCTGGATTCAGGTAGCCTTGTGACCCTGATAAAGGCTGAGTTAGTTAAAACAGAGGTCTCTGGGAATAGCAAGGTAGCTGTTATTTGTGTGCATGGGGACACCCGAGAGTATCCAGTGACTACAGTGTGTTTCGAGACCCCCAAAGGTACCCTCTCTCATCCAGTGGGCTTAGTATCTCAGTTACCGCATGACGCCATTGTGGGAAGGGATTTTCCGAAGTTCTGGGAACTGTGGGATGATCCTGAGCCCCTCACTGGTGCCCCTATGTACCAGGAATGTGATAGCCAGAACTCCCCTGAGAGTGGTGAGGACTCTCCGGAATTTCCCTTATCAGTATTGGCAGGGGAGACTCAAGAAACTGGAGAGGAGCCCACCTCCTCAGACGAAAACCTACCGTCTGTGGAGTTTTCTGATCTTGAGGTTCACAGGGAAAACTTTGCCACAGAACAGTTGAAAGACCCCGCCCTAATAAAGGCACGGGAAAACGTAGTGAAAATAGATGGCGAGTTAGTGAACCCAGATAATACCTGCACTTACCCATACTTCAGCGTAGAGAAGGACCTACTGTATCGGGTGGCAAAAAGGGCAGAAGAAACCGTTGAGCAGCTTGTGGTGCCCAAACCTTACAGGAAGTTGGTGTTGGAGTTGGCCCATGGGCACATTCTTGGAGGTCATCTGGGGACAGAGAAAACCCGAGAGAGGGTATTACAGAGATTCTATTGGCCGGGGGTGATGAAGGACGTAGAAAATTATTGTTCCTCCTGCCCTGTGTGTCAGAGGTCGGCCCCGATGCCACATTTCCGTAGCCCGCTGGTCCCTCTACCCATCATTGAGGTCCCGTTTGAGAGGATCGCCATGGATTTGGTAGGTCCTATAATCAAGTCCGCTAGGGGGCACCAGTACATATTAGTTATAATGGACTATGCCACCCGTTATCCAGAAGCGATCCCTCTCCGAAATACCTCGGCCAAAACCATAGCCAAAGAGCTATCTCTTGTTTTTAGCCGGGTGGGTATTTGTAAAGAACTGCTTACGGACCAAGGTACACCCTTTATGTCCCGGGTTATGAAAGAGCTGTGTAAATTGTTCAAAGTGACGCAATTGCGTACGTCTGTGTATCACCCCCAAACCGATGGGCTGGTTGAAAGATTCAACAAAACCCTAAAACAAATGTTGAAGAAAGTGGTGGATAGAGATGGAAAGGATTGGGACTGTTTACTTCCTTATTTGATGTTTGCTATTAGGGAGGTGCCCCAATCCTCTACGGGATTCTCCCCCTTTGAGTTACTGTATGGGAGACACCCAAGAGGGCTGTTGGATATTGCCAAGGAAACTTGGGAAAGTGAGAGTTCTCCCCACAGGAGTGTGATTGAGCATGTCGCCCTGATGCAAGATCGAATTGCACAGGTAATGCCCATCGTGAAGGAACATTTGGCCCAAGCGCAGTTGGCACAGCAGAGAGTGTACAACCGTGGAGCCAAGACCCGTACCTTTTCCCCGGGGGATAGGATATTGGTACTTGTCCCTACGGTTGAAAGTAAATTCCTTGCCAAATGGCAAGGCCCCTACGAGATAATGGAAAAAGTGAGCGAAGTGAATTACAAGGTCAGACAACCAGGAAGGCGAAAGCCCGAACAGATCTATCACGTTAATCTGTTGAAAGCCTGGAGGGATAGAGAGTCCCTAGTCGCAGACACTTGGTCACCAGCTCAAACTGGTTGCGTGATTCCTGAGGTTGGAATAGCAGCCACCTTGTCACAACCCCAACAACAGGAGGTTAAGGAGTTTGTGCTTCGCAACAAGGAGGTATTCTCTGAGCTGCCGGGACAAACATCTGGGGTAGAGCATGACATCATTACCCCGCCCGGTGAAAGGGTGAAGTTAAAACCCTATCGGATCCCAGAGGCTCGACGGGAGGCAATACGGGAGGAAGTACAGAAAATGCTGAACTTAGGGGTGATAGAGGAGTCCCAAAGTGATTGGTCTAGTCCCATCGTGTTGGTGCCTAAACCGGATGGGAGCTGGCGATTTTGTAACGATTTTCGTCAGTTGAACAAAGTTACAAAATTTGACACCTACCCCATGCCACGTATAGATGAGTTGATCGACCGGCTGGGAACAGCCCGATACATGACGACTCTTGACCTCACAAAAGGGTATTGGCAAATCCCCCTGGCCAAGTCGGCCAAAGAGAAAACCGCATTTGTAACCCCAGACGGGGCGTTCCAATATAAAAGAATGCCGTTCGGGTTACAGAATGCGCCGGCCACATTCCAGCGGAAAATGGACCAGATGCTGAGGCCCCATCGGAAGTATGCTGCGGCTTACCTGGATGACGTAATTGTCCATAGCACAGATTGGGCCTCACATCTGCCAAAAGTGCAAGCAGTCCTGGACTCTGTTCGGGAAGCGGGGTTTACGGCTAACCCCAAGAAGTGTACCATTGGGCAGGAGGAGGCCAAATATCTTGGGTACACCATTGGGAGGGGAGTAATAAAACCCCAACTCAACAAAGTCGAGGCCATCCAGAGTTGGCCACGTCCCAACAGCAAGAAGCAGGTACGAGCCTTTCTGGGAATCGCTGGGTATTATCGGCGATTCATTCCCCACTTTGCTTCTAAGGCTGTGCCCCTAACCAACCTGACGAAGGGGAAAGGGTCGGTCATGATTAAATGGACCCCCGAGGCTGAGGCAGCATTCCAATTCTTGAAACAAGCCTTATGTAGCCAGCCAGTGTTGTACTCACCCGACTTCTCTAAAGACTTTGTCGTACAAAGTGATGCGTCAGATGTGGGGTTAGGAGCAGTATTGTCCCAGGTCTGGAACGGGGAAGAGCACCCAGTCATTTACCTCAGCAGAAAGTTGAAGTCCCATGAGGTAAATTACGCCACCGTTGAAAAGGAGTGTTTAGCGGTGAAGTGGGCTCTAGATTCCCTTCGGTACTACCTGCTAGGTAGGCACTTTGACATGGTTACGGATCACGCTCCGTTAAAGTGGATGGCTCAAAACAAGGAAACAAATAGAAGAGTGAATAGGTGGTTCCTGGCCCTCCAGGAATTCAACTTCACAGTAAAGCATCGCCCTGGCGTTCAAATGGGGAATGTGGATGCTTTGTCTCGAGTACATGAATGCCTGATTGCTGGTGTTCCAACCCCGAGGTTAAAACAAGAGGGGGGGGTATGTGACAGCAGGAAGGTAAAGTCACCTGGTTGCATCCAGGGGGGTAGATATATTTCGCCCAGATTCAGGCTTTACGCCGACTTATACAACTAGGTGGAGAGTTGTATAAGGCTAGTGGGCTCATGGATGACTCATACCTCTAGGGAGAGGGCTGGGCGTCGTGCAGACAGGGAGTTGATGAGACCAGCTGAAGCTTGTCAGCTCATTTAGGCCTCTATAAGAACTCCCAGATTCATTAGGTGTTAGCTCATGCCTGGAACCAGACCTGTGTGGACTGTCTAGGGAGAGTGAACCCCTGTGCGGTGAGACAAAGCCTGTGTGGCTATTTGCTTGGACATTTAAAACCAGGGACTTAGGGACTAGGACAGCACTAGGCTGATCCCAGTTGTTAGTTAGGAAACCTGTATGTTTAGTCAGAGGTCAACTTGACCAGGATTTATTTTGGTTATGTTTCTTTTGCTTTGCTGTGTTTTGTCACTGTAAATAGAAAATAAACCGCACCTTTTTGATTTTGAAAACCACAACCTCCGTTTGCTGGGCCTGTTTTGTGTGGGGAGCCCATCCCAGGGGTCACACACACCCGCTGCCGAGCTAACCCCCTCACAATATATATATATATATATATATATTGTGACAGAAGGAAGGTAAAGTCACCTGGTTGCATCCAGGGGGGTAGATATATTTTGCCCAGATTCAGGCTTTACGCCGACTTATACAACTAGGTGGAGAGTTGTATAAGCCCAGCTAAGGCTAGGGGGCTCATGGATGACTCATACCTCTAGGGAGAGTGTGGGGCGTCGTACAGACAGTGAGTTGATGAGACCAGCTGAAACTTGTCAGCTCATTTAGGCCTCTATAAGAACTCCCAGCTTCATTAGATGTTAGCTCATGCCTGGAACCAGACCTGTGTGGACTGTCTAGGGAGAGTGAACCCCTGTGCGGTGAGAAAAAGCCTGTGTGGCTATTTGCTTGGACATTTAAAACCAGGGACTTAGGGACTAGGACAGCACTAGGCTGATCCCAGTTGTTAGTTAGGAAACCTGTATGTTTAGTCAGAGGTCAAGTTGACCAGGATTTATTTTGTTTATATGTTTCTTTTGGCTTTGCTGTGTTTTGTCACTGTAAATAGAAAATAAACCGCACCTTTTTTTTGATTTTGAAAACCACAACCTCCGTTTGCTGGGCCTGTTTTTGTGTGGGGAGCCCATCCCGGGGGTCACACACACCCGCTGCCGAGCTAACCCCCTCACAGTTGGTGGAGAACCAGTGGCAGTTTTTTTTTAAGCCAGCATGGAGGAGATACTGAAGCAGCTGGCTCTAGCAAATGCCAATCAACAGCAGACAAATGCAGGTTTGCAAAAGAGCCTTGCAGCTCATCAACAGAGCCTTGCAGCCCAGCAGCAAGCTCACCAACAGAGTCTGGAAGCTCAGCAACAAGCCCAGCAGCAATCTGAGGCCCGCTTCATAGACCTGTTACAGAAGCAAGAGCAGAGACTACAACAAATGGAAGCAGTAATGCAGCAACGTCCGCAGACCAGTGAGGAAAGCCGTCCCACTAATACCGCGTCCTTTGGGGTGAGTCGTTTATTGACAAAAATGACTGGAGAGGATGATCCAGAGGTATTTTTGACCACATTTGAAAGGACTGCTGAAAGAGAAAAGTGGCCTGAGGAGCAGTGGGCTGGACTGGTGGCTCCTCTGTTAACTGGTGAATCGCAGAAGGCTTACTATGACCTAGAGCCTGACCAAGCAAAAGACTATGTGATGCTAAAAGCTGAAATATTGGCAAGGCTGGGTGTCACCCAGGCTGTCCGGGCTCAGCGTGTGCATAACTGGACTTTCCAGCTTGGAAAACCCCCCAGGTCTCAAATGTATGATCTCATTCACCTGAGCAGAAAGTGGCTACAGCCAGAGACTTTGTCCGCACCAAAGATTGTGGAACGTGTTGTAATGGATCGGTTTTTGAGAGCTCTTCCTACTGCCATCCAAAACTGGGTAAGCCATGGAGACCCAGAGACGGCCGATGGTCTTGTGGATCGTGTGGAGAAATACTTGGCTACAGAGAACCTGACGGCCTCTTCCAGAGACACTCGGACTTTCCACCCTAAGACCAGACCATCCCCAGGGGCGGATAAGAGGATTCCAAGGGGTAAGGGTGGAGAGAGTGAGAGGGTGGGAGCTCTACCCCAAGTTTGGCGAGAACAGCCTGGGAAATCAGCGGCTCAAGAGGCGGCAAGAAGGATCGTTTGGTACCGCTGCCGGCAAGCGGGACATATTGCAGCCAATTGCCCGGTTGTGGAGGAACCCATGCAGTGTGACTTTCTGATGGGCAGACGTCAGTCGCTGTGTGCGACAGTCGCATGCACTGCCATTCGAGGAACTGAGAAACATTTATGCAAAATGTGTGTTAATGGTAGAAATGTTGTGGTATTGCTGGATTCAGGTAGCCTTGTGACCCTGATAAAGGCTGAGTTAGTTAAAACAGAGGTCTCTGGGAATAGCAAGGTAGCTGTTATTTGTGTGCATGGGGACACCCGAGAGTATCCAGTGACTACAGTGTGTTTCGAGACCCCCAAAGGTACCCTCTCTCATCCAGTGGGCTTAGTATCTCAGTTACCGCATGACGCCATTGTGGGAAGGGATTTTCCGAAGTTCTGGGAACTGTGGGATGATCCTGAGCCCCCCACTGGTGCCCCTATGTACCAGGAATGGGATAGCCAGAACTCCCCTGAGAGTGGTGAGGACTCTCCGGAATTTCCCTTATCAGTATTGGCAGGGGAGACTCAAGAAACTGGAGAGGAGCCCACCTCCTCAGACGAAAACCTACCGTCTGTGGAGTTTTCTGATCTTGAGGTTCACAGGGAAAACTTTGCCACAGAACAGTTGAAAGACCCCGCCCTAATAAAGGCACGGGAAAACGTAGTGAAAATAGATGGCGAGTTAGTGAACCCAGATAATACCTGCACTTACCCATACTTCAGCGTAGAGAAGGACCTACTGTATCGGGTGGCAAAAAGGGCAGAAGAAACCGTTGAGCAGCTTGTGGTGCCCAAACCTTACAGGAAGTTGGTGTTGGAGTTGGCCCATGGGCACATTCTTGGAGGTCATCTGGGGACAGAGAAAACCCGAGAGAGGGTATTACAGAGATTCTATTGGCCGGGGGTGATAAAGGACATAGAAAATTATTGTTCCTCCTGCCCTGTGTGTCAGAGGTCGGCCCCGATGCCACATTTCCGTAGCCCGCTGGTCCCTCTACCCATCATTGAGGTCCCGTTTGAGAGGATCGCCATGGATTTGGTAGGTCCTATAATCAAGTCCGCTAGGGGGCACCAGTACATATTAGTTATAATGGACTATGCCACCCGTTATCCAGAAGCGATCCCTCTCCGAAATACCTCGGCCAAAACCATAGCCAAAGAGCTATCTCTTGTGTTTAGCCGGGTGGGTATTTGTAGAGAACTGCTTACGGACCAAGGTACACCCTTTATGTCCCGGGTTATGAAGGAGCTGTGTAAATTGTTCAAAGTGACGCAATTACGTACATCTGTGTATCACCCCCAAACCGATGGGCTGGTTGAAAGATTCAACAAAACCCTAAAGCAAATGTTGAAGAAAGTGGTGGATAGAGATGGAAAGGATTGGGACTGTCTACTTCCTTATCTGATGTTTGCTATTAGGGAGGTGCCCCAATCCTCTACGGGATTCTCCCCCTTTGAGTTACTGTATGGGAGACACCCAAGAGGGCTGTTGGATATTGCCAAGGAAACTTGGGAAAGTGAGAGTTCTCCCCACAGGAGTGTGATTGAGCATGTCGCCCTGATGCAAGACCGAATTGCACAGGTAATGCCCATCGTGAAGGAACATTTGGCCCAAGCGCAGTTAGCACAGCAGAGAGTGTACAACCGTGGAGCCAAGACCCGTACCTTTTCCCCGGGGGATAGGATACTGGTACTTGTCCCTACGGTTGAAAGTAAATTCCTTGCCAAATGGCAAGGCCCCTACGAGATAATGGAAAAAGTGAGCGAAGTGAATTACAAGGTCAGACAACCAGGAAGGCGAAAGCCCGAACAGATCTATCACGTTAATCTGTTGAAAGCCTGGAGGGATAGAGAGTCCCTAGTCGCAGACACTTGGTCACCAGCTCAAACTGGTTGCGTGATTCCTGAGGTTGGAATAGCAGCCACCTTGTCACAACCCCAACAACAGGAGGTTAAGGAGTTTGTGCTTCGCAACAAGGAGGTATTCTCTGAGCTGCCGGGACAAACATCTGGGGTAGAGCATGACATCATTACCCCGCCCGGTGAAAGGGTGAAGTTAAAACCCTATCGGATCCCAGAGGCCCGACGGGAGGCAATATGGGAGGAAGTACAGAAAATGCTGAACTTAGGGGTGATAGAGGAGTCCCAAAGTGATTGGTCTAGTCCCATTGTGTTGGTGCCTAAACCGGATGGGAGCTGGCGATTTTGTAACGATTTTCGTCAGTTGAACAAAGTTACAAAATTTGACACCTACCCCATGCCACGTATAGATGAGTTGATCGACCGGCTGGGAACAGCCCGATACATGACGACTCTTGACCTCACAAAAGGGTATTGGCAAATCCCCCTGGCCAAATTGGCCAAAGAGAAAACCGCATTTGTAACCCCAGACGGGGCGTTCCAATATAAAAGAATGCCGTTCGGGTTACAGAATGCGCCGGCCACATTCCAGCGGAAAATGGACCAGATGCTGAGGCCCCATCGGAAGTATGCTGCGGCTTACCTGGATGACGTAATTGTCCATAGCACAGATTGGGCCTCACATCTGCCAAAAGTGCAAGCAGTCCTGGACTCTGTTCGGGAAGCGGGGTTTACGGCTAACCCCAAGAAGTGTACCATTGGGCAGGAGGAGGCCAAATATCTTGGGTACACCATTGGGAGGGGAGTAATAAAACCCCAACTCAACAAAGTCGAGGCCATCCAGAGTTGGCCACGTCCCAACAGCAAGAAGCAGGTACGAGCCTTTCTGGGAATCGCTGGGTATTATCGGCGATTCATTCCCCACTTTGCCTCTAAGGCTGTGCCCCTAACCAACCTAACGAAGGGGAAAGGGTCGGTCATGATTAAATGGACCCCCGAGGCTGAGGCAGCATTCCAATTCTTGAAACAAGCCTTATGTAGCCAGCCAGTGTTGTACTCACCCGACTTCTCTAAAGACTTTGTCGTACAAAGTGATGCGTCAGATGTGGGGTTAGGAGCAGTATTGTCCCAGGTCTGGAACGGGGAAGAGCACCCAGTCATTTACCTCAGCAGGAAGTTGAAGTCCCATGAGGTAAATTACGCCACCGTTGAAAAGGAGTGTTTAGCGGTGAAGTGGGCTCTAGATTCCCTTCGGTACTACCTGCTAGGTAGGCACTTTGACATGGTTACGGATCACGCTCCGTTAAAGTGGATGGCTCAAAACAAGGAAACAAATAGAAGAGTGAATAGGTGGTTCCTGGCCCTCCAGGAATTCAACTTCACAGTAAAGCATCGCCCTGGCGTTCAAATGGGGAATGTGGATGCTTTGTCTCGAGTACATGAATGCCTGATTGCTGGTGTTCCAACCCCGAGGTTAAAACAAGAGGGGGGGGTATGTGACAGCAGGAAGGTAAAGTCACCTGGTTGCATCCAGGGGGGTAGATATATTTCGCCCAGATTCAGGCTTTACGCCGACTTATACAACTAGGTGGAGAGTTGTATAAGCCCAGCTAAGGCTAGGGGGCTCATGGATGACTCATACCTCTAGGGAGAGTGTGGGGCGTCGTACAGACAGTGAGTTGATGAGACCAGCTGAAACTTGTCAGCTCATTTAGGCCTCTATAAGAACTCCCAGCTTCATTAGATGTTAGCTCATGCCTGGAACCAGACCTGTGTGGACTGTCTAGGGAGAGTGAACCCCTGTGCGGTGAGAAAAAGCCTGTGTGGCTATTTACTTGGACATTTAAAACCAGGGACTTAGGGACTAGGACAGCACTAGGCTGATCCCAGTTGTTAGTTAGGAAACCTGTATGTTTAGTCAGAGGTCAAGTTGACCAGGATTTATTTTGTTTATATGTTTCTTTTGGCTTTGCTGTGTTTTGTCACTGTAAATAGAAAATAAACCGCACCTTTTTTTTGATTTTGAAAACCACAACCTCCGTTTGCTGGGCCTGTTTTTGTGTGGGGAGCCCATCCCGGGGGTCACACACACCCGCTGCCGAGCTAACCCCCTCACAATATATATATATATATATAGGAAGGCCAGTATGCTGGCCTGAATTTATGGGAGGAGTTCGAGGGGTACTTAAGCAGGCCGTCCACCATCGTCAGTGTCGGCTCCAGTGCGCGGTATTCGTCGTCATCAGCCGACGCCATACGACTCGCAACGTCAGGGTAGTTACTTCGTACCTTCCAGCTTCGCTCGCAGTTGATCGTATCCCCACTCGCGGTCGCAGGTAGGACCAGCCGTTACCGTTCGTACGAATCGTAGCGCCGGTACACGTTTCTTCTTTTACAAATCACACGGTTCATAACCCCGTGTTTTCCGTCTGCATCGTATGTATACCAACTAGTACAGTTGTCTTTCGAACCCTGTCGCACGCACGTTACCACCGTAACGGCCCGCCTAGACACTACGTCTCACAGAGCTGTTGTACGAATTACTCGCAGCTCGCAAATCTCTTACCTCAAGTCGCACATCCGATATCCAGTCGTCGGACTGGTATCCCACACTGCACTTCCTTATCCCTAGTCACGGATGCCCTACACCTCCTACGATACTCTCCCTTCACCTTACTGATGCCCCACACCTCCTACTACTCACACCATACACCGAACAGTCCGGTCCGGCTCTGGTCGCTAACAATCGGCACTACAGGCTGGACCCTCGGCAAATCACAAGCCCCTTCAACTTCGAAACACCGAACAGCCGTCCGAGTCCAGCCGTATCTCCGGCGCTATGATTCGGACCCGGCAAAACAAACCCCTCCATGCACCCGCTATCAGCCCGAATACAGACAGCATCGGCTCAGAGATTCGGATCTCTGGCATCCACGTTTGTTCCGAGCACAGTCGCACCACCGGCTCATCGGCTCGGATCTACAAACATCAAACTTCTAAACCATCCGAATTCAGTCGTAGCATCGGCTCAAACTTTCGGACCTATGGCATTCCCAAGCGATCCGAGTCCAGTCGCAGCACCGGCTCGTCCGACTCGGATCTTTAGCAACAAACCATTCTATCCGATCCAAACGCAGTCGTAGCATCGCCTTGACGTTCGGTCCTCTGGCATCTACGAACGATCCGAGCACAGTCGCACCACCGGCTCATCGGCTCGGATCTACAAACATCAAACTTCGAACTGTTCCGAATTCTGTCGTAGCATCGGCTCAAACTTTCGGATCTATGGCATTTACACTCGTTCCGAGTCCAGTCGCATCACCGGCTCAATCGACTCGGATCTCTAGCAACAAACCCTCCTATCCGATCCGAACCCAGTCGTAGCATCGGCTCAAAGGTTCGGATCCTCCGCTAACATGACCGATCCGAGCACAGTCGCACCACCGGCTCATCGGGTCGGATCTACAAACATCAAACTTAGAACTGATTAGACCCATCCAACCGATCCGAACCCAGTCGTAGCATCGGCTCAAAGGTGCGGATCCTCCGCTAACACGACCGACCCGAGCATAGTCGCACCACCGGCTCAAACGGTCGGATCTGCAGCATCAAACCTTCTAATCCATCCGAATCCAGTCGTAACGTCGGCTCTAAGATTCAGTTCCTTTTCAAACACTATCAATTCTAGTACAGTCGCACCTCCAGCGCAGCAACTCAGCTTCCCAGCACTACAGACCCATCCTATCGATCCGTACTCAGTCGTAGCAGCAGCTCAGACGTTCAGTTCATTGGCCATTCGAAGTGCTAGTACATTACCGGTCGCGTTAGCCGCGCCTCACGCTTGAATCGTTCCCCAAAAAAAAAAAATTAAAAAAAATAATAATAATAATAAATAAATAAATAAATAAATAAATCTAAAACAAAAAAAAACAAAAAAAAATTTTTTTTATAAGAATAAGAAACAAAAAAAAGAGAGAAAAAAAAAAAACATAAATAATAAATGAACCAATAAATAACAATAGTCAAATGTAAATAAATTACTAGTAGTAAAATGCAACTTTCTTCATGCATTACACACCTTACTTTAATTACTCCAGGTTCATCACGGACGGTCATCCCTACATACTCACAATTCACAAACTTTCCTTCTTTCGCCTCTCAGCAAGGCTACTTTCCCTCGCAATCGCTGCGAGCATTCAACAAGTGGTTCAAATCAGCCACTCCTCATCTCCAGTAGCAACACGGCTACTCACCTTTTCTCTGTCGCTTTCCCCATGCAGCTCAGTGTCACAGGTTTCGGGTCGACCCATGTCTCGACCTCAACCAGACTTAAACTACTGGCGCACAAGTCAGGGCGTCAGTGCAAGGCCCCTCCTTGCTTTCTCCTCGCACTCTTTCACGACATATGTTTCTTCACATACACAATTTGACCGCTCGTGAGGCGTTAGTAACTGTCACATACTTCTGTGCACTACACTCTCTTTTCGAAGAGCGATCCGAGATCCTTCACCACACAGACAAGGTCGCCTAACATCCACCTTGCTGGCAGCGCGAGGGTTAGCAGACCGACCACACGTCAACCACTACAGATCGAAACATTCTTACTTAGCATACCAGACTTCAGCCACTCGCCCCAGCACGCCCTGGGGGCTCTGGTTCATTAGTCTGTGCCGAGCACAGACGGCACCTGAGCTATCGGTTATCTAGCCAGTCACCTCCTGGCTCACCTCAGTTGCCTCGCATTCTTTTCAGTTTTCCAAATTTCACTCAACCGCGCTCGTTCGCAAACTAATCTGTCATCTACGCCTATCGCTCCTTGCCCTGTCCTCACTGCTCTCCTTCTTCCTCCCCGTTTTCTTAAAACCTTCTTTCCCCTCCAAACCTCGCAAACTTACACTGAACATATGCATTCCCCTCCTTTTTACCGACGCCATGCCGCGAGCCGACAGCAAACTTTGCCTCACCATCACCCTTCGCGGGTCCGGCGGTCGGCAATACACAGTTCCCCAGACCTTGGACCACCCCCAGGCCTCGGCCGAACTACGACGTATGGGCATCCCCTACCTGGCCTCAGCCAGGAAAGCCAAACTTAGGCTCTTTCCACCACCAGCGGCAGCCTTACCAGACACACAAGCTCCATCGCAGTCGGTATACTCTGCAATTATCCAGCTGCACGCCTTGGCGACCACACTGGCAACTGCAGTCACCGATGTCCAGGCTAGAGTAAAGGGCCCTAGAACACGACCAGCCACGCCCCCCTTAGCCCCAGTCTCCACCGGCTGGCACAGTGCCAGCTAACACCAACTGGAGCACTATTGACACAGAACCATTCTACCACCACTTCACCGACCTTCGCTCCCCACTCTGTACAATCTGCCAATCTGCCACCCTCACGATTAATTGGTGCCCCGAGCTGAGGCGCAGACTATGCGCCTCGTAGATTATCAGCATGCCACAGTCCTCCCAGTCGGGCACACTAGGACGTCTAATTTGTGCACCGGGGGGGGGGGGGGCGCAGCCATCTCCAACAAACTTTCTAGGGTTGATTTTACCCACACTGCAAACCTCGGCACATCTGTCTCCTACTCCAGACGGCTCCCCTCGAAGTACCTGCGGCACCGAGCAGCAGAACCCAGCTTATCTAGGCCGCATGCTCCTCACATCCAACTCCCCCTCTAGCAGCCTTTCTAGGACAGGTGTTCACTACAGGGTTCCACACTGGACTCATCACTTTACCCGTCTCTACCCAGAAAAAAAAAAAAAAAAAGGAAAAACACGCTCTCAGTAGCCCCGACGTAGAAGTTATCAGCACTCCGCTTCAGGTCGAAATGGACCGGGGGCATGCGGTCAGCCCCTCCCCTCTTTTCGCAGTCACCGTTCACAGTAAAGAGTCAGTCTTCGATCTTGTCGAGGGCAAGTTTTCCAATAAACTTTGTTAGTCTACTACTTATCCGCGCCTAATTCTTCTAAAACGTACCCAGTTAAACTCCCTCATACCCTCACATGAGTTCTCACCAAATACTAAACCCCCAGCAGTCCTAGGTATTCTAGAAGAGATCTCTTAAATCAATATGCCCGTAACTGAGAAAAACATAGGAAGCCTGGCTTAGCTCATCTCCTTCCGGACTTCATCCTAGACAACGCGCCATGCAGGCCAGCCCACCTCTCGGTAGATTGACCCGCACAGGACTGTCGCCCGTACGTCACCGTCATGCCAGGGTGCTCCAAACACACAGCTACAATCCCTACTGGGCATGCTCAACTTCACGATGAGGTTCATTTCTCAAGGGCGATCCTTTGTCTCACGCTTCTTAGTGTCCCTCTCCCAGGCACAAGACCCTGACCGAGTCATTTAGCTAGACGCAGCCGCTGTAACGGATCTGGCCATCTGGGCCCACTTCCTCGAGAACTAGCATAGTAGACCCACGTTCATCCCATCAGCATCCCTTCGTCACCACAGATAGTCAAAGACTTATCAGCTTCCACAAGCTTCATTGCAATTTTTGGCCATCATTGGTTCGCGGGTCCGTGCCCGTCAGAGATACTCACAAATCCGCGTTTAGTCAGTCCTCCTCTCTATTCGAGATCTACCCCATAGTTGCAGCGGCTCAAGTATGCGGCCGCACCCGGGCAGGACAGGCCGCCACGTTCGCCACAGATAACCAGGCCACAGTCACAGTCGTTAAAAGAGGCTGGTCAATATAGGTGGCCACTATGGCCTTCCTACGCAGGCCTGGTGCTACTGTCCCTACAACGTCAGTTCAGTATCCTCAGGGTCCACATCCCTGGTAAATGCTATACCTCGGCCGACGCACGTTCCCGCCTAACTATGCCTCATCCTTTCACCGGAGCCCAGAGCCGACCATGTCCGGCTTCCCACGTTAGTCGCAACCAACTCTGCAACGAGATAGCACCTCCTGGTGCTACCTCCCTCGGCGATGTGTTCTATTCTTCCAATACACTAAAGGCCACCATACTGCCTGGTAGACCGGCAGGTTCCTAGCCGCTAACCCCGGGGCGGTTCCAGGAAACTCAGACATATCTGGCCTTCGTTCCTTCTGTCACACAATACCATCAGACTCTATTCAGCCGGCATCCAGCATTTTCCTCTCTACTAGACCCTACCAAACCTTCCCTGTCCACCGCTTATGCGGTCAAAACCATACCACGTGGCATCCACAGGCAGCAACCACACACTGGTTCCTAACGCTTACCAGTGACCAAGGCCGTATTCCAGCACATGTCTGCTATGCTTCCACGTTCCCCCTTCGGTTATGACCCAGCCTGGTAATTCGAGCAGCCATCATGTAGCCTTCCCCGGTTTTCTACGGCCCAGCGAATTTACTGTCACGAACCCGAGTACCAAGTACTACGCAGGCACCACCCGACTCACCACCAGGGTCGTTTCACCCTACACCCAACGGTGTCGGGAAACGCTACAATCCGGTCCCACAGTAGACGTCAAACTTTCCAGACACACAACGCCTGGTGCCCTATGGCCGTTCTAAAGCAATTGGTATACTCTACTGCCCGTCATTTCAGAGGACAGCCTCTTCTACGTTTCCCAACCGTACCTCTAAGCAAGTACCAGTTCATCAGTTAAGTCAGAACGCTCCCATGCATCTTAGGCCTTAAACCCAGGTCGTTACTCAGGACATTCTTTTGCGTGGGAACAGCCTTAGCCGCATCGCGTAACAGAGTTCCAGACCACGCAATCAGGATGATGGGCAGGTGGAAGTCCACGCGTTTCGCCCGATACGTCCCCAATCCTCAAACGGATCGTCACGAGTCTCCAACAGTCTCGCTCAGTTGTTATTGCCTCGTACAGTGAAACAATTCCTTCCCTAACCAAGTGTGTTTTTTGGCCCCTTCTCTTGGCATACCGTCCAAACAGGCCAGGCCACACTTCAGGTCTTATCTGTGTTGTTAGTCTTGTGATGTGTTTATGTGATCCATATCTCTTCGAACTGAGGGCTCCGACCATAAATAGGAAGGCCAGTATGCTGGCCTGAAATTATGGGAGGAGTTCGAGGGGTACTTAAGCAGGGCGTCCACCATCGTCAGTGTCTGCTCCAGTGCGCGGTACCCACCCACCCATACCCCTTTTTAGGGCACTTCCCTTCAAACAATTCTCAACAGAATTATTCATTACTTCTATCTTAGGTATGGCCCCTTCTCTTGGCATACCGTCCAAACAGGCCAGGCCACACTGTGTTTATGTGATCCATATCTCTTCGGACTGAGGGCTCCGACCATAAATATATATATATATATTGTGAGGGGGTTAACTCGGTAGCGGGTGTGTGTGACCCCCTGGTTGGGCTCCCCACACAAAAACAGGGCCAGCAGACGGAGGTTGTGGTTTTCAAAATCAAAAGGTGCGGTTTATTTCTCTATGTACAGTGACAAAAACACAGCAAAGCCAAAAAGAAACATAAACAAAATAAATCCTGGTCAGTTTGACCTCTGACTAAACATGCAGGTTTCCTAAACTAACAACTGGGATCAGCCTGGTGCTGTCCTAGTCCCTAAGTCCCTGGTTTAGTAAAAGTCCAAACAAATAGCCACACAGGCTTTGCCTCACCGCACAGGGGTTCACTCTCCCTAGACAGTCCACACAGGTCTGGTTCCAGGCATGAGCTAACACCTAATGAATCTGGGAGTTCTTATAGAGGCCTAAATGAGCTGACAAGCTTCAGCTGGTCTCATCAACTCCCTGCCTCACGACGCCCAGCACTCTCCCTAGAGGTATGAGTCATTCATGAGCCCACTAGCCTCAGCTGGGCTTCATCAACTCCCTAGTTGTATAAGTCGGCATAAAGCCTGAATCTGGGAGAAATATATCTACCCCCCTGGATGCAACCAGGTGACTTTACCTTCCTGCTGTCACAATATATATATATATATAAAGTAAAGGTGCAAAATAACTGGCCCAAATTTGCACTTCTCAGCGCCTAGGTGCTAGTATGCGGTACCTGTGGCTCACTCCTCCAACTGTTTAGCTGGAAAAGTAATGGGGAATAAACGATAATTCAGCTCAAAAATTGATATCAGAGTTGTTGAACTGTGATACAAATTATATAAATATATATATATATACTCAACACCTAGGATGCATATATATCCTCTACACACTGTAACTGCAGATAACTGACTCGCTTGCCTGCTCTATCTAACTCAAATGAGATGACACTATCTCTCTCTCTCTCTCTGTCTTTCTTTCACCACAGAAACACACTACACAAGGCGGCCACGCAGGCGGCCTTATATAGTGATGGGCGTGTACTAAACCCCCATAGACATAATTGGCCAAAGCCACCCTGGCTTTGGCCAATTATGGCTCTCCGTTCTTACAGCGCTGTGATTGGCCAAAGCATGCGGGTCATAGTGCATGCTTGGCCAATCATCAGCCAGCAATGCACTGCGATGCCGCAATGAATTATGGGCCGTGACGCGCCACTTGAATACGGCCCATAATGTTCGAAATTCGACGAACGGTCGAACAGCCGATGTTCGAGTCGAACATGAGTTAGACTCAAACTCGAAGATCATCCCTACTGGCGAGGTGGCAAGCACAAGTAGTGTCCCGCTGCCACCAAGAAGAAGACAAAGACAGGCCCGTCATGTCCATAGTGTCCTTCCTGCAGAATTTGTCAATCCTAATTGGGAGCTTACCACTTCTGTAGCACCCGTACTTCCCCCATTCACTGGCCAACCTGGAATTTAGGTGGAAACAGTTGATTTTACGGCACTTGATTTTTATTCGCTGTTTTTCACGGAAGATCTCTATAGATCTATTGTGGACCATATTAATTTGTATGCTGGTCAATACATCGCCGCTAATCCCCAGTCCTCCCTTGCCAAGGAATGGAAACCAATTACGGTTTCCGAATTAAGACCTTTCTGGGCCTATCCCTCGACATGGGCATAGTTAAATTGAGTGAGCTGCGGTCATATTGGTCCATTGACCCAGTTTACCTTTTGCCTGTGTTCTCTGACTCCATAGTAGGGCACAATACTAGCAGATCTTGTGGTTCATGCACTTCAACAACAATGAACTTTGTCGTCCTCGTGGAGACCCTGAATTCGATCGACTCTACAAAATTCAGCCCCTCGTAAACCACTTCAATGAACGTTTTACAGCCTTGTATACTCCCCATCAAGTTGTCTGCGTTGATGAGTCCCTCATAAAATTTTCTGGCCGCTTGTCTTTCAAACAGTACCTTCCCAGCAAGCGTGCCAGATATGGGATCAAGATGTATAAGCTCTGTGACAGGGCCACAGGCTATACATCAACTAGTTTTATGGTTTACGAGAGAAGAGATGGTCACGTAGAGCCAAAGAACTGCCCAGATTACATAGGGAGCGCTGGCAAGATAGTGTGGAACTTGGTGTCACCCTTATTCGGAAAGGGGTACCATTTGTATGTGGACAATTATTACACAAGCGTGCCACTTTTTAGTCACTTGTTTGATCATCAAATTGGCACATGTGGCACCGTGCTATCGAATCGCCGGGGCTTACCCCAGAGGCTTGTAGATTCCCGTCTTAGGCTGGGGGAGTGAGCCTGCTTGAAGTGTAATAATTTGCTCGCTGTGAAGTGGAGGGATAATAAGAATGTTTTCGTTCTGTCCTCCCTTCACGCAGACACGACAGTCCAAATTCGTACGGCGATTGGTGTTGTGGAGAAACCCCTCTGTGTCCACAAATATAACCAAAACATGGGAGGGGTGGACCTCAACAATCAGTTGTTGGCGCCGTACCTAGTTGCCCGTAAGGCCAGACGCTGGTACAAAAAAATGTCTATACTTATTTCAATTGGCTTTGCTGAACGCTCATGTGCTATACAGAGCTTCAGGACAGATTGGATCTTTCCTTAAATTCCAGGAAGATATCGTCAGAGCCCTCCCGTATACAGGCGGTGCTTCACCTCACCATTCCCAACCAAATGCAGTAAGCCGACTGCATAAGATGCATTTTCCGTATGTCCTCCCTAGTACCCCTACCCAACGAACCCCCCAAAGAAAATGTTGTGTCTGTAGAAAGCACGGATATAGGCGTGACACCCGTTATTATTGTCCAAGCTGTCCTGACAGTCCTGGTCTTTGCATTGGTGAATGTTTTGAACGCTGCCACACACTAGTGCAGTATTAGCGTAGGGTACAGCATTTCACAGACTAGGACACACTTACATAGGGGCTCCCAAGATGCCATTGCATTTTGAGAGACCCGAACCTGGAACCGAACCGTTACAGTTACAAAGAAAAGTGTAAAAAATAAAGTAAAAAATAAAAAAAAACACAAAACAAATATAACATAAAAAAAAGCAAAAATAGTTGTTCTCTCTCTCTCTCTCTCTTTCTCTCTCTATTCTCTCTCTATTGTTCTGCTCTTTTTTACTGTATTCTATTGTTATTATGTTTTATCATGTTTGCTTTTCAGGTATGTCATTTTTTTATACTTTACTGTTTACTCTGTTTTATTGTTAACCATTTTTTTGTTTTCAGGTACGCCATTGAGCTTCAGCGCGGATTTATTTATCTTGACAGCAACAGCGTATGCTCCCACGATTCATAAAGCCGTGACTCCAGTGCTGTAGAAGGTGATTTCACCACCACAGGTAAAAAAAAGAGCATATATGCCGAAGCATGGGGGCAGAAGGGGCGGAGAAGCGATATGCTCCTAACTTTTGCGGAGGAGCTATTTGCTCCTAACTATTGCAGGAGGATGCCCCCATGCTTCGGCATATATATATTTTAGGCACAGGTTGCGTTAAATTTTTTATTTATTTTTTTACAATTTTTTTTGTGTTTGCATTGCAGGTATGGTATGGTCTTACTGTTATACTGTAATGTTACTTTGTTTTAATGTTAACCATCATTTGCTTAGCAGGTACGCCATTCAGTTGCAGCACAGATTTATTTATCTTGACAGCAACATGTTTTGCTCCCACGATACATAAAGCCATGACTCCAACGCTGTAGGAGGTGATTTTACCACCACAGGTAAAAAAAAGAGCATATATGCCGAAGCATGGGGGCAGCAGGGGCGGAGGAGCGATTTGCTCCTAACTTTTGCGGGAGGATGCCCCCATGCTTCGGCATATATAAATGGTGCATGTATGCCCATCATTAGAAGTGGGTGGATGAAGGGAGGTATTTTAATGGTGGGCATACCCACCGATCAATCTCTTTTTTTCGTTCAGCCAGCAGACTGCACGAAAAAAAAAGATTACAATATATGCCCAACAAGGACCAGCAACGTACTGGTATGTTGCTGGAATTTGAATGGTTATACCAGAATGATGCCTGCGGGTTTAGGTATCATCTTGGTATCATTCTTTTCAGCCAGCAGTTGGATTTCATTTAAAAGCAATTCTAGCGGCTAATTAGCCTCTAGACTGCTTTTACAAGCAGTGGGAGGGAATGTCCCCCCCCCCACCATCTTCCATGGTTTTCTCTGGCTCTCCTGTCCCAACAGGGAACCTGAGAATGCAGCCAGTGGTTCCGCCAGCTGACCATAGAGCTGATCAGAGACCAGAATGGCTCCAATCATCTCTATGGCCTAAGAAACCGGAAGCTACGAGCATTTCATGACTTAGATTCCGCCGGATATAAACAGCGCCATTGGAAAATTGGGAAAGCATTTTATCACACCGATCTTGGTGTGGTCAGATGCTTTGAGGGGAGAGGAGAGATCTAGGGTCTAATAGACCCTAATTTTTTCAAAAAAGAGTACCTGTCACTACCTATTGCTATCATAGGGGATATTTACATTCCCTGAGATAACAATAAAAATGATTAAAAAAATAAAATGGAAGGAACAGTTTAAAAATAAAATAAAAAAGCAAAATAAATAATAATTAAAAAAAAAAAGCACCCCTGTCCACCCCTGCTCTCACACAAAGGCAAACGCAAGCATCGGTCTGGCGTCATATGTAAACAGCAATTGCACCATGCATGTGAGGTATCACCACGAAGGTCAGATCGAAGGCAGTAATTTTAGCAGTAGATCTCCTCTATAAGGCTGGGTTCACACTTGTGCGGTGCGAATTCCAGCTCTGTTATCTCTGCAACGAGATAAGAGAGCTGTTCAGCAGATCATCTCCGTTTTAGCTGCGAATTTGGTGACCTGGGAGAGAGGAGGGGGAGGGGGGAATTGTAGTGAGGAGAAGGAGAGAAATCCTGTTGAGAACTGAACACATCTGCGAATCAGATGTGTGCCCATAGAAGATAATGGGCCTGAATTCGCACCTGAGCCGCACCGCAATGCCTAGAAAACGCACACTTTTTTGGGCAATGCGCAGTGCGAATGCATCGCACATATGTGAACCAGCGTCATTAAAATCAATGTATTTTATAATGTTATGCAAATTGGATGCGGTGTAAGCCGCAACCAATTCGCATAGGTGTGAACGGGGCCTTAATCTAAAGTGGTAACCTGTAAAGGCTTTTAAAGGCTTTTAAAAATGTATGTAGTTTGTCGCCACTGCGCATTTGTGCGCAATTTTAAAGCATGTCGTGTTTGGTATCCATGTATTTGGCCTAAGATAATTTTTTTTTATTTCATCAAACATTTGAGCAATATAGTGTGTTTTAGTGCATTAGAATAAAAAAAAAGTGTGTTTTTTCCATAAAAAATGCATTTGAAAAATCGCTGCGCAAATACTGTGTGGAAAAAAAAAATGCAACACCCACCATTTTAATCTGTAGGGCCTTTGCTTTAAAAAAATATATAATGTTTGTGGGTTTAACGTAATTTTCTTGCAAAAAAAATAATGTTTTCATGTAAACAAAATGTGTCAGAAAGGGCTTTGTCTTCAAGTGGTTAGAAGAGTGGGTGATGTGTGACATAAGCTTCTAAATGGTGTGCATAAAATGCCAGGACAGTTCAAAACCCCCCCAAATTACCCCATTTTGGAAAGTAGACATCCCAAGCTATTTGCATGAGAGGCATGTCGAGTCCATGGAATATTTTATATTTTGACACACGTTGCGGGAAAAAGACAACGTTTTTTTTTTTTTGCACAAAGTTGTCACTAAATGATATATTGCTCAAACATGCCATGGGCATATGTGGAGTTACACCCCAAAATACATTCTGTTGCTTCTCCTGAGTACGGGGATACCACATGTGTGAGACTTTTTGGGAGCCGCTCACTGCCTATCACAGTTTCGGAGACCATGGAATGCCCAGATGGCACAAAACACCCCCAAATGACCCAATTTTGGAAAGTAGACCCCCCAAGCTATTTGCTGAGAGGTATGGTGATTATTTTGCAGATCTCGCTTTTTGTCACAAAGTTTTGAAAATTGAAAAAAGAAAAAAAATATATATATTTTCTTTCTTCATTTTCAAAAACAGATGAGAGCTGCAAAATACTCACCATGCCTCTCAGCAAATAGCTTGGGGTGTCTACTTTCCAAAATGGGGTCATTTGGGGGGGGGGTTGTGCTATCTTGGCATTTTATGGCCTTCAAAACTGTGATAGGTAGTGAGGAATGAAATCAACAATTTACACCCTTAGAAATCCTGAGGGCGGTGCTTGGTTTCCCGGGCCCCGTACGCGGCTAGGCTCCCAAAAAGTCCCCATACTCAGGAGAAGCAGCAGAATGTATTTTGGGGTGTAATTCCACATATGCCCATGGCATGTTTAAGCAATATATTATTTAGTGACGACTTTGTGCAAAAAAAAAACAAGTTTGTAATTTTCCCGCAACTTGTGGCAAAATATAAAATATTCCATGGACTCAACATGCCTCTCAGTAAATAGCTTGGGGTGTCTACTTTCCAGAATTGGGTCATTTGGGGGGGTTTGTGCCATCTTGGCATTTTATGACCTTCAAAACTGTGATAGGTAGTGATAGGTAGTGAGGAGTGAAATCAAAAATGTACGCCCTTAGAAATCTTGAAGGCGGTGCTTGGTTTTCGGGGTCCCGTACGCGGCTAGGCTCCCAAAAAGTCCCACACATGTGGTATCCCCGTACTCAGGAGAAGCAGCAGAATGTATTTTGGGGTGTAATTTCACATATGCCCGTGGCATGTGTGAGCAATATATCATTTAGTGACAACTTTGTGCAACAAAATAAAAGTTTGTAATTTTCCTGCAACTTGTGGCAAAATATAAAATATTCCATGGACTCAACATGCCTCTCAGCAAATAGCTTGGGGTGTCTACTTTCCAAAATGGGGTCATTTGGGGGGGGGGGGGTTCTGCTATTTTGGCATTTTATGGCCTTCAAAACTGTGATAGGTAGTGAGGAGTGAAATCAAAAATTTGCGCCCTTAGAAATCCTGAAGGCGGTGCTTGGTTTTCGGGGCCCGTATGCGGCTAGGCTCCCAAAAAGTCCCACACATGTTGTATCCCCGTAGCAGCAAAATTTATTTTGGGGTGTAATTCCACATATAATCATGGCATGTGTGAGCAATATATAATTTTTTTTTGTCATTATTCAATCACTTGGGACAAAAAAATGTAATATTCAATGGGCTCAACATGCCTCTCAGCAATTTCCTTGGGGTGTCTACTTTCCAAAATGGGGTCATTTGGAGGGGTTTTGTACTGAACTGCCATTTTAACACCTCAAGAAATGAGATAGGCAGTCATAAACGAAAAGCTGTGTAAATTCCAGAAAATGTACCCTAGTTTGTAGATGCTAAAACTTTTGCGCAAACCAATAAATATACGCTTATTGACATTTTTTTTTTACCAAAGACATGTGGCTTATAACATTTGGCCTAAATGTATGACTAAAATTTAGTTTATTCGATTTTTCTTATAACAAAAAGTAGAAAATATATTTTTTTTCCGAAATTTTCGGTCTTTTTCCATTTATATCGCAAAAAATAAAAATCACAGAGGCAATCAAATACCATCAAAAGAAAGCTCTATTTGTGGGAAATAAAGGACGCAAATTTTGTTTGGGTACAACATTGCATGACCGCGCAATTATCAGTTAAAGCAGCGCAGTGCCAAATTGTAAAAAGTCCTCTGGTCTTTAAGCTGCCAAATGGTCTGGGGCTGAAGTGGTTAAGCATTATTAAAATCACTTTTCCCGAAAAAACTGCCATTTGTAAAACTTTTTTTTGCATTGATATATGTCACCTGGGGCAGGACCCTGGTCCCCAAACACTTTTTATGACAATAACTTGCAAATTAACCTTTAAAATTAGCACTTTTGATTTTTCACGTTTGTGTCCCATAGACTTTAACGGTGTTTGCGTGTTCGAACAAATATTTTGCCTGTTCGCATGTTCTGCTGCAAACTGAACCGGGGGGTGTTCGGCTCATCCCTAGTCTGAACCATTAGAACAATGATCAGTGTCTGGGTCACAAGCCAAGGTCGGAGCAGGAGGAATGTTGGTGATCAGGTCCAGGCCTAAAGCTTTGTAAGGGGCCCCACAATTTCTGATGGCTGCCCTGCCTGTAGTGAGTGGAGACCAATGCCCGATAACATCAGGCTAAGCATAGTTCTCAGTTCTGTAAGAGATTAAATTTTTCTGAACCGTTGATCAGTGTCGGGGGCACAAGCCAAGGTCGGTGCAGGAGAATAGTTTCGTAGTCGGGGTCACAAGCCGAGGTTGATGCAGGAGAAAAGTTTTGTAGTCGGGATCACAAGCCAAGGTCAATTCCGAGTTGCGATAGAGGTAGCTCGAGGCAGCAGGCAGGATAAGAACCACAATAATCTGGAAGTGCAGAGACATGGTTCAACAGAAATCAAGACACAAGACAGGGTTGTCCAATGGATCAGGCAGGGTGCTGTCCAGTATCTCAGGTAACTCAGCGTGAAGAGTCATTGCCAGACACAGAAGAGGTCCCAGGTTCAAGTCCAAGCCCTGACAGTACTCCCCTCCTCCCAGGATGTCTTAGGGCCAGGTTTTTTAGGAAATCTCTGGTAGAATTCTCTTGTTAAGCTAAGGGCACAAACGTTCTCCTCAGGCTGCCAAGAATCTTCCTGTGGCCCATAGCTTTTCCATCTTAACAGGTATTGTAGTTTACCATGATGTATATGGGAGTCAAGAACTGTATTCATCATGAATTCTTCCTCCCCTTGCACTTGAACTGGGTCTGGTGGAGGATGTGTACCTCCAGAAAAAGGATTACTTCTGAAAGGCTTTAAAAGGGCCATATGAAAAACAGGATGGATTTTCATAGAAGGAGGTAGCTTAACTTTGTAGACCACAGTGTTAATTTGTGCAATTACTTCGAAAGGACCAATGAACTTGGGACCAAGTTTCTGAGAAGGAAGTTCAACCACTTCCATACTGGGCACTTATACACCTTCCTGCCCAGACCAATTTTCAGCTTTCTGCGCTGTTGCACTTTGAATGACAATTGCGCGGTCATGCTACACTGTACCCAAACTAAATTTTTATCATTTTGTTCCCGCAAATATAGCTTTCTTGTGGTGGTATTTGATCACCTCTGCGATTTTTATTTTCTGCTAAAAAAAAAAAAAAGGGATTTTTATAACAGCTTACCTGTAAAATCCTTTTCTTGGAGTACATCACGGGACACAGAGTGACTTAGTCATTACTAATGGGTTATATAGATTACCTTCAGGTGCTGGCACTGGCAACTTACAAACCGGAAGTACCCTCCCCTATATAAGCCCCTCCCATCCGGGAGCACCTCAGTTTTGTAGCAAAGCAATAAGTGTCCCTAAAAGAGGGGTGGGAGCTCTGTGTCCCGTGATGTACTCCAAGAAAAGGATTTTACAGGTAAGCTGTTATAAAAATCCCTTTTTCTTTTTCGTACATCACGGGACACAGAGCGACTTAGTCATTACTAATGGGACGTCCCAAAGCAATGCCAAATGAGGGGAGGGATACACTATACATAAGCTGGGCGCCATCAGGCATGAGGATCTTTTGCGGCCTGCAACACACTGCACCCAAAGGCGACATCCTCCTGACTTCTAACGTCTACCTGGTAGAATCTAGTAAACGTGTGTACTGAAGACCATGTTGCGGCCTTACAGACTTGAGCCAGGAAGGCCTGGTGATGCACTGCCCATGAAGTTCCAACTGCTCTTGTGGAGTGCGCCCTAACTTTGAACGGAGGCGGTCTCCTTCTCAAGCCATAGGCTTGTATTATGACCTGTCGAATCCACTTGGCTAAAGTAGATTTTGATGCTGCCTGACCCTTTCTGGGGCCTTCCGGCAGAACAAACAAAGTATCCGTTCTACGAATCTGAGCAGTGGCTTTTAGATAAGCTTTAACTGCTCTTACTACATCCAAAGAATGCAATAACTTTTCCTCTACCGAACTAGGTTTGGGGAAAAAAGAAGGAAGAACCACATCTTGGTTCAAATGAAACCTCGATACCACCTTAGGAAGAAAGGCTGGATGGGGACGTAATACTACTCTGTCCTTATGGACAACCAGATATGGCTCCTTACAGGACAAGGCGGCTAATTCCGATACTCTTTTAGCCGAACAAATGGCTACTAAGAAAATCAATTTCCTGGTGAGAAGAACCAAGGAAATGTGCTGCAATGGTTCAAATGGTTGTTTCTGTAGAACCGACAGAACCAGGTTTAAGTCCCATGGACATATGGGAATACTAGCCGGAGGGCTAATACGCATCACTCCTTGTATGAAAGCTTTGACTAATGAATGCAAAGCCAAGGGCCTTTGAAAGAATATTGACAAGGCCGAAATCTGACCCTTGATAGTACTCAAGGCAAGCTTCCTATCTACAGCCCACTGTAGGAAGTCCAGAATCCTACCTATTACGTACTTACGCGGATGCCATTTCCTGGCTTCACACCACGCGATGTACGCCTTCCAGATCCTATAATAGATCTGCCTGGATACCGGCTTCCTGGCATTGATCATGGTAGATACCACAGGATTAGAGAGCCCTCTCTTTCTTAGAATGTGGGCTTCAATAGCCAGGCCGTCAAACCCAGGGCTGGTAAGGAAGGGTGGTATATCGGTCCCTGCGAAAGCAGGTCCGGACGATGTGGGAGGGTCCAAGGACTCCCCACTGACATTTTTACGATCTCCGCGTACCATGCCCTTCGGGGCCACGCTGGAGCCACCAGAATCACTGGTTTATTTTCTACCCGGATTCTGCGGATTAATCGCGGTAACAACTGTGGCGGTGGGAATGCATATATCAGCTTGAACTGATCCCAAGGGAACACTAGGGCATCCGAGCCGCAAGCTAGGGGATCCCTTGTGCGAGACACAAATCTGTCCACCTTTGCGTTGAATCTGGATGCTAGCAGATCTACATCCGGTGTTCCCCACCGCTGGCATATTGCCTGGAAAACCTCGGGGTGAAGAGACCATTCCCCCGGGCATAATTGCTGGCGACTTAAAAAGTCCGCTCTCCAATTTTCCACTCCTGGGATGAAAACCGCGGATATGGCTGGGACATATCTTTCTGCCCATTCCAGGATGCAATTCGCTTCCCTCTGGGCTGCACGACTCCTGGTGCCACCCTGGTGATTGATATATGCCACTGCTGTGGCATTGTCTGATTGAATTCTGACAGGGGACCCTTGGAGTTTGGATGTCCATGCTACTAGGGCATACCGGGCTGCTCGTATCTCTAAGAGATTGATGGGCAGGGCCTTTTCTGCATCCGACCATCTGCCCTGGAGAGACCATTGCTCCAGTACTGCTCCCCAGCCTATAAGGCTGGCATCTGTAGTGACCACCTTCCAAGAAACCGGACTGAAGGATTTCCCTTTTTCCAGATTCTGGGGCACCAACCACCAATGGAGGCTTTTGCGAACGGAAGGGGACAGGGACATTGGTAAGTCTAAAGCCTGAACTTTTTTGTTCCAGGCTGACAGTATGGCCCTCTGCAAGTTCCTTGAATGGAATTGACCGTAGGGTACTGCTTCGAATGAAGCCACCATTTTTCCCAGCAGCCTCATGCACAGGCGTATGGATGGTTTTCTTTTTGTACCCACTAAGTGGGTCAAATCTTTCAAAGACGACACCCTTTCTGGAGGTAAGAAAATCTTTCTCTGATTTGAATCCAGCCTTAGCCCCAAGTATTCCAGACTTTTGACTGGTCTTAGGGCTGACTTGTCTCGGTTGATAATCCAACCGTGATATTCCAGATACTTGATTGTCTCGTGAATAGCTACTTCCAGTTTTTCCACTGAGTGGTCTATTAGTAGCAGGTCGTCTAAATATGCCATTATCGTTACACCCCGTGTTCTTAGATTGGCCAATAGTGGGGCCAGAATCTTTGTGAACACTCGTGGTGCTTTGGCCAGACCGAAAGGTAAGGCTCTGAACTGAAAATGGCGCCCTTCTACTGCAAAGCGTAGAAATTTCTGGTGGGCCGGAAAGATGGGAATATGCAGATAAGCATCTTTTATGTTGATCGAAGCTAACCATTCCTGCCCTTGTAGGGCGGTGGCCACAGATCGGATCGACTCCATCCGAAAAGTCCTGATATGTAGGAACTTGTTTAGCCCTTTTAGATTTAATATGGGCCTCACGTCCCCATTTGGCTTGGGGACTGTGAAGAGGTTCGAGTAAAACCCGAACCCGCTTTCTTCCAAGGGAACCTTCATGATTACACCTTGGAGCAATAGTTGTTCTAGTGCCAGAAGGAGGGATCCTCTCTTCTGGGGATCGCTTGGCACGTTTGACCTCATAAAATGGGCAGGAGGAGTGTCTTTTAACTCCAGCTTGTATCCCAGACTTACTGCGGAGATCACCCATTTGTCTCTGATGGTGTCCCGCCAGGTCTCTGTGAACAACTGAAGTCTTCCCCCCACCCGATTGAGTGGGGGCAAGCCTTCATGACTTGGGGGGAGGTTTTGTACCTCTCTTGACCCAGGGTTTCTTGTTACCCTGTGATTGTCCCTGATTTCTGCCCCCTGGATTTGACCGCGGAGGCCGTCGGAACTGTTTCACAGCCGATGTGCCAGGGACTGGAGAAATAGGCCTCTTAAAAGAAGGACTTCTACCCTTGTTCTTAACCGGCAAGAGTGTACTTTTACCGGCAGAAATTTTCTGGATATACTTGTCCAGATCTTCTCCAAATAAGCGTTCTCCATGAAATGGGAAGCTAATCAGTAATTTCTTACAGGGAGCTTCAGCAGACCAGTTTTTGAGCCATAGAAGCCTACGCATATGTACTACAGACAGCATACAGCGGGAGGCCTGTTGGATTGTATCCTTTATGGCGTCTACCGCAAAACACAAGGCTCTAGGTAGGTCAGCTAGGGCAAGAGCCTGCTGATCTGGTAAGTCTCTTAAGACTTGTTTCAACTGATCTTTCACTGCTTGGCAGACTCCAATCGCTGCTACTGCAGGTTGTGTCACCATGCTTGCTGTAGAGAAAGCAGATTTTAGTAAAGACTCCAATTTTTTATCTATTGGGTCTTTGAACATTGGAACATTATCCACTGGACATGTCAGTGATTTATTCACACAAGAGATGGCTGCGTCCACTGTAGGGACCCTCCATTTTTTTATGAACTTATCCTCCATGGGATAGATCACTGGAAATCTCTTGGGGGGAGTAAATATTTTATCAGGATGCTCCCAATCCTGGTAAATAAGCCCTTTCAATAAAGGGTGGATTGGGAAGGAACAGACAGCCTGGGGAGCCTTCAGCGACCCCAGCGAGGAAACCGTAGTGGTTGATGGTTCCGCCAGAGGCATTTTAAATGCTGATCGGACCATGTTAGTCAGAGACTGAATCCATAATCTTTCAGCCTGAGATGCTGAGAAAGGTTCTTCCACTGTTGATTCCTCTATAACCGAATCAACCTCATCCTGATCCCCTTCAGGTAGGTCGATCTCTGTGTGGGGCTGTTCCTCCACTAACAGGCACTCTGAAGGAGGAGACGGAGATCGGACGCGCTTTCCCTGTGACAGGGAAGCAGCGATCAATGCTGTTAATCTCTCTTCCAATCCTCCCAGAGTTGAGGATAAAACCTCCTCTGTTATATATACAGGAGCAGGTGGACTGGGGACAGCCGCAGCACCAGGTACTCCTGCGGGGTTTCTACTGCTACTGACCTCTGAATTTTCAGGGGAGATTGGTGCAGTACAAGCATGCCCAAAATCCTCAGAGCCCGATGGAGACCCCTTTGGCTTCCTGGAAGACTTATTTCCGGAGCGTCTGGACGACATATCCTTTAAGCACAAAGCTGAGGTATTCCCGTCGTCATACACCAATTTTGCTGGTAATAGTCTAACACAGTTGCTGCTATATACCAGCTGGTGTCCACTAAAGTGCCTTTCTATGGGGATGCCTGCATCAACCGCCTCTGTGTGCCACCGTTTTGTTGCTAGCTCTGTTTGCATCCAGCTGACACTTGTACTGTGTCTTTTATCCATGCTGGGACGCCTGCACATGCGCAGAAGCGCCGCGGCGCGCATCGAGCGTCATCCACCCGCCCCGCCCCTTTCCTTTCATAGGAGGCGCGTGCACGCGCCCGCGCGCGCGCCCGTGCGCCTTCGGCGCCCTTTTTTGAAACCAAGCAGGGACTAGGAGCCAGGGCCCTTTTTGCCGGAGGGCCTGTGCGGTGGATGAGCGCAGCAACAGGGCAGAGGAAGTGGATTCCCACAGAGAAACTTACCAACTGCCTGGATCTTTTGACTTTAGAAAACCAGAGATCCACATGACAAGAAAAATGGACCACAGCGGCCTCTAGTGGTTTAACACAGGTACCGCGGTCTCCCTTTTTATTTTATTTTTTTCTTGACTACTATTAAAATTTTACATTTTCCAGTAGTTACAGGCATACACAGATATCAGCGGGAATACCGTTAGGTAACAGACAGAAAGACAAATTAGGCTTGGGGGTCCCCCAATAGAACCAAGTTCCTGGGGGCCCCCACTTACCTGTTCCCCGCCGCAGGACTTTGTTTGGTCCACAGAAGCCCAAACTTCACCTATCACGGCAGGCATTGTAATTAAACCTTCAGGGACCGGGTTCCCAAGGATTCCACTCCCCTGGACCTGTATAGCACCCTGCACAGACAACATCTTGGTCGTGGGTATGACCAGAGCTCTGGATCCCAGGGTCCAGCCCTCCTAAGAGAGGCATTACAGGCAAAACCTTGCTCTTCTGTTGCAAGGCCCGGGTACCGACCGTTTAGCTATGAAGCTTTTTTGGTGGGATCCGGAACAGCTTACTAAGGCCCGTAAAAGAACCTGTACGCAAGCCCAGTGAAAACACATGTTACTCTTTGGCCAACACCTTAGACACTGGGAAAAAACTGAGGTGCTCCCGGATGGGAGGGGCTTATATAGGGGAGGGTACTTCCGGTTTGGAAGTTGCCAGTGCCAGCACCTGAAGGTAATCTATATAACCCATTAGTAATGACTAAGTCGCTCTGTGTCCCGTGATGTACGAAAAAGAAACCACTTCCATACTGGGCACTTATACACCTTCCTGCCCAGACCAATTTTCAGCTTTCTGCGCTTTTGCACTTTGAATGACAATTGCGCGGTCATGCTACACTGTACCCAAACTAAATTTTTATCATTTTGTTCCCGCAAATAGAGCTTTCTTTTGGTGGTATTTGATCACCTCTGCGATTTTTATTTTCTGCTAAAAAAATAAAAAAAAGACCGAAAATTTTGAAAAACATTTTTTTTGTTTCAGTTACAAAACTTTGTAAATAAGTAAGTTTTCTCCTTCACTGATGGGCACTGATGGGGCTGCACTGATGGGCACTGATAAGGTGGCACTGATGGGCACCGATGAGGTGGCACTGATGGGCACCGATAGGCAGCACGAATTGGCACTGATAGGCGGCACTGATGGGCACTAATAGGCGGCACGGATGGGTACTGGTAGGTGGCACGGATGGGCACAGATAGGCAGCATGGATGGGCACAGATAGGCGGCATGAATGGGCACAGATAGTTGGCATGGGTGGGCACAGATAGGTGGCATGGATGGGCACAGATAGGCGGCACGGATAGGCGACACAGATGGGCACGGATAGGCGCCATGGATGGGCACTGATAGGTGGCACGGATGGGCATGGATGGGCACTGATAGGTGGCATGGATGGGCACTGATAGGTGGCACTGTACTGTAATGTTTTGTACTAATGGATGCCAATCAGTGCCAAACAATAATGCCTGCCAATCAGTGGTTCCCATTGTGGGCACTGATTGGCATCCATTGTGGGCACTGATTGGCATCCATTAGGCATATCTAATTGGCATCCCTGGTGGTCTAGGGTGGCATACCTTAAGGTGGGCATCCCTGGCATCCCTGGTGGTCTGGTGGCATCCCTGGTGGTCCAGTGTGGGCATCCTCGGGGGGCTGCACTGATAATGGGTCAGCACAAACCCCCCGTCAGAGGAGCAGCCGATCGGCTCTCCTCTACTCGCGTCTGACAGACGCGAGTGAGGAAAAGCCGATGACCGGCTTTTCCTGTTTACATCGTGATCAGCCGTGATTGGACACGGCTGATCACGTGGTAAAGAGTCTCCGTCGGAGACTCTTTACCTAGATCGGTGTTGCGGGGTGTCAGACTGACATCCCGCAACAACGATCACCGCGATGCGCGCCCCCGGGGGCGCGCAGCAGCTCAATATCCTGAAGATGTCATATGACGTCCAGTCAGGATATTGAAACCACTTTGCCGCCGTCAATTTGCTATAGGGCGGGCGGCAAGTGGTTAAGCTGTAAATGTTTAGAGGATAGCCAGACCTTATCACCAAATGAATAGGGAGGAATGGTTCGTCTGTCTATTTGCAATTCCCTTCTAGGATTCTTGAGCTTCGTGTAAAGTTTTCTTCAGTAATTCCTGATTGTCTTGTAAAGCAGACACTCTTGTATTTACAGTTGGTATGGATAATTCTACTGGAAGTCCGGGAATAAAAGATGGATGGCATCCATAATTGGCAAAAATGGGTTTTGAGAGATGGAACTATGACAGGAGTAGTTGTAAGCAAATTCTGCTAACGGTAAATATTCTGTCCAGTCATCCGGAAGATGACAGATGAAACAATGGAGATATTGCTCTAACGTTTGATTCGTTCTTTTGGTCTGACCGTTTGATTGTGGATGAAAGATAGAACAGGGCTCTGTTCAGTGCTACTAGGCAGGTATTGTGCTATTTTGATTCTATTGTCAGTGTAGAATATCAGTTTAGGAGGGAGGTAGTGAGAACAATTGAGCAAGTTTTTGAGGTTGACATAGAGCTGGAACCCCTACAATGTGTTCTGGGCTGGGTAAAGGGCGAGGGGATAAATGCCTACACTCAGTTAGCAATAACAAGATGCTTATTTCAAGCAAGGAGGCTGATTGCACAGAGATGGCAATCAATCTCCCCTCCCCTTAGTAAGGATTGGGAGCAAAATATGAACATAACTATCCTAAAGGAAAGGACAACCTACGTTAGACAAGGAGCCCTAAAAAAATTTGATAAGATTTGGAAACCGTGGCAAGAAAAAAAAGAGGAAAGAAAATTGTATATAATAAGTAAAGTAGTCGTAGAAGGGAATGGATGTTTTGGAGGAAGGAAGTGTGAGTGTGGTCTAGGTCAATTAGTGGCTGGATGAGAGATGTAGAAGGGAGAGTGAGATAAGAAGTATCGGGGTAGAGGAGTTTTGGATTGAAATGGTTTTAATGTGAAACGATGTTCTGATTAATTTTTTATTTTTTTTTGTATGGGAGACAGGGGGGGAGGGAAGGAGGGAATGTATGTATTGTTGGAAAATGGAAAATGTTTAATAAAGATATGAAAATGAAAAAAGAATATCAGTTTAGTGTGAATCTGATGATATTTCAGTCAGTGTGAGTGTAGTGACCACCATTCATCTTTACATTAGTGTGAATCTAGTGATAGCTCAGTTTGTGTAAGTGTAGTGAGTGACTATTCATTTTTACATTAGTGTGTGTAGCGATACCCTCAGCTAAGGGGGCCGCAGTATTAGTTTTGGGCCCTGAACACAGCTCCGCCAACCCCCGGCAATTCACTCGACCCACTCTGGCACAGTCAGTCTAGGATAATTTAACTTATGCTCTATGGAAAATTCAGAGACCAATGCAAGTAGTAAAAGAATAATGAGTTTACTCTCACTTAGTAAAAATAAATCAACAGTAGAACAGATAACATATGCTTCTGGCAGAGTCCTGCAGCAATTTGTACACTATGCATTAATGAAACACAGTAATGGGGTGCCTCGTGGGGCGACCGTTAACTAATCGCCCTGTGGCGCAGCTATTAAACTCTAATACCCGGTCAGGCCTGACCCTATAACTCAGTCTCTAGGAGATGAATTCTTCGCATGCAAGTCTTTAAATGGTGGTGCACATTTCAGGAACACATTTGTAATCCAAAAAGGGGGGGGGTAAAAAATACCAACACGAAACACTTCACTAGAGATCCGTTTGACTCAGTTCTGCTATGGATCTCCAGTGGGGACTCAAATATGAACTGGTGGGCCACGGCAGTCTGTAGGCCTAACAATAGTGTAAAGTATATGGATTGAGCAGGTGCTCGCTCACCACTCCGGACGCAATCCCAGTCCGGGACTTCCACCTGCTGTGTCTCCACACACAGTGTCTGCAGCGGTCGGGTCTCCGGCTCAGCAACGGTTGAGGATGACCAAGTCAGATGCCACCCAGGCTCGCTATGGGGGTGGAAGGCTCTTTGGGTAGCAGTGCAAGGCCCTAGGCTTCAGGCCTTGCACCACAGCGGATCCGCACAGGAAGATCTGTCCACTGAAGTCTCGTGTCCCAAAGAGGCCGAGCTTAGCCTCGCCTCCTCCTTATATAGCTACACCCATGAGTCTCTGTGGTGACAACATTGCACCCTGGGTGTCAATGGGGGTTCTGGGAAAGGTAGTCCAATGAGTCTTAAAGGAGGCCCCGCTACACACTCCCCCCACTTAAACTCTTTGGTCCCCAAAGATAATTCTAACATACACTGCGTACAACCCTAGATAACGTTGTATATGATGTCGGCATAGGGAATTCCCACCAAAACTAAGGGGTTGAATTCCCTTGCCCACAGGTCACACTACTCTGAGTGGCCTGCCTAACTGTGCCAGAGAGTGAGTTGGGGCTGCCCTCCACCAAATGAACAGTGGAGGGATCCGGATTCTCTGCACTCCTCCTGGCAGTGACCACAGAATCTTCTGAGCTATTCCCCATATGTGGGTAGGTCAACCTTCTGGGAGGCCTTATGACTCTTCGAGCCCTTTGCTCTCTTGGGGTTTCTGGCTCTGGCGTCACAGGCTCTTCTTCCGTAGCAGGCTCAGGCAACACGGCGGGCTCTGGAACATCTGCTTCAGGAGCCGAAGGATACATAGAGTCTCTAGGGTCCTCTTCTGAGTAAGTGTCACAGGCATCCTCCCAATGGTCTGACAAAGGACTAGATGGGATGAACTCAGTAGCTTCTGCATTCAGTGTTCCATCTATAGTGTCTTCAGTGGTTGGAAGATCTATAGCAGAAGTTCCTGGAGTTGAGGAAGGCCACATCCAATTAAGTTCTGTTCCTTCATCTCCACTGAGTTTAGAGGCCTCCACATCTTCAGCTCGAAAGGCCTGGGACCTAGTGTTTGGTCTGGGGACATTTAGGATGGAAGCTGGTTCAGGAGAGTCCCTTGCTGGAGGTATCCTGACTGCTTCGGCAAGCAGGAGCAGATGGTGCCTGTGCCAGGTCTTCAGTGGCCCCACCTTCCCCTCTGGCTTCAACTTGTAAACAGGTAGGCTTGGCAGCTTCTTACAGATGACATAGGGTTCGGGCCTCCATCTGTCCGCAAGTTTGTGTTTACCAGGGACCCCCAGATTGCGCAGTAGTACTCGGTCCCCAGGCTGTAGATCCTGGACCCGGACCTTCAGGTCGAAGTTTCTTTTATTTCAAGCTCCCCTTTGATCTGAGGCCGCTTGGGCCTGTTCATAGGCTACCTTCAGGCTGTGTCCGAGCCTGTCCACATATCCCTTGTGGGATGTGGCTGAGGAATGGTCCAAGGACGTGCCAAAGGCCAGGTCCACGGGCAACCTTGCTTCTCTCCCAAACATGAGTCAATAGGGGGAGTAGCCTGTAGCATTACTTGTGGTACAGTTGTAAGCGTGGACTATAGCTGCTATGTGTCTGCTCCAATGCTGTTTCTTTTCACTATCCAGGGTTCCCAACATGTTGAGTAGGGTTCGGTTAAACCTCTCCGGCTGGGCATCTCCTTGTGGATGGTAAGGTGTGGTTCGAGTTTTCTTGATCCCTAACGAATCCAGGAGTTTCCGGATCAGCCGACTCGCAAAGTCTCTCCCTTGATCTGAATGGAGTCGCTGCGGTAGCCCATAATGGACGAAATACTTCTCCATAAGTACCTTGGCCACCGTTGAAGCCTTCTGGTCTTTGGTTGGGAAAGCTTGGGCATACGGGGTGAAATGATCGGTTATCACCAGAACATTTCCTAGTCCACTCAGGTCGGGCTCGAGGCAGAGGAAATCAATGCATACCAGATCCATTGGGCCTTGACTTTGTAGATGGCCCATTGGGGCAGCTTGATGGGGTAAAGTCTTCCTCTGGATGCAGCGTGCACATGAGTGGCAGTACTCTTCTACTTCTGCCCTCATGCAAGGCCAATAGAACCGACTTCTGACGAGTTGAAAGGTCCTTTTCGCCCCTAGGTGGCCGTGATTGTCATGCAGGGCAATCAGAACAGTCTCTCGATGCTTTTCCGGAAGGCACAATTGCCATTTATCTTCCAGGCCATCAGAGGGGCCCCTTCGGTAGACCACTCCCTGATGCACCTGCAACCTGTCCCACTCTTTCCTCAACAGGCGAGCTTCCTTTGAGGAGTGGCGCAGGAGTCTATTTGGATCCTGATTCTCCAGGGCTTCCAGGACCAATTTCCCCATGGGGTCTTCTAATTGGTCGCATCTCAGCTCCTTCTTGAACAGTTTCGGCAGATTGTCTTCTTCCAGTTGGGTTACTTCACAGTATTGTTTGGGGACTCCTACCATGGTAACTCCTATCTCTTCTGCCCTCGAGCCTCCTCTGGCTTGTAATTCAGCCCCTTGACAAAGGGCCTGCACCCCGTCAGGTGCCACTTGAGTCCAGTCTTCTGTGTCACTGGTGGGGGTATGAGATCTCCTGGACAGAGTGTCTGCGTCTCGATTTCCAGCCCCTGGCCTGTACTTTAGGCTGAAATTGAATTCAGACAGTGCGGCCAGCCATCTATGTCCAGTGGCATCCAGCTTTGCTGTGGTGAAGAGGTAGGTGAGGGGGTTGTTGTCCGTCTTCACAGTGAACTCTGCCCCATACAGGTAGTCTTTAAGCTTGTCAACTACCGCCCACTTAAGGGCCAGGAACTCCAACTTGTGAGTGGGGTAGTTCTTTTCAGAGGGGGTCAGGCTCCTGCTCACGTAGGCAACGGGTCGCAGTTGTCCCTCGTGTTCTTGGTAAAGTACTCCTCCTAGACCGTCATGACTAGCATCTACATGTAGTTCATAGGGTCTCGTTGGGTCTGCGTAGGCTAAGACTGGGGCAGTGGTTAGGTTCTTCTTCAATGCCTGGAAGGCCTCTTCACACTTCTGGCTCCACTGATCTCTGACTGACTCTCCCGGCTTCCTGGGTCCTGAGTCGTCCTCTTCCCCTTCGGTCTTGAGTAGTTCATTCAATGGTCTGGCAATTCGGGCAAATCCCTCCACAAACCTCCTGTAGTAGGAGCAGAACCCCAAGAAGGATCTGAGTTCTGTTACCGTGGTGGGTCGTGGCCAGGAGGTAACTGCCTCCAATTTCTCAGGGTCTGTGGCCACCCCTTCTTCAGACACTATGTGCCCCAGATAGTTCACAGAAGACTGGTAGAACCGACACTTCTCAGGCGAAAGCTTGAGTCCCTCCTCACTGAGTCTTCTCAACACTTTTTCCAGCCTCTCTTCGTGTTCTTCCAAGGTTCTCCCAAAGACAATGACGTCGTCCAGGTATACAAGGACTTCAATAAGATTCATGTCTTCTACAGTCTTCTCCATGAGACGTTGGAAGGTAGCAGGAGCTCCAGACAGTCCCTGAGGCATTCAATCAAACTCGAAGAACCCCACTGGGGTTATGAAGGCTGTCTTCTCCTTGTCTTCCGGATGCATAGGGATCTGGTAGTATCCACTCTTGAGATCCATAACGCTGAACCACTTGGCTCCTGATAAACTCTGTAAGGCATCCTCTATCCTCGGAGTGGTGTACTGGTCGGGGATGGTTCTCCTGTTGAGAGTCCTGTAGTCTATACATAGCCTCAACGACCCATTCTTCTTCCTGACCACCACTATCGGGGAGTAGGGATGAGCTCGGTGTTCGAGTCGAACATACGTTCGAATCGAACATCGGCTGTTCGATCGTTCGCCGAACAACGAACGATTTGGGCCGTTCGCGCCTAATTCGCGGCCCACAATGCACTACGCCATCGCAGTGTCATCCAGGCGCTGTGATTGGCCAAGCATGCACTGTGACCCCGCATGCTTGGCCAATCACAGCGCCGGCAGCGAGGAGAGCAATGATTGGCCACAGGCAGGATGCCTGTGGCCAATTATTGCTGAGGGTGTTTAGTACACGCCCCACACTATAAAAGGCCGCCAGCACGGCGGCCTAGTGTAGTGTGTTCTGGAGCAGGGAAAGAGAAGCATAGGCAGGGACAGTGACATTTTTTTTTCTTGCTTAACCTGGATTCCTTTAGTTTAGGGAAAGAGAAGGATAGGTAGGGAGAGTGTCAGTGTGTTTTACTGTGCTAATCCTTGTTTGTAGGGACAGGGAAGGACAGTGAGGGAAATTCTCCTTGTGCTATACTGTGCTAAAGCATTGATCATCAACCATCTTTAAAAAACATTTTTTATAGGGACAGAAAACTATAGGTAGGGAGAGTGTCAGTGTGTTTTACTGTGCTAATCCTTGTTTGTAGGGACAGGGAAGGACAGTGAGGGAAATTCTCCTTGTGCTATACTGTGCTAAAGCATTGATCATCAACCATCTTTAAAAAACATTTTTTATAGGGACAGAAAACTATAGGTAGGGAGAGTGTCAGTGTGTTTTACTGTGCTAATCCTTGTTTGTAGGGACAGGGAAGGACAGTGAGGGAAATTCTCCTTGTGCTATACTGTGCTAAAGCATTGATCATCAACCATCTTTAAAAAAACATTTTTTATAGGGACAGAAAACTATAGGTAGGGAGAGTGTCAGTGTGTTTTACTGTGCTAATCCTTGTTTGTAGGGACAGGGAAGGACAGTGAGGGAAATTCTCCTTGTGCTATACTGTGCTAAAGCATTGATCATCAACCATCTTTAAAAAAACATTTTTTATAGGGACAGAAAACTATAGGTAGGGAGAGTGTCAGTGTGTTTTACTGTGCTAATCCTTGTTTGTAGGGACAGGGAAGGACAGTGAGGGAAATTCTCCTTGTGCTATACTGTGCTAAAGCATTGATCATCAACCATCTTTAAAAAAACATTTTTTATAGGGACAGAAAACTATAGGTAGGGAGAGTGTCAGTGTGTTTTACTGTGCTAATCCTTGTTTGTAGGGACAGGGAAGGACAGTGAGGGAAATTCTCCTTGTGCTATACTGTGCTAAAGCATTGATCATCAACCATCTTTAAAAAAACATTTTTTATAGGGACAGAAAACTATAGGTAGGGAGAGTGTCAGTGTGTTTTACTGTGCTAATCCTTGTTTGTAGGGACAGGGAAGGACAGTGAGGGAAATTCTCCTTGTGCTATACTGTGCTAAAGCATTGATCATCAACCATCTTTAAAAAAACATTTTTTATAGGGACAGAAAACTATAGGTAGGGAGAGTGTCAGTGTGTTTTACTGTGCTAATCCTTGTTTGTAGGGACAGGGAAGGACAGTGAGGGAAATTCTCCTTGTGCTATACTGTGCTAAAGCATTGATCATCAACCATCTTTAAAAAAACATTTTTTATAGGGACAGAAAACTATAGGTAGGGAGAGTGTCAGTGTGTTTTACTGTGCTAATCCTTGTTTGTAGGGACAGGGAAGGACAGTGAGGGAAATTCTCCTTGTGCTATACTGTGCTAAAGCATTGATCATCAACCATCTTTAAAAAAACATTTTTATAGGGACAGAAAACTATAGGTAGGGAGAGTGTCAGTGTGTTTTACTGTGCTAATCCTTGTTTGTAGGGACAGGGAAGGACAGTGAGGGAAATTCTCCTTGTGCTATACTGTGCTAAAGCATTCCTCATCAACCATCTTTGAAATCCTTGTTTTTTGGACAGTCAGGGAAATTGTCATTGTGCTATTCTGTGCGAAAGCAATCATCCTCAACCATATTTAGAAATCCTTAAGTAAAGGGATAGAGAAGGACACCTGAAGGTAGCCCTTATTGCTTTTTTCCCATCTCCCTGCAGGCCATCCATTAGAATGTCTGGAAGGCAAACAAGGAGAGGCAGACAGTCAGGAGGCAATAAAAGAGGGCAAGCAGGCTCTGTGTCTGGGGGCAACAGTGCTGGTCGTGGACGCGGTGCATTGTCATCAGCACATGGCCATGGGACACGCTTGTCCTTCTTTTCGGCAGCTGGACATGTTGAGCCACATCATGCCGAAGACTTGGTAGAGTGGATGACCAAGCCCTCCTCCTCCTCCTCATCCTCTCTCACCCAGGCTCAGGGTATTGGCAAAGCAGCTGCCAAAGCGTCCTCTTCCCTGGTATCAATGTCAGACTCATCATCAGTCACTCCTTCCCTAGACCCACCATGTCCTCCTCCTGAGGAGTCCCCCAAACTGTTTGAGCACAGTGTTGGGTACATGCTCCAGGAGGATGCCCAGCATTTCGAAGGGTCTGATGATGAAACCCAGCTACAGGAAGGCAGTAGCGTGAGAGCAGACAGAGGGGATGCTCAAGAAGGACACCAATCTGGCAGTCATGTTCCAGCAGCTGCAGCATACTGCCAGATTGGCTCCAGTGATGAGGAGGGAGGGGATGATGAGGTCACTGACTCCACGTGGGTGCCTAATAGGAGAGAGGAGGAGGAGGAGGATGAGGAGGAGGCACATCTCCAACGAGGCAGGATGCCCTTTGGTGGCCAGCGTAAGGGCAGTACACCGACGGAATCACACCGCAGAGCTCCGCCTGTGCAGGGCGCTGCCTCTGCCAGTCATTCAAAAAGTTCTTTGGTGTGGGCCTTTTTTGAGGCTAGTGCATCAGATCGCACAGCTGCTGTTTGCAACATATGTCTCAAGCGTATATCGCGTGGCCAAAACATCAGCCGCTTGGGTACCACATGCCTGACCAGACATATGTTGACCTGCCATGCAGCTCGTTGGCAAGCCTACCTCAAAGACCCACACCAAAGAACAAAGCGGACCTCTCCTTGCACCGCATCAGCTGGGATCTCCAACCCCACTATAACTTCAGTCCTCTCTGAAACATGCACTGAGAGGAATGAAGGTGTAGAATTAGGTGTGTCACAGCCAAGTACTTGCGGCCACTCTGCTAGCAGTACACCGACGTCCGATTCTAGCAGGCAAATTTCCCTGCCCCAGCTGCTGGACCGTCGAAAGAAGTTCACTCCCAGCCATCCACATGCCCAGCGGTTGAATGCTAGCTTGGCTAAATTGCTAGCGCTTCAACTGCTGCCTTTTCAGTTGGTAGACTCGGCCCCCTTCCGTGAGTTTGTGCAATGTGCGGTTCCTCAGTGGCAGGTTCCCAAACGCCACTTTTTCTCACGGAAGGCTATTCCGGCTCTCTACCGGCATGTGGAAGGCAATGTCTTGGCCTCGCTGGACAGGGCGGTCAGCGGTAAGGTGCATATTACCGCTGACTCATGGTCCAGCAGGCATGGACAGGGACGTTACCTTTCTTTCACGGCCCATTGGGTCACTCTTTTGGCAGCTGGGAAGGATGCAGGACAAGGTGCAGTAGTGTTGGAGGTTGTTCCACCGCCACGCCTCCAAAATGCTACTACTGCTTGTGACACACCTCTCTCCTCCACCCCCTCCTCTTCTTCTTCCTCCATGGCCTCTTCCTGTGGTTTGTCCTCGGAACCAGCGGTGCTCCGTAGGCGTTCAAGGGGCTACGCAAGTACGCAGGCAAAAAGATGCCATGCAGTGCTTGCGCTGGTGTGTTTGGGGGACAGAAGCCACACTGGGGCAGAGGTCCTGTCTGCTCTGCAGGGCCAGGCCGAGAGGTGGTTGACGCCACGCCAGCTTAAGCCAGGAATGGTGGTTTGCGACAATGGCACCAACCTCCTCTCCGCCCTCCGACAGGGACAACTGACCCATGTGCCCTGTGTGGCTCACGTCCTTAACCTGGTGGTGCAGCGGTTCTTGGGCAGGTACCCGGGCTTACAGGATGTCCTGAGGCAGGCCAGGAAAGTCTGTGTGCATTTCCGCAGATCTTATAATGCCAGTGCTCGCCTGGCTGAGCTGCAAAAGGAGTTGAACCTGCCCAAGAACCGCCTTATATGTGACATGCCCACCAGGTGGAACTCAACGTTGGTCATGCTGCAGCGGCTGCACACGCAGCAGAGGGCCATCAATGAGTACCTGTGCGACTACGGCACCAGGACAGGGTCAGGGGAGCTTGGTTTTTTTCTCCACGCCAGTGGGGCATGATCAGGGATGCATGCACTGTCCTGGCACCATTTGAGGAGGCCACGAGGATGGTGAGCAGTGACAGTGCATGCATCAGTGACACTGTACCTCTTGTCCACCTGTTGGAGCACACGCTGCGTGGAATAATGGACAGGGCACTTGAGGCAGAACAGAGGCAGGAAGAGGAGGACTTCCTTGCCTCTCAAGGCCCCCTTTACCCAGACAGTGTTCCTTCTGTCCCACCCATCGCACAGGAAGAGGACGAGGAGGAGGAGGAGGAGGATTATTGTGTCAGCATGGAGGTGGAGCCTGGCACTCAGCATCATCAGCAGCAGTCTTTTAGGGATGATTTACAGTCCCAAGAAACCAGTGGACTTGTACGTGGCTGGGAGGAGGTGGCTGCAGATCATGTCGTCCTTAGTGACCCAGAGGACTCCGGACCGAATGCCTCAGCTAACCTACGCTGTATGGCCTCCCTGATCCTGCAAAGTCTGCGGAAGGATCCTCGTATTCTTCGGATCAAGGAGAGGGACCATTACTGGCTGGCCACTCTCCTTGATCCACGGTACAAGGGTAAGGTTGCGGACCTTATGTTACCGTCACAGAGGGAACAGAGGATGAGACAACTCCGGGAGGCCTTGCAGAAAGGTCTGTGCAACGCGTTCCCAGAGACTGGGAGGTTACAAACTCCTGGTCCTGGACAACGAGTTGCTGAGGCTTCGGCCAGTCAAAGAAGGAGCGGTGGGGAAGGTGGCCGTCTGACCGATGCGTTCAGACAATTCTTTAGTCCGCAGCCCCAAAGTATGATCGGTTCCAGCAACCATCGCCAGCGTCTGATAAACATGGTGCAGGAATATCTAGGGGCAAGGTCAGACTTGGACACCTTCCCCACCGAAAATCCTCTGGCTTACTGGGTCTTGAGGATGGATCACTGGCCAGAGCTTGCACAGTATGCAATTGAGCTACTGGCCTGTCCTGCATCCAGCGTTCTTTCAGAACGCACATTCAGTGCTGCTGGAGGATTTGTCACGGATCACAGGGTGCGCCTGTCCACCGACTCGGTTGATCGACTGACTTTCATCAAGATGAACCAGTCTTGGATCACCACCAGCTACCACACACCTGATGCTGATATAACAGACTAATTGATTTTAACATGTCACATCCCTTCAAGACTGATGCTGATGCTGAGTGCCTGTGCTGTTATGTTGACTGGCTATCCTCCTCCTCCGAGTCCTCAATGATACGATTGATGATGATAGCTTGGAAGATCATTTTTGTTTATGGGTGCCGCCACCAGTGCCTAACGCCCAATTTTTCAGCCCCTGTTTAACAGGGGCGTGTAATTACAATTTTTGAAGCAATACTTTGCAACAGGGCTCATTGCTGTGCTCCAAGTACAGTATCTGTGAGGGGTTGCAGTGTTGTGCCACCAGTGCCTAAGGCCCAATTTTTCAGCCCCTGTTTAACAGGGGCGTGTAATTACAATTTTTGAAGCAATACTTTGCAACAGGGCTCATTGCTGTGCTCCAAGTACAGTATCTGTGAGGGGTTGCAGTGTTGTGCCACCAGTGCCTAAGGCCCAATTTTTCAGCCCCTGTTCAACAGGGGCATGTAATTACAATTCTTGATCTAATAATTCACAGCAGGGCCCATTGCTGCACCCACCAAGAGTAACTCTGAGGGCTTACAGTGTTGTGGCAACACCACCACCACCACCACCACGAAAGGCCCAATTTTTCAGCCCCTGTTCAACAGGGGCATGCAATTACAATTCTTGATCTAATAATTCACAGCAGGGCCCATTGCTGCACCCACCAAGAGTAACTGTCAGGGCTTACAGTGTTGTGGCACCAGCACCACCATCAAAGGCCCAATTTTTACTACCACTGTTCAACAATTATATGTAATTACAATTCCTGATATAATAGTTGACAGCAGGGCGTTCCAGCACCAACCAAGAGTAACTGTGAGTGCTTACAGTGTTGTGCCAACACCAACAACTAAGGGGCCTATTTCTGCAGAGTATATACGGCAGGTCCCTACTTTCAAACATCCAACTTACAAACGACTCCTACTTGCAAATGCAAGAAGACAACAGGAAGTGAGAGGAAATCTACCCCTAGGAAGGAAAATTCTCTCCTGTAAGAATTAATATGGGAGAAAGGTGTCTCCTCTGTACTGATGCTTTATCACCAATCCTTGTTTCAAGAAAAACACCACATTTCAAAAACAGTTGTCATTGGGACGGAAAGTGAGGTGAAATGTTCTGAACAGGGGCACAGACAGCAAAACAAATGTTACAGGGGTGATAACCCTTACCTATGTTTTCCAAAAAGTTTAAAAATAGATTTTTGGGCTGGAGCTACACTTAAACAATGTACCTGTTCAAAATTACAAACAGATTCTACATAAGAACAAACCTACAGTCCCTGTCTTGTATACGGCTGTTCAGAGTATATAGGGCCTTTTTTATTTTGTGTGCGGTGTTCCCCTTAATATCCATACAAGACCCAAAGGGGCTGGTAATGGGCTGGGGTAGGGGGGGGGGGGGTCATGGGGTAGCTATGCTATTTTTCTTAAAGATTTTCATCCATATTACCGGGACCAGACATTACATTAAAGCCGCAAGCAGTTTTAAATGGCTTTTTTTTCCTTTAGAAGTGTCATTTTGTGCAGGGACAGTTCTAAACACGGGAAACACGTGGCACTTCACAGGCATACTTTAGACACCCCCCAGGTACGATATTTAAAGGAATATTTGACTTTTTTTTTTTCACTTTATGCATCATTAAAATGACTGCTCCCGAAAAACGACAGTTTTTAAAACTTCTTTTTGCATTGATACATGTCCCCTGGTGCAGAACCCGGGTTCCCAAACCCTTTTTAGGACAATAACATGCATAATAGTCGTTATAATTAGCACTTTAGAATTCGAACGTTCACATCCATTGTATTTAATAGGGTTCTAATGTTCGTACGAACTTTCGGTCCGTTCGCGGGTTCTGGTGCGAACCGAACCCGGGGGTGTTCGGCTCATCACTATCGGGGAGGCATAGGGGCTTCTAGACTCCCGGATCACACCAGTCCTCTTGAGTTCTGCAAGTTGTTCCCTCAGATCCTCCAGATCTGCTAGTGGGACCCGCCTGACCCTCTCTCTGAAGGGCTTGTCTTCTTGGAGGCGGATTCGATGGGTGGCACTCCTTGCACACCCCACGTCGAACTCATCTTTGGAGAAGATTTTCTCCCATCTGGTCAACTGGGCCTTGGCTCTCTCTTTCCAAGCCCTGGGTAGATTCGGGTTCTCCATGGACAGCTTCTCCTAAACATCTCCTCCTTCACCCGTCCCCTTGACTTCTGACAGGGTAACCGGGGCAGCAGGGCTCACCTGGCCCAGCAGCATTCTGGCTGGGATTTCCATGGGGCCACCTGTAGTGTTCCTAACACTCACCGGAACTCTACAATGGGCCTTCTTCAGGGCCTTCAGCGGAATCACTTCTGGTATCACTTCCAGACCGGAGGACTCTTCCCTTGGGCCGGACTCCAGCATGACAAAGGGTCCGGGTTGTTCCCAAGTAAGCTTCACAGTGGCCCTGAGACAGGTTACTTCGCCGGGTTGCAACACTACCCCTTCTCTTCCAAGTCTCCATACCTTCCCTATCCCCTCTCCAGGGGTCTTCTGCTCTAGGACCAGCCGTTGGTAGGCCGTCTTCAGCATGGGATGGATTTTGGTGGCTGCATGGCCCTTCTCTTTCACTAAAGGGGTCAGGAGTCTCCGGACCAGGTCCGTGTTTGTCCCTATTATGAGGGAACTTTTATTGGCTCCAGGCGGCCGAGGGCACACAACTGCCAGGGTGTCAAACACTAAGGCCTTCCCAGCCACGGATGGGTCGAAAGTCATCTTTATGGGCAAATAGCCATCGTAAGGGAAGCTCTGGGTTCCTATTCCCCATATTTCCAGTTCCTCTATCTTCTGGATGGGTAGATGACTCAAGTGCTTATCGTAGAAATCCCGGTATAATAGGGTCACTTGTGCCCCAGTATCCAAGATGGCTCTGGTGTAGACTCCCTCCACTTGAATGGGCACTACAGGCGATGGGCCTACCAGCTTCTCCGGATATGGCCTGACAGTGGTTGCCTTCTTCTGGTCTTTTCCCTTTGGACTCTCTCTTGTCCAACTCCCTTTGGACTTTAGTCTTTCTTGAGCCTGGTATGCATTGATTTCCCTCCTTTCAATGGGTGCACAGACCCGCTGAGGGATATTATTGTTTTTCTTAGGTGTATGCCCCTTTTGGGGAATGTTGTGCCTCCTCTGGGGGGTCTTACCCCCTTTCTCTGGGGTGTATCTCTGTTGAGTGACGCTGTGTTTCCCTTGAGGGGTTTTGTCTCCTCTTTTCTTCTGCTTCTCATTCAGTTTGGAGCTCACTGAAGATGATGGGCACCCGGTTGACTCCTTCACCGGGGCCCTCTGGAGTTTCCCGCCGGCTTGCGGTTATCTGTTTTCTTTTTCTTGGGACTGGAACATGTAGCTGCAATGTGGCCAACTCCCCCACAGTTAAAACAGATTATATCCCCCCAGTCTTGTAGGGATGCGGGTGCCGAAACAACTGGGAACAGTTCCTTCCTCGCCACCTCTTTCTCTGGACCCTGTGTGTCTTTCGCCATCAGAGAGGTCAGCATCTCTAACACCTGAGACATTTGTGATTTCAAAGGCCTCGTACACACGACCGATTTTCTCGTCGTAAAAAACACGTCGTTTTTTTCGACGAGATTCTTGTTAAGCTTGTCGATTTTCTCGTCAAGCTTTCTATGCGTACACACTGTCATTTTCCAATTTCCTCGTGGTTCTCTGCGCTCACGTCCAGCACGTACGACGGCACTATAAAGGGGAAGATCTTTTTTCTTGGCGCCACCCCTTGGGCTGCTTTTGCTGATCTCGTGTTACCGCGTGTGAAGTAAAAGTTTGGGAAGAGATGATTCGCGCTTTTCAGTCTTCGTGCTTTCAGTTCGTTTTAGCGTGACGAATGTGCTATTTCCATTACGAAGGCTTGTTTTACCAGAAGATGCGCTCCCGTCTCATACTTGATTCTGAGCATGCGCGCTTTTTGAAGAGTCGTAAAAGCATACACACGAACCATTTTCTCGTCACAAAACAGGCCGACGAGAAACACGACGAGGAAATCTGGAATCCTGATGAGAAAATAGAGAGCAGGTTCTCTATTTTCTCGTCGAGATTCTCGTCAAGTTTCTCGTCGTAAAACCATACACACGAACGTTTTTCTAGACAAAAAAACTCTCGCGGCACTTTTCTTGACTGTTTTGGACGAGAAAATCGGTCGTGTGTACGAGGCCAAAGTGTCCACTTCTGAGTCCCTTTCTGGAGTCATCAGCGAGTTGACTATCACTGGCGTAGGAGCATGACTTGTCTTTATCATTTGCTGATCCTTCTGCAGTGCCTCTTCATCTCTGATGATTTTTATCACATCAGAGTAAGTCAGTGACGTTCCTCCTCCCGAGGTTTTCAGGTGCAACCAGACTGGATCCGAGCGCAATGCTCCCTTTAAGACCTGCTTCATTCTTGCCACATCTGTATCTTGGGGCATCATTCCCTTCTTCAAGACAATCTTACACAGCAACTTGTTCAGTCTTCTGACATACTCTGAAAGCTTCTCCTTCGGCTGTTGGAAAGTATGTTCAAATTGTTAGACCATCTCTGTCACCTTTTCTAACTGACCGAACTCTTCCTGTAGCATGGCTAGACAGTCTTGAGCCGTGCAGTCTGTATTCCCAAACCGGAAACTTTTCACTGCTTCTGCTGCTGCGCCTTTAAGGCTTTCTATCACTCGTTGCCTCTTCTGCGCTTCAGGCACCTCCCATGCCTCCACTGCTTGTAATGCCTGTTCCACCCAAGTATCGAAGTCTTCCTCCCCTGCAGGGACAGGGAGCTTCCCTGAGAATGTCTTTAGTCTCCGGTAGCTAGTCTCCACATGCACCGTGCTTGTCTTCTGACACTTGGTTAGCAGATCCCCTATTGCATTTATCAGTTCTGGTGATATAGCAGCGACAGGTGCAGGTGCCACCGAAGGCGTCGCCCTGTCTCCTCTTTCAGGTGGGGCACGGGCCGCAGCCTGCGGTGATCCCGTTGGTGATGTTTCCTTCTTTACAGTTACTACGTGCGCCAACCTATAGGTTTTGTTGTCTGGCGTCCGCACACAGTTGCGCTTGAAAGCAGTGGCGGCGCGTCCATAGGGGGCGCCCGAGCGCCGCCCCCCCTCCTGTGGTCACCTAAAAAAAAAAAACGGGCCCTTTAAGAGTTTTTTTATTTTTATTTTTTAAATGTCCTTTTCTTCACACAATGAGTGGCGGTGCGTCCATAGTGGGCGCAGAAGCGCCGCCGCCGCTCGCTTCTGCGCCCGGCCGTCACTCACAACAATACATAGGTTCATGCATTGCCCCTTGAACGCCGGCCATCTGAATAACAGTGTTTGGTTGGCCTTTAGAAGTGCCTATCAGAGCCAATGGCTCTGATAGGCTTCCCGACTACAGCCTGAGGGCTGTAATCGGCTTCTAAATATCTAATGAGAGGACGCACAGGGGTGCGTTCCCTGGCCAATCAGGTTCACCGGGTCTGGTTACCGGTAACCTGATTGGCTGAAGCGACATCGAGGGCGGGAGAAGACATCAAGGACGGAAGAAGGACGGCGCTGACTCGAGGAAGGTAAGTGCAGGGCTGGGGGGGACAAACTGGCTGTATTATAAGGACAAACTGGCTGTATTTGGGGAACAAACTTGCTGCATATTGGGGACAAACTGGCTGCATATTGGGGACAAACTGGCTGTATTATGGGGGACAAACTGGCTGTATATTGGGGGGGAAACTGGCTGCATACGGGGGACAAACTGGCTGTATATTGGGGGGCAACTGGCTGTATATTGGGGGGCAACTGACTGTATATTGGGGGACAAACTGGCTGTATTATGGGGGACAAACTGGCTGTATATTGGGGGACAAACTGGCTGCATACGGGGGACAAACTGGCTGTATATTGGGGGGCAACTGGCTGTATATTGGGGGGCAACTGGCTGTATATTGGGGGGCAACTGGCTGTATATTGGGGGACAAACTGGCTGTATATTGGGGACAAACTGGCTGTATATGGGGGACAAACTGGCTGTATATGGGGGACAAACTGGCTGCACATGGGGGACAAACTGGCTGTATATTGGGGGGAAACTGGCTATATAATGGGGGGAAACTGGCTGTATAATGGGGGGAAACTGGCTGTATATTGGGGGACAAACTGGCTGTATTATGGGGGACAAACTGGCTGTATTATGGGGGACAAACTGGCTGTATTATTGGGGGGACAAACTGGCTGTATTATTGGGGGGACAAACTGGCTGTATTATTGGGGGGACAAACTGGCTGTATTATTGGGGGACAAACTGGCTGTATTATTGGGGGACAAACTGGCTGTATTTTGGGGGACAAACTGGCTGTATTTTGGGGACAAACTGGCTGTATTGTGGGGACAAACTGGCTGTATATGGGGGGAAACTAGTGGCGTTTGGGCACAGTGGCTGCGTTTAATGGGCACAGTGGCGGCAATTGATGGGTTTTTTTTGTTTGTTTTTTCAGTTTGTTTGCGCCCCCCCAAAAAAATTTGAGCACCAGCCGCCACTGCTTGAAAATCTCTGGCATCCCACCCCAGTACTCCACTAGTGCATACTGATACGAGATATCTGGATCTGATTTTATCTCCGTCACCCACGGTGTATGATTTGGGGACACGGACAGCATTAGCTGCTCTATCGTCTCTGTTGACCACTCCTCCCCCGGCAGGCTGATGACTACCGACTTGTCTGGCTCTGCTTTAGATGCTTCGCATCACGCTTTTACTGTTAGCGGGTCCATGCCGGTACCTCTGGCTGTGTCAGGATCCCGGACGAGAACCCCCACGTGTAGCGATACCCTCAGCTAAGGGGGCCGCAGTATTAGTTTTGGGCCCTGAACACAGCTCCGCCAACCCCCGGCAATTCACTCGACCCACTCTGGCACAGTCAGTCTAGGATAATTTAACTTATGCTCTATGGAAAATTCAGAGACCAATGCAAGTAGTAAAAGAATAATGATGTCATGGAGATCCTGCCAGAAACAGGCGCCCCGGACTTCCTGGTCTCCATTCGCGCGTGCGTCCAGCAGGTGGCGCCAGAGAGCCTATTTAAACCTGCCATTTACAGACAGTCCCTGCTGTCTGCTCTACAGCGTAGTACCTGTGTAACCCGATCTGAGAAACCCATCTGCATCTGACCCGGCTTTCCTGTGACCTTCCTGTTATCCGCCTGCACCTGATCTCTGGCTTGTTATTGACCACCGCTCTGCTTTGTCCTTTGTACCTCGCTGTCTGCCAGTGTATCCGACCCGGCTTGTCCGACTACCCTGCCTGACCCAGGCTCCGGTCCGGTCCGTTCAGCTGTTCCAGAACCTGCTGTGCTTCCTGGCTTCCTGGTTCCAGAACCTGCTGTGCTTCCTGGCTTCCTGGTTCCTGTCAACCTGCTGTGCTTCCTGGCTTCCTGGTTCCAGAACCTGCTGTGCTTCCTGGCTTCCTGGTTCCAGAACCTGCTGTGCTTCCTGGCTTCCTGGTTCCTGTCAACCTGCTGTGCTTCCTGGCTTCCTGGTTCCAGAACCTGCTGTGCTTCCTGGCTTCCTGGTTCCTGTCAACCTGCTGTGCTTCCTGGCTTCCTGGTTCCTGTCAACCTGCTGTGCTGCCTGGCTTCCTGGTTCCTGTCAACTCGCCTCACCTCGGTGTACCCGGATCCAGCCCGGACCACCCAGCCACTTGCTCTGTGTTGATCCTGCCAGGCACTCGTACCCCTTCTACCTCCGTGCCTCCTGTTTCACTACCAGGGGCCGCTGGTGGGAGCCGTAAGGGAGGCCTCCCTCTGCTAAACCGGGCTCGTCACCGTCAGGTACGTGACAGCAGCAGACAGCCATGTCTGAGCCCGAGCAGGGAGCCTCACCTATGGAGGAACTATGTCGGCACCTGGCGGGGTTGACTGAAGCAGTCAAAAGCCTCCAGCAAGGCTACACCCACCTGGAAGGACAAGTGCGGGCCCTCACCAACCCTTCTGGAGGCCAAGGGGGTCCACTTGCCTCTACGTCCTCTGCCGGTACAGGGTCCACACCTACGGTGGTCATGCTCCCTCCTGAACCCAGGGTCCCTACACCTGAAAGGTTCTCCGGGGACCGGAGCAAGTTTAGAGCCTTCCGTAACTCCTGTGAGTTGTACTTTGCCTTACAGCCCCGCACCTCCTCCTTGGAAGCCACCAAGGTGGGCTTTGTGATCTCTTTGCTCTCTGGAGACCCCCAGAACTGGGCCCACCGCCTGCTGGAACATAAGGACGTGGCCTTGGACAGCCTTACAGTTTTCTTTGATGCCATGGCCCAACTGTATGAGGACCCTCAGCTTTCAGTTACCGCAGAAAACGCTTTGCAAGTTCAGACCCCCTGAAGGACGAACTGGCTAGGGTCGGAATACCAGAGACTCTGAATCTGTTGATCGAGTTAACTATTCAGATTGACCGACGTTTGAGGGAACGGAGGGCTGAGAGGGCCACAGGCTTCTCCCATCCGACCTGGATGCTTCCTCGGGTCCCTAGTCACCTGCACCCAGCTCCTGTCACACCCCTGACCCCCTCACACGATGCACCTGAACCCATGCAGCTTGGAGTCCTTCGTCCCTCCCTCACTCCGGAGGAACGCCAGCGCCGGCGAGCGCATAACCTGTGCCTGTATTGTGGGGAACCCGGACATTTCGTTAGAAGTTGTCCCCTGAAAGCCCCTAAGTGTTTCTCAGTATCGTCTGGTTTAACCAACCCTCAGGCCAAGCCTTCATCTCACCTTGCCCTTTCTATCTCCCTACAGCTCCCAGGAAGGACTCTGCAAGTGTCCGCTATCATTGACTCTGGGGCTTGTAGTTGCTTTATGGACTCAACTTTTGCCCGCACACAGCTGATCCCTCTCCTTACCAAGACTCATGGATTATGTGTTCACCTGGCTGACGGGTCCGTTATCAAGTCGGGACCCGTGGTCCAAGAAACGGTCCCTTTACCTGTCACCATCCTCACCACTACCGGGGTTCACCGAGAGTACCTACGCCTGGACATTATTTCTTCTCCACTGTTTCCTATGATTCTCGGTATGCCCTGGTTGCAAGCCCACAACCCCACCATCAACTGGGTCACGGGGGTAGTTACCTTTCCTTCCTCCTACTGCCAACAGTCCTGCGGCTCACACAAGCTCCCTGGGCTGGCCGCTCTACTGTGTACCGACACTGATGCTGGTACACGTCAGATCATCCCTGATGCCTACCTGGACTTCCTTGATGTGTTCAGCAGACAGGGGGCAGAGACACTACCACCCCATCGGGCCTATGATTGCCCCATCGACCTGCTACCCGGAGCAGCTATTCCATTCGGTAGGATCTTCCCATTAACGGAGGTAGAACAGGGGGCACTAAAGAACTATATCGACGAGAACCTACAAAAGGAGTTCATTCGCCCCTCTACGTCGCCAGCAGGCGCAGGCATCTTCTTCATGGAAAAAAAGGACCATACCCTTTGACCCTGTGTGGATTACCGTGAACTAAATAAGGTCACCATTAAGAATCGCTACCCGCTTCCCCTGGTGCCAGAGTTATTCCAAAGATTGGGAGCTGCCACCATTTTTACTAAACTTGACCTCCGTGGAGCTTACAATCTGGTCCGAATCAAGGAGGGTGATGAATGGAAGACTGCCTTCCGCTCCCGGTTTGGACATTTTGAGTACTTAGTGATGCCCTTCGGGTTGTGCAACGCACCTGCCACCTTCCAGTACTTTATTAATGATGTACTTCGGGACTTTCTAGACCTTTTTGTTATTGTCTACTTGGATGACATACTAATCTTTTCTTCCTCCCTTGACTCTCATCGCAGGCACGTCAGAAGTGTGTTGGATCGGCTTCGCCAGCATAGCCTATATGCGAAGGCTGAGAAATGTGAGTTTGAGCAAGAGAGCATAGCATTCCTGGGGTTAATCATCTCCGGCGAAGGCATCAGGATGGATCCACAGAAGATTGCCGCAATCCTGGACTGGCCAGTGCCAATGGATAAAAAGGGAATCCAACGGTTCGTTGGGTTCGCTAATTTTTATCATAAATTCATCCGGGGGTTCTCCGCAATCATTGCGCCCATCACCCAGTTAACCAAGTAGGGAACCCGCTTCCACTGGTCCCCAGCGGCCCAGAAGGCCTTCGAAGTCCTGAAGGGTCTCTTCACCTCTGCTTCTATTTTGAAACACCCAGATTCCTCACTGCCATTTGTACTTGAGGTAGATGCCTCTGAAGACGCGGTAAGAGCAATACTGTCACAGAGACAAGGAACCAGGGCTTTGCTTCACCCAGTAGCCTTCTTTTCTCGCAAACTATCTGCCGCGGAGAGAAACTATGATGTAGGGGACCGGGAACTACTGGCGATCAAGTCTGCCTTGGAAGAATGGCGATACTTACTTGAAGGAGCTGCTCACCCAATTCTAATATTCACCGACCATAAGAATCTGGAGTACCTGAAAGCGGCAAAAAGATTAAAACCACGACAAGCCAGATGGGCGCTGTTCTTTTCCCGGTTTTCCTTTCATGTCACTTATCGCCCTGGTACCAAGAACACTAAGCCCGACGCCTTGTCCCGAATGTTTCATGGATCAAAGGAAACCCCCTTGCCCGATACCATCCTCGCCCCTGGAAATTTTCTTCTTCTTCAGGAAGATTTACTTACTCGGATCAGACAAGCCACCACTGGACAGGAACCCTCCTCTGAGCTGGACTTGCAGGCTAAGGATGGGCTACTATGGCACCAGAACAGGATATTCGTACCAGAGGAACTAAGAATAACCGTGTTAGAGCTCTGCCACGATCATGCCCTTGCCGGGCACTTTGGTGTTGCCAAGACCACTGATTTGGTACAATGTACCTTCTGGTGGCTCCGATTACGCGAGGATTGCAGGAAGTTCGTGAAGTCCTGTATTACTTGTACCCGAAACAAGGGTTCCAGATCCAAGGCCTGGGGACTACTGAGGCCTTTACCTGTTCCGGACAGGCCTTGGAAGATGCTTTCCATCGACTTTATAGTTGAACTGCCTCCAGCGGAAAACCATACCACTATCTTTGTGATAGTGGACCGTCTGTCCAAAATGGCACATTTTGTCCCTATGATGGGGACCCCCTCAGCCCCGGAAACGGCACAAATATTCATCAAAGAGGTCGTCAGGCTCCACGGGGTGCCTGCCAATATTGTCTCTGATCGGGGGGTACAATTTACCTCCCGGTTCTGGAGATCCCTCTGCAAGACCCTAGGGATAGAACTATCGTTTTCTTCGGCTTATCACCCTCAGACCAATGGACAGACGGAGAGGACTAATCAGACCCTCGAGCAATACCTGCGTTGTTTCTCCTCTTTTGCTCAGAATGACTGGCTCTCCCTGCTCCCGTTGGCTGAGTTCGCCTATAATAACTCCATCCACTCCGCAACTAACCAGACCCTATTCTTCGCGAACTATGGTTTTCACCCTGCATTCCTGCCCAACTCCCTCCCGGAGTGTTCGGTGCCTGCAGTTCAGGAAAGGCTGAACTTCTTCTCATCAAACAATCAGCTTTTACGCGAAACCATGGCGAAGACTCAGGAGTGATGTAAAAGCAGTATTTGGAGGAACACCCAAAGATTATTATAAATAAATAATGTAAAACAATAAAATTATGCACAATAAAAAATTGTAGACAATTAATACCGTAAAACACTAAAATATATATAAAAACTCAGTAAATGTCCATAAATATTGTAGCAGCGCTTCTTGTCATGAATAACAAGCTTCTTTATGTGTTGCCTACACAAAAGGAACTGATGAGCAGAGGGAAAGTGTGATTGATATCTCAAAGTGGTTGATATAGTTCAAAAAGTTCATCCGTCATGTATTGTATATACAGTAGAGAAGTCCCCTTTTGGGGATACACTCACCAAAAGGTAGATATGAATGAGCCTTATCAATGTCACCAGGATCACTTCTTTCCTTTCTTTCACTCCTTCCACCGATATCCAACTTTGTTTGTATGCTCAGGTGTTCAGGTATTCATATGAAAAAAGAATAGTCACATAGCGTGATATTGCTTTAAGCATTTATTTCCCATGAACAACCCCCTTACAAGTGGATACGTACAAAATTGCAGTTAAAAAACGGGCATAGAAAATGTTAGTTGCTCAGTACACATAAGGCGCCAGTAGATGGAGGCTCACGCTGTGTTAAACAGCGTGTGTGATGTTACCACTTCCTGGTTCCTGGATGCGTTGGAGCGCAAACGTCACTTCCGGTTTACGGCGAGACCACGACCCTGACGCGTTTCGTCACTTCCGGACTTCGTCTGAGGGCGTGGTCTCGAGCCGCAGTTACCGGTATTTTATCTGTGAAGGGCGGACATCTCCCCTGCGCTGCTAGCCAATCGCAGCGAGATACCCGCTCACACCCCTCAGACATGTTAAACACAGTAAATGAGACGGGTGAACAGAGCACGCCCAGGGGGAGGACCTGTTTCAACAGAACATATAGACAACAAACTAGTGTCTGCAAATAAACAGAATAAAGTGCATGCATATTCTACAGACACCATAACTGTTATTTACTATAAACGGAGAGGGGGAGATGGATGCATAATATAATGTAGCCTATTTCCATATGGAAAATAGATTGATCCACGATTGTATAGCATTGGTGCAGCGGGACGTCAGCCCAAATACAGGGCGATCGTATTGCTGCTTTATCTGCTGTTCTGACAACCGGGGTCCCCACACATCCTGCGATATATGGTATGCAATAAATCCCTAATTTATTGCTGCTAAAACACAACTGGGTATGTTAGTGGTCACCATATTAAAAATGGGAACCGTATAAACAAAGGGGATACAATATTTATGATAATATGTACAAATCCACTTAAAAACATAAATATTTAATGCGGAAAAAACGTGTATATAAAAAAATGTATATAAAAAAATGTGTATATAAGGGGGGTTTAAATGTATCATAAAAGAATAAGAGCTGGTGTCAGTAAAATGTGCATCCATATAACCATATATATAAAATATTGAAAATAAATATTAAAATTTAAAAATAATACTAAAATATACATGGAAAAAGTGCATATATAAAAATTCATATATAAAAAAATATATATATAAATAAATGTACAAATATATATATACACAATATGCACAATATAGACTATGGGGTATGAGTGGTATAGATACATATAGATAATGCATTGTGTATGCATATGCATGTGATGGGGACCTGATGTATACAGGATCTTCCCGTAGTTATTTGTTCTATCTCAGGCATGGGTGAAATACCATATAGCCTGCATGAAAAGAACTAAAATACTAGATGTTCAACAGTATGCATCTTTCTTCAATGTTTTATACCAGCTGAACCAGACTTCACTTATAAATATATAAAAATGTAAAATCATTAAATATATAAAATCAAGTAAATGACAAAATCCTCAGTAAATGATGTGTAAATAGAAGCGGATATGAGAAATGGAGGGATAGAGAATGATGAGTAAGAGAGGGGACTCAAGTGTCACTAATGAAACAGTTAATGTCAAGTTCAATGTTTAGGCCTTTCGGGGATAGCACATCAGTAAGATATATCCATTGGGTTTCTCGTTTAGATAATTCTCGTACGAGATGTGACCCTCTCCAATGGGGTTCTAAATGTTCAACCCCCCAAAACTCCAAGCCTGACGCATCTTGATTATGTTTCAATTTAAAGTGCAGAGACACATTATGGTCTTTAAACCCTATTTTTATGTTATGTATGTGCTCTGCTATTCTAACTCTCAGCATCCTTTTTGTGCGACCGATGTACAGAAGACCACATGGACATTTTAAGGCATAGACCACGTGTGTGCTGTTACATGTGATAAATTGTTTTATGTCAAAATGTCTGTTATTAGACGGGGATAAAAAATTCTCTAGTCCCCTGAGTGGTCTGGATACCTCCCTACAGGCCTTGCATCGTCTGCATGCAAAAAAACCATTCTGATTCCAGAAAGTCGGTGGACGTGTGGGGGGGTCTAGTACTTTTTTTACCACCTTATCGCCATAGCTAGCAGCTTTCCTGTATATAAATTGTGGTTTGGGTGGTAGTACAGTGCCTAATTTCTTATCCATTAATAGAACATGCCAATGTTTGTTGAAAATAGATTCGACTTCCTTATATTGTGTATGGAAGCCCGATAGGAAGCCCCATTCTTTTGTCTTGTTCCGTTGTAAGGGGACCCCCGAATCTCTTTCAACCAGACAGGTGTCTCTGGAGATTGCTCCTACTTCAGTAACAAGCTTGTTCAAAGTATTTGGATTATAGCCTCTAGCTTCAAACCTATCTGTCAATATTTTGGACTGTGAAAAAAAGTTTTTGGCTTCAGAGCAATTCCGTTTGACTCTCATAAGTTGTCCCTTCGGAATGTTTTTCAGCCACAGCGGATGATGTCCACTCGAGGTAGGTAGGTAACTGTTCCTATCGGTTTGTTTAAAATAGACCTTCGTTTCCAATTTGTCGTTTTTCCGATATACGGTGACGTCTAAAAAATTAATTTCTTCATGATGCCATGATGTAGTTAATTTAATATTGTTATTATTGTTGTTTAAAATATTTAAAAAATCACATAAAGAGTTCATAGGTCCTGCCCAGATAAAAAATAGGTCATCGATATATCGTTTATAAAATATTAGTTCCCTTCTCATATTCTTAAAAACCACTTTATCCTCCCACTCTGCCATAAATAAATTTGCAATGCTAGGTGCAAATTTGGCTCCCATGGCGACACCCCTTTGTTGTGAGTAGAACCTATTCGCATACCAAAAGTAGTTATGCGATAAGCAATAATCTAGGGCGTGTCGAATAAACAATTTTTGATTATGTGGGAGATCATCTCTTTGGCTGAGTGCCCAATTCAGTGCTAGGAGAGCATCATCATGCTGGATTATGGAATAAAGTGATGAGACGTCCGCTGTGACTAGCAGGACATCTTTCTTTCCGCATAGGTCTACCTCTTGCAGACAATTCAAGAAGTTTTTGGTGTCTCTTAGATATGAGCGTGTTTTAATTACACTTTTTTGTAGAAAAAAATCCAAATATTCACCTAGCCTTGATGAAATGGATCCGATGCTGTTGACTATAGGTCTGCCGGGAGGGTTGATCGGATCCTTGTGAACCTTGGGTAAGGTGTATATTGTGGGAATTCTACTGCTTGTGGGAATCAAGTAAGTTAATTCTTTAGATGAAAGAACTCCAGATCGGTCTCCCATGTTTACCAAGATTTCCAACTGGTCTCGGTAAGCTCGAGTGGGATCTCTGTCTAGTATTTTATATGTTTCTCCATCGGATAACATGTCTGATATTTGGTTGGTATAAAATTCTTTAGACAGTATCACGACTCCTCCCCCTTTGTCTGCAGGTCTGATAATGATGTCCTTTCTTTTTTCAAGCATCTCAATACCTTCTTCTATATGTTGATAGTTGACCTCTTTCTTGGGTTTAATGTGATCCAAATCCCGTAGGACTAAACCCTTAAAAACTTCCACCTGATGATTGGCGTTGTTTAGTGGGTTGAATATGGATTTATTTTTTAAACCACTGTTAATTGCTCTCTGGGTATTGTCAATCTTGGTAGTTGCATTGGAGTCTTTACCGAGGAAATATTTCTTTATGTTTAATTTTCTTACATATTTGTGTATGTCTATGTAAACGTTGAAACGATTAATTGGCTTTTTCATGCCGCATTTTAATCCCATGTTCAATATATTTATTTCTTTATGTGTGAGTTCGACAGGGCTAAGATTAAATATTCCACCTAGTCCTCCTCGAGTCTTCTTTTTTTGGATTCGACGGCCTCCCCGGCAGCCTCGTGTTCTTCTGTCGCGGGATTGCGTGGGGGGCGAGGATGCTGGTACTGTACTCGGTCTTGCTCCCATTGGGAGTAATGGGGTTGGTCTCTCCACATCTGATCTTTCTGTGGAGGGTATGTTTGTGATTTCCCTCTGCGGGGTGGGTAGCCGCGACCCCTCCTCAGGTTTCCTCTTCCTCTCACGGAAAAAGGGCGCGGGGGTGGTGGTGCAGTGTCATATCCATTCTGATAATTCCATAATGGCTGGAACTTATTATGTATAGGTACTTGATATTGTTGTTGTTGATAATGTTGCTGGTTGTTCCCTGTGTAATCACTTCTTCCTTTCTGGATTTTTGGTTTTATCCCTCCTTTTCTCACTGGAGTGGAAGAGTGCGTGGGGGAATCCCATAGGATTCTTTCATTGCCATCATTATTCAGTAATTCGCGAACTCTTTCTGGGGGTGGTGCCTGAGTCCGTTTTATAGGAGGTTCTCGAAGCAGGGGTTTCTCTAACAGATTTTTATCTTCTGGTAGTGTTTGTTGCCATGCATATACTGAATTAGTCTTGAAATCTTCCATGTCCCTATGGAATTTTTTAACTTTCTTTTTTTGTGTGTCTTTGTCTACTTTTTCTAACCTTTTTGTTATTCTAATGTTAAAGTCCGTGACTTGTTGTGTATCTTTTATGGGATCCAATTCTTGCTGTAAGGCATTGATGCGTGTTTCTAGAATTCCCATTTTTCGTTTTTTCCTTTGGAGAATTAATTGTTGTAATTTGAACCCTACTCCGTTAAAAAAGTCTAACCACTCTTGAATGGAACCAGGATCTTCTAGTCCATCTTGAGGGGTGACTTCCCATCGTAGACTCCTGATGATGATTTTTTCTTTAATATAATGTTCTAAAGTGAAAATATCCCACCAGGTTCTGACTTGTTTTTCTAGTGTGTTGCCTAATGCTGACATAGCACCGTTATAATTAACATGATTGGTGGTGGGTTCAGTAGTGGTAAAGACATTAAGATCTATATTTCTATTACTCAGGAACCTCAATGCATCCATGGCAGCCGAGAAAAAAAGAAAAGAGTATGTAAATATGAAGATGCTTAAAGTGGCCCTTCCTGCATGAGCACCGCTCAGCGCCTGGGATAAACACAATTGATGGTATGACTAGAGTAATATAGGGCTGAATGTCTATCTGATTGGGAATGGGGATCCCAATCACAACGAGCAGCTGCTGGAAGTGTGTGAATGATGTAAAAGCAGTATTTGGAGGAACACCCAAAGATTATTATAAATAAATAATGTAAAACAATAAAATTATGCACAATAAAAAATTGTAGACAATTAATACCGTAAAACACTAAAATATATATAAAAACTCAGTAAATGTCCATAAATATTGTAGCAGCGCTTCTTGTCATGAATAACAAGCTTCTTTATGTGTTGCCTACACAAAAGGAACTGATGAGCAGAGGGAAAGTGTGATTGATATCTCAAAGTGGTTGATATAGTTCAAAAAGTTCATCCGTCATGTATTGTATATACAGTAGAGAAGTCCCCTTTTGGGGATACACTCACCAAAAGGTAGATACGAATGAGCCTTATCAATGTCACCAGGATCACTTCTTTCCTTTCTTTCACTCCTTCCACCGATATCCAACTTTGTTTGTATGCTCAGGTGTTCAGGTATTCATATGAAAAAAGAATAGTCACATAGCGTGATATTGCTTTAAGCATTTATTTCCCATGAACAACCCCCTTACAAGTGGATACGTACAAAATTGCAGTTAAAAAACGGGCATAGAAAATGTTAGTTGCTCAGTACACATAAGGCGCCAGTAGATGGAGGCTCACGCTGTGTTAAACAGCGTGTGTGATGTTACCACTTCCTGGTTCCTGGATGCGTTGGAGCGCAAACGTCACTTCCGGTTTACGGCGAGACCACGACCCTGACGCGTTTCGTCACTTCCGGACTTCGTCTGAGGGCGTGGTCTCGAGCCGCAGTTACCGGTATTTTATCTGTGAAGGGCGGACATCTCCCCTGCGCTGCTAGCCAATCGCAGCGAGATACCCGCTCACACCCCTCAGACATGTTAAACACAGTAAATGAGACGGGTGAACAGAGCACGCCCAGGGGGAGGACCTGTTTCAACAGAACATATAGACAACAAACTAGTGTCTGCAAATAAACAGAATAAAGTGCATGCATATTCTACAGACACCATAACTGTTATTTACTATAAACGGAGAGGGGGAGATGGATGCATAATATAATGTAGCCTATTTCCATATGGAAAATAGATTGATCCACGATTGTATAGCATTGGTGCAGCGGGACGTCAGCCCAAATACAGGGCGATCGTATTGCTGCTTTATCTGCTGTTCTGACAACCGGGGTCCCCACACATCCTGCGATATATGGTATGCAATAAATCCCTAATTTATTGCTGCTAAAACACAACTGGGTATGTTAGTGGTCACCATATTAAAAATGGGAACCGTATAAACAAAGGGGATACAATATTTATGATAATATGTACAAATCCACTTAAAAACATAAATATTTAATGCGGAAAAAACGTGTATATAAAAAAATGTATATAAAAAAATGTGTATATAAGGGGGGTTTAAATGTATCATAAAAGAATAAGAGCTGGTGTCAGTAAAATGTGCATCCATATAACCATATATATAAAATATTGAAAATAAATATTAAAATTTAAAAATAATACTAAAATATACATGGAAAAAGTGCATATATAAAAATTCATATATAAAAAAATATATATATAAATAAATGTACAAATATATATATACACAATATGCACAATATAGACTATGGGGTATGAGTGGTATAGATACATATAGATAATGCATTGTGTATGCATATGCATGTGATGGGGACCTGATGTATACAGGATCTTCCCGTAGTTATTTGTTCTATCTCAGGCATGGGTGAAATACCATATAGCCTGCATGAAAAGAACTAAAATACTAGATGTTCAACAGTATGCATCTTTCTTCAATGTTTTATACCAGCTGAACCAGACTTCACTTATAAATATATAAAAATGTAAAATCATTAAATATATAAAATCAAGTAAATGACAAAATCCTCAGTAAATGATGTGTAAATAGAAGCGGATATGAGAAATGGAGGGATAGAGAATGATGAGTAAGAGAGGGGACTCAAGTGTCACTAATGAAACAGTTAATGTCAAGTTCAATGTTTAGGCCTTTCGGGGATAGCACATCAGTAAGATATATCCATTGGGTTTCTCGTTTAGATAATTCTCGTACGAGATGTGACCCTCTCCAATGGGGTTCTAAATGTTCAACCCCCCAAAACTCCAAGCCTGATGCATCTTGATTATGTTTCAATTTAAAGTGCAGAGACACATTATGGTCTTTAAACCCTATTTTTATGTTATGTATGTGCTCTGCTATTCTAACTCTCAGCATCCTTTTTGTGCGACCGATGTACAGAAGACCACATGGACATTTTAAGGCATAGACCACGTGTGTGCTGTTACATGTGATAAATTGTTTTATGTCAAAATGTCTGTTATTAGACGGGGATAAAAAATTCTCTAGTCCCCTGAGTGGTCTGGATACCTCCCTACAGGCCTTGCATCGTCTGCATGCAAAAAAACCATTCTGATTCCAGAAAGTCGGTGGACGTGTGGGGGGGTCTAGTACTTTTTTTACCACCTTATCGCCATAGCTAGCAGCTTTCCTGTATATAAATTGTGGTTTGGGTGGTAGTACAGTGCCTAATTTCTTATCCATTAATAGAACATGCCAATGTTTGTTGAAAATAGATTCGACTTCCTTATATTGTGTATGGAAGCCCGATAGGAAGCCCCATTCTTTTGTCTTGTTCCGTTGTAAGGGGACCCCCGAATCTCTTTCAACCAGACAGGTGTCTCTGGAGATTGCTCCTACTTCAGTAACAAGCTTGTTCAAAGTATTTGGATTATAGCCTCTAGCTTCAAACCTATCTGTCAATATTTTGGACTGTGAAAAAAAGTTTTTGGCTTCAGAGCAATTCCGTTTGACTCTCATAAGTTGTCCCTTCGGAATGTTTTTCAGCCACAGCGGATGATGTCCACTCGAGGTAGGTAGGTAACTGTTCCTATCGGTTTGTTTAAAATAGACCTTCGTTTCCAATTTGTCGTTTTTCCGATATACGGTGACGTCTAAAAAATTTATTTCTTCATGATGCCATGATGTAGTTAATTTAATATTGTTATTATTGTTGTTTAAAATATTTAAAAAATCACATAAAGAGTTCATAGGTCCTGCCCAGATAAAAAATAGGTCATCGATATATCGTTTATAAAATATTAGTTCCCTTCTCATATTCTTAAAAACCACTTTATCCTCCCACTCTGCCATAAATAAATTTGCAATGCTAGGTGCAAATTTGGCTCCCATGGCGACACCCCTTTGTTGTGAGTAGAACCTATTCGCATACCAAAAGTAGTTATGCGATAAGCAATAATCTAGGGCGTGTCGAATAAACAATTTTTGATTATGTGGGAGATCATCTCTTTGGCTGAGTGCCCAATTCAGTGCTAGGAGAGCATCATCATGCTGGATTATGGAATAAAGTGATGAGACGTCCGCTGTGACTAGCAGGACATCTTTCTTTCCGCATAGGTCTACCTCTTGCAGACAATTCAAGAAGTTTTTGGTGTCTCTTAGATATGAGCGTGTTTTAATTACACTTTTTTGTAGAAAAAAATCCAAATATTCACCTAGCCTTGATGAAATGGATCCGATGCTGTTGACTATAGGTCTGCCGGGAGGGTTGATCGGATCCTTGTGAACCTTGGGTAAGGTGTATATTGTGGGAATTCTACTGCTTGTGGGAATCAAGTAAGTTAATTCTTTAGATGAAAGAACTCCAGATCGGTCTCCCATGTTTACCAAGATTTCCAACTGGTCTCGGTAAGCTCGAGTGGGATCTCTGTCTAGTATTTTATATGTTTCTCCATCGGATAACATGTCTGATATTTGGTTGGTATAAAATTCTTTAGACAGTATCACGACTCCTCCCCCTTTGTCTGCAGGTCTGATAATGATGTCCTTTCTTTTTTCAAGCATCTCAATACCTTCTTCTATATGTTGATAGTTGACCTCTTTCTTGGGTTTAATGTGATCCAAATCCCGTAGGACTAAACCCTTAAAAACTTCCACCTGATGATTGGCGTTGTTTAGTGGGTTGAATATGGATTTATTTTTTAAACCACTGTTAATTGCTCTCTGGGTATTGTCAATCTTGGTAGTTGCATTGGAGTCTTTACCGAGGAAATATTTCTTTATGTTTAATTTTCTTACATATTTGTGTATGTCTATGTAAACGTTGAAACGATTAATTGGCTTTTTCATGCCGCATTTTAATCCCATGTTCAATATATTTATTTCTTTATGTGTGAGTTCGACAGGGCTAAGATTAAATATTCCACCTAGTCATCCTCGAGTCTTCTTTTTTTGGATTCGACGGCCTCCCCGGCAGCCTCGTGTTCTTCTGTCGCGGGATTGCGTGGGGGGCGAGGATGCTGGTACTGTACTCGGTCTTGCTCCCATTGGGAGTAATGGGGTTGGTCTCTCCACATCTGATCTTTCTGTGGAGGGTATGTTTGTGATTTCCCTCTGCGGGGTGGGTAGCCGCGACCCCTCCTCAGGTTTCCTCTTCCTCTCACGGAAAAAGGGCGCGGGGGTGGTGGTGCAGTGTCATATCCATTCTGATAATTCCATAATGGCTGGAACTTATTATGTATAGGTACTTGATATTGTTGTTGTTGATAATGTTGCTGGTTGTTCCCTGTGTAATCACTTCTTCCTTTCTGGATTTTTGGTTTTATCCCTCCTTTTCTCACTGGAGTGGAAGAGTGCGTGGGGGAATCCCATAGGATTCTTTCATTGCCATCATTATTCAGTAATTCGCGAACTCTTTCTGGGGGTGGTGCCTGAGTCCGTTTTATAGGAGGTTCTCGAAGCAGGGGTTTCTCTAACAGATTTTTATCTTCTGGTAGTGTTTGTTGCCATGCATATACTGAATTAGTCTTGAAATCTTCCATGTCCCTATGGAATTTTTTAACTTTCTTTTTTTGTGTGTCTTTGTCTACTTTTTCTAACCTTTTTGTTATTCTAATGTTAAAGTCCGTGACTTGTTGTGTATCTTTTATGGGATCCAATTCTTGCTGTAAGGCATTGATGCGTGTTTCTAGAATTCCCATTTTTCGTTTTTTCCTTTGGAGAATTAATTGTTGTAATTTGAACCCTACTCCGTTAAAAAAGTCTAACCACTCTTGAATGGAACCAGGATCTTCTAGTCCATCTTGAGGGGTGACTTCCCATCGTAGACTCCTGATGATGATTTTTTCTTTAATATAATGTTCTAAAGTGAAAATATCCCACCAGGTTCTGACTTGTTTTTCTAGTGTGTTGCCTAATGCTGACATAGCACCGTTATAATTAACATGATTGGTGGTGGGTTCAGTAGTGGTAAAGACATTAAGATCTATATTTCTATTACTCAGGAACCTCAATGCATCCATGGCAGCCGAGAAAAAAAGAAAAGAGTATGTAAATATGAAGATGCTTAAAGTGGCCCTTCCTGCATGAGCACCGCTCAGCGCCTGGGATAAACACAATTGATGGTATGACTAGAGTAATATAGGGCTGAATGTCTATCTGATTGGGAATGGGGATCCCAATCACAACGAGCAGCTGCTGGAAGTGTGTGAATGATGTAAAAGCAGTATTTGGAGGAACACCCAAAGATTATTATAAATAAATATTATAAATAAATAATGTAAAACAATAAAATTATGCACAATAAAAAAATTTTTTATATACATTTTTTTATATACACGTTTTTTCCGCATTAAATATTTATGTTTTTAAGTGGATTTGTACATATTATCATAAATATTGTATCCCCTTTGTTTATACGGTTCCCATTTTTAATATGGTGACCACTAACATACCCAGTTGTGTTTTAGCAGCAATAAATTAGGGATTTATTGCATACCATATATCGCAGGATGTGTGGGGACCCCGGTTGTCAGAACAGCAGATAAAGCAGCAATACGATCGCCCTGTATTTGGGCTGACGTCCCGCTGCACCAATGCTATACAATCGTGGATCAATCTATTTTCCATATGGAAATAGGCTACATTATATTATGCATCCATCTCCCCCTCTCCGTTTATAGTAAATAACAGTTATGGTGTCTGTAGAATATGCATGCACTTTATTCTGTTTATTTGCAGACACTAGTTTGTTGTCTATATGTTCTGTTGAAACAGGTCCTCCCCCTGGGCGTGCTCTGTTCACCCGTCTCATTTACTGTGTTTAACATGTCTGAGGGGTGTGAGCGGGTATCTCGCTGCGATTGGCTAGCAGCGCAGGGGAGATGTCCGCCCTTCACAGATAAAATACCGGTAACTGCGGCTCGAGACCACGCCCTCAGACGAAGTCCGGAAGTGACGAAACGCGTCAGGGTCGTGGTCTCGCCGTAAACCGGAAGTGACGTTTGCGCTCCAACGCATCCAGGAACCAGGAAGTGGTAACATCACACACGCTGTTTAACACAGCGTGAGCCTCCATCTACTGGCGCCTTATGTGTACTGAGCAACTAACATTTTCTATGCCCGTTTTTTAACTGCAATTTTGTACGTATCCACTTGTAAGGGGGTTGTTCATGGGAAATAAATGCTTAAAGCAATATCACGCTATGTGACTATTCTTTTTTCATATGAATACCTGAACACCTGAGCATACAAACAAAGTTGGATATCGGTGGAAGGAGTGAAAGAAAGGAAAGAAGTGATCCTGGTGACATTGATAAGGCTCATTCATATCTACCTTTTGGTGAGTGTATCCCCAAAAGGGGACTTCTCTACTGTATATACAATACATGACGGATGAACTTTTTGAACTATATCAACCACTTTGAGATATCAATCACACTTTCCCTCTGCTCATCAGTTCCTTTTGTGTAGGCAACACATAAAGAAGCTTGTTATTCATGACAAGAAGCGCTGCTACAATATTTATGGACATTTACTGAGTTTTTATATATATTTTAGTGTTTTACGGTATTAATTGTCTACAATTTTTTATTGTGCATAATTTTATTGTTTTACATTATTTATTTATAATAATCTTTGGGTGTTCCTCCAAATACTGCTTTTACATCATTCACACACTTCCAGCAGCTGCTCGTTGTGATTGGGATCCCCATTCCCAATCAGATAGACATTCAGCCCTATATTACTCTAGTCATACCATCAATTGTGTTTATCCCAGGCGCTGAGCGGTGCTCATGCAGGAAGGGCCACTTTAAGCATCTTCATATTTACATACTCTTTTCTTTTTTTCTCGGCTGCCATGGATGCATTGAGGTTCCTGAGTAATAGAAATATAGATCTTAATGTCTTTACCACTACTGAACCCACCACCAATCATGTTAATTATAACGGTGCTATGTCAGCATTAGGCAACACACTAGAAAAACAAGTCAGAACCTGGTGGGATATTTTCACTTTAGAACATTATATTAAAGAAAAAATCATCATCAGGAGTCTACGATGGGAAGTCACCCCTCAAGATGGACTAGAAGATCCTGGTTCCATTCAAGAGTGGTTAGACTTTTTTAACGGAGTAGGGTTCAAATTACAACAATTAATTCTCCAAAGGAAAAAACGAAAAATGGGAATTCTAGAAACACGCATCAATGCCTTACAGCAAGAATTGGATCCCATAAAAGATACACAACAAGTCACGGACTTTAACATTAGAATAACAAAAAGGTTAGAAAAAGTAGACAAAGACACACAAAAAAAGAAAGTTAAAAAATTCCATAGGGACATGGAAGATTTCAAGACTAATTCAGTATATGCATGGCAACAAACACTACCAGAAGATAAAAATCTGTTAGAGAAACCCCTGCTTCGAGAACCTCCTATAAAACGGACTCAGGCACCACCCCCAGAAAGAGTTCGCGAATTACTGAATAATGATGGCAATGAAAGAATCCTATGGGATTCCCCCACGCACTCTTCCACTCCAGTGAGAAAAGGAGGGATAAAACCAAAAATCCAGAAAGGAAGAAGTGATTACACAGGGAACAACCAGCAACATTATCAACAACAACAATATCAAGTACCTATACATAATAAGTTCCAGCCATTATGGAATTATCAGAATGGATATGACACTGCACCACCACCCCCGCGCCCTTTTTCCGTGAGAGGAAGAGGAAACCTGAGGAGGGGTCGCGGCTACCCACCCCGCAGAGGGAAATCACAAACATACCCTCCACAGAAAGATCAGATGTGGAGAGACCAACCCCATTACTCCCAATGGGAGCAAGACCGAGTACAGTACCAGCATCCTCGCCCCCCACGCAATCCCGCGACAGAAGAACACGAGGCTGCCGGGGAGGCCGTCGAATCCAAAAAAAGAAGACTCGAGGAGGACTAGGTGGAATATTTAATCTTAGCCCTGTCGAACTCACACATAAAGAAATAAATATATTGAACATGGGATTAAAATGCGGCATGAAAAAGCCAATTAATCGTTTCAACGTTTACATAGACATACACAAATATGTAAGAAAATTAAACATAAAGAAATATTTCCTCGGTAAAGACTCCAATGCAACTACCAAGATTGACAATACCCAGAGAGCAATTAACAGTGGTTTAAAAAATAAATCCATATTCAACCCACTAAACAACGCCAATCATCAGGTGGAAGTTTTTAAGGGTTTAGTCCTACGGGATTTGGATCACATTAAACCCAAGAAAGAGGTCAACTATCAACATATAGAAGAAGGTATTGAGATGCTTGAAAAAAGAAAGGACATCATTATCAGACCTGCAGACAAAGGGGGAGGAGTCGTGATACTGTCTAAAGAATTTTATACCAACCAAATATCAGACATGTTATCCGATGGAGAAACATATAAAATACTAGACAGAGATCCCACTCGAGCTTACCGAGACCAGTTGGAAATCTTGGTAAACATGGGAGACCGATCTGGAGTTCTTTCATCTAAAGAATTAACTTACTTGATTCCCACAAGCAGTAGAATTCCCACAATATACACCTTACCCAAGGTTCACAAGGATCCGATCAACCCTCCCGGCAGACCTATAGTCAACAGCATCGGATCCATTTCATCAAGGCTAGGTGAATATTTGGATTTTTTTCTACAAAAAAGTGTAATTAAAACACGCTCATATCTAAGAGACACCAAAAACTTCTTGAATTGTCTGCAAGAGGTAGACCTATGCGGAAAGAAAGATGTCCTGCTAGTCACAGCGGACGTCTCATCACTTTATTCCATAATCCAGCATGATGATGCTCTCCTAGCACTGAATTGGGCACTCAGCCAAAGAGATGATCTCCCACATAATCAAAAATTGTTTATTCGACACGCCCTAGATTATTGCTTATCGCATAACTACTTTTGGTATGCGAATAGGTTCTACTCACAACAAAGGGGTGTCGCCATGGGAGCCAAATTTGCACCTAGCATTGCAAATTTATTTATGGCAGAGTGGGAGGATAAAGTGGTTTTTAAGAATATGAGAAGGGAACTAATATTTTATAAACGATATATCGATGACCTATTTTTTATCTGGGCAGGACCTATGAACTCTTTATGTGATTTTTTAAATATTTTAAACAACAATAATAACAATATTAAATTAACTACATCATGGCATCATGAAGAAATTAATTTTTTAGACGTCACCGTATATCGGAAAAACGACAAATTGGAAACGAAGGTCTATTTTAAACAAACCGATAGGAACAGTTACCTACCTACCTCGAGTGGACATCATCCGCTGTGGCTGAAAAACATTCCGAAGGGACAACTTATGAGAGTCAAACGGAATTGCTCTGAAGCCAAAAACTTTTTTTCACAGTCCAAAATATTGACAGATAGGTTTGAAGCTAGAGGCTATAATCCAAATACTTTGAACAAGCTTGTTACTGAAGTAGGAGCAATCTCCAGAGACACCTGTCTGGTTGAAAGAGATTCGGGGGTCCCCTTACAACGGAACAAGACAAAAGAATGGGGCTTCCTATCGGGCTTCCATACACAATATAAGGAAGTCGAATCTATTTTCAACAAACATTGGCATGTTCTATTAATGGATAAGAAATTAGGCACTGTACTACCACCCAAACCACAATTTATATACAGGAAAGCTGCTAGCTATGGCGATAAGGTGGTAAAAAAAGTACTAGACCCCCCCACACGTCCACCGACTTTCTGGAATCAGAATGGTTTTTTTGCATGCAGACGATGCAAGGCCTGTAGGGAGGTATCCAGACCACTCAGGGGACTAGAGAATTTTTTATCCCCGTCTAATAACAGACATTTTGACATAAAACAATTTATCACATGTAACAGCACACACGTGGTCTATGCCTTAAAATGTCCATGTGGTCTTCTGTACATCGGTCGCACAAAAAGGATGCTGAGAGTTAGAATAGCAGAGCACATACATAACATAAAAATAGGGTTTAAAGACCATAATGTGTCTCTGCACTTTAAATTGAAACATAATCAAGATGCATCAGGCTTGGAGTTTTGGGGGGTTGAACATTTAGAACCCCATTGGAGAGGGTCACATCTCGTACGAGAATTATCTAAACGAGAAACCCAATGGATATATCTTACTGATGTGCTATCCCCGAAAGGCCTAAACATTGAACTTGACATTAACTGTTTCATTAGTGACACTTGAGTCCCCTCTCTTACTCATCATTCTCTATCCCTCCATTTCTCATATCCGCTTCTATTTACACATCATTTACTGAGGATTTTGTCATTTACTTGATTTTATATATTTAATGATTTTACATTTTTATATATTTATAAGTGAAGTCTGGTTCAGCTGGTATAAAACATTGAAGAAAGATGCATACTGTTGAACATCTAGTATTTTAGTTCTTTTCATGCAGGCTATATGGTATTTCACCCATGCCTGAGATAGAACAAATAACTACGGGAAGATCCTGTATACATCAGGTCCCCATCACATGCATATGCATACACAATGCATTATCTATATGTATCTATACCACTCATACCCCATAGTCTATATTGTGCATATTGTGTATATATATATTTGTACATTTATTTATATATATATTTTTTTATATATGAATTTTTATATATGCACTTTTTCCATGTATATTTTAGTATTATTTTTAAATTTTAATATTTATTTTCAATATTTTATATATATGGTTATATGGATGCACATTTTACTGACACCAGCTCTTATTCTTTTATGATACATTTAAACCCCCCTTATATACACATTTTTTTATATACATTTTTTTATATACACGTTTTTTCCGCATTAAATATTTATGTTTTTAAGTGGATTTGTACATATTATCATAAATATTGTATCCCCTTTGTTTATACGGTTCCCATTTTTAATATGGTGACCACTAACATACCCAGTTGTGTTTTAGCAGCAATAAATTAGGGATTTATTGCATACCATATATCGCAGGATGTGTGGGGACCCCGGTTGTCAGAACAGCAGATAAAGCAGCAATACGATCGCCCTGTATTTGGGCTGACGTCCCGCTGCACCAATGCTATACAATCGTGGATCAATCTATTTTCCATATGGAAATAGGCTACATTATATTATGCATCCATCTCCCCCTCTCCGTTTATAGTAAATAACAGTTATGGTGTCTGTAGAATATGCATGCACTTTATTCTGTTTATTTGCAGACACTAGTTTGTTGTCTATATGTTCTGTTGAAACAGGTCCTCCCCCTGGGCGTGCTCTGTTCACCCGTCTCATTTACTGTGTTTAACATGTCTGAGGGGTGTGAGCGGGTATCTCGCTGCGATTGGCTAGCAGCGCAGGGGAGATGTCCGCCCTTCACAGATAAAATACCGGTAACTGCGGCTCGAGACCACGCCCTCAGACGAAGTCCGGAAGTGACGAAACGCGTCAGGGTCGTGGTCTCGCCGTAAACCGGAAGTGACGTTTGCGCTCCAACGCATCCAGGAACCAGGAAGTGGTAACATCACACACGCTGTTTAACACAGCGTGAGCCTCCATCTACTGGCGCCTTATGTGTACTGAGCAACTAACATTTTCTATGCCCGTTTTTTAACTGCAATTTTGTACGTATCCACTTGTAAGGGGGTTGTTCATGGGAAATAAATGCTTAAAGCAATATCACGCTATGTGACTATTCTTTTTTCATATGAATACCTGAACACCTGAGCATACAAACAAAGTTGGATATCGGTGGAAGGAGTGAAAGAAAGGAAAGAAGTGATCCTGGTGACATTGATAAGGCTCATTCATATCTACCTTTTGGTGAGTGTATCCCCAAAAGGGGACTTCTCTACTGTATATACAATACATGACGGATGAACTTTTTGAACTATATCAACCACTTTGAGATATCAATCACACTTTCCCTCTGCTCATCAGTTCCTTTTGTGTAGGCAACACATAAAGAAGCTTGTTATTCATGACAAGAAGCGCTGCTACAATATTTATGGACATTTACTGAGTTTTTATATATATTTTAGTGTTTTACGGTATTAATTGTCTACAATTTTTTATTGTGCATAATTTTATTTTCTTTATCGTACACCACGGGACACAGAGCTAGTCATTACATAATGGGTTAAGGGTCACCAGCGGTGATTGGACACTGGCACAACCAATGGAAGACAGTTCCCCTCCATATAACCCCTCCCATCAGGGAAGTACCTCAGTTTTTTCGCCAGTGTCGAAAGGTGTTGGACGCGTTAGGAGGTGCTAAAGGAAAGCTCTACCAAAGAGACCCTCTGGGGGTAAAAGAGCTATGCTTTCGGATCCATCCAAGACGCCTACAAATGAGCTGAATCTGGATGGGATCCGGGCCTCATCCATGAGGCGTCGCCTGTAATGTCTCTCTTCGGAGGACTGGGCTCTAAGATCCAGCACTTTCGCTATTTCGCTATAAAGTCCTGGTAAGAGTCTTGTACAAGGCCCAGGGGAGAGGTATCCTTTAAATAGGAACCCATATCCCTGAAGGTTGGCACACATAGCCCACCGTGAAGGGTGAAGTTTGGTATCTGTCTGAAAACTTTCAGCAGAAAAACCTGCGGCGTGGATAAGGTGAGATTAGAAGGTCCATAACTAGGTTGGGACCTTTTTCAAAAAGTGGATGTCTTCTTTTTTTCCACCACTGGGGGGAGTAAAGAGCTGAATATACTCACCTCACTCTGTTCAGTGTCGGCTTCGGCGAAGTACACTGCTCGTCACCTCCGCTGCTGAGCTTGCTTGAGCACCCCGCTCCTCCTTCCGGTGGCCGATACAGACACCTGCAGATGCAGGTAAGTGGGGACAGGGGCTGATGAGAGTCCTCTCTCACTATGGCCACCACCATAGCGCTAAAGGCCGCGCGCGCGCGCGCGAGCGCGCTTTATCGGAGGGGGGGGGGGGCCGAGGCGTGCGCGGGCACGTGGCGCGCGCAGGCACAGAAACGGCGCCAAATTTAAAAGACTGTCAGTGTAAAAAGCACTGCAGCAGCAAGCAAGCTCGTTAGTTCTCTTGTTCCTGGCAGAGAAACACAGCAGCTATACAGGGACGTAAGACTCCATGTGGTTGGATTGGGTACTTCCTAGAAGACATCCATGTTATGCATAGTTATGTGTTAAAAGTTGCATACTTAATGTATTTGCTAAACTGAACACGGTAGTATATGCATTTAGGTACCTTGTATTTTGTCTAAACAGTAAGTCTTCCAGGGGAAGTAATGCGGACAAAAAGAGATAAAAGAGCACCGCCGCCTGAGACAGGGGGCTCTAGCTGTGCTGACTCGGTACCTTCCTCTCCTGTGTTGCCAAAAGCACCTGTACAGGATGAGCCATTACCTCTGTCAGGTATGGCGGCTTCCCCAGTGAAGCCTGGGCCTGCATATGTCACTGAGGACACTTTATCAGCTGCCCTAAATAATCTGGAGGAGAAAATTGCTACTTTAATCGCTAAATCCTCTAAAAAGGACAATAAGCGAAGCAGATCTCCTCCAGTATTGGACCTCCCTTCAGAAGTACCTGAGGAGGAGGAGGATGAGGAGGAGGCTACATCAGCAGAGGATGAGGAGTCAGACGGATCAGGGATATCGGATGAGCCTTTTTCGGTATCCCAGATTTTAAAGTCACAGGTGCAATGCTATGCAGGAGCCGTGCGAGCTGCATTTAGGTTACCCTCTTTGGAGGTAACAGAATCACCTGTCTCCTCCCTAGGATCATTAAGATCCCTGCAAGGTGCATGCTCCTTCCCGGTTCATCCGTTACTAGAGGATCTATTGTACGCAGACTGGCAACATCCAGATAAGCGTTTTTCACCTCCAAAAAAGTTTAACATTCTTTATCCTATGGAGGAAAAATTTTTAAAGAAATGGAGCCTGCCTACGGTAGATGCGGCTATTTCTTGTGTAAATAAAAACCTGACATGTCCAGTGGATAATGTACAAGTGTTTAAAGATCCTTCTGAGAAGAAGTTGGAATCCTTACTGAAATCCTCCTTCCTTTTGGCCGGCTCAATTATCCAACCTGCAGTAGCAGCAGTCGGTATGTGTCAGGTCGTCAGCCAACAGGTAAAGCAGGGGCTGAAGGAGCTGCCTTCAGAGCAGGCTAAAAATTGGGAGAATTTACCTAAAGCCTTATGCTTCACAGTGGATGCCATGAGAGATTCTATCATACAGGCATCACGCCTTACACTCCAGCTGGTACAGATGCGCAGAGTACTTTGGCTTAAGCATTGGTCAGCGGAAGCCCCATGCAAAAAGTTGTTGGCAAGTTTCCCGTTCCATGGCGAACGCCTTTTTGGGGAAGATTTAGAAAGATATATCCAAAAGATATCAAGTGGTAAAACGACACTTTTACCTGAGAGAAAGAAAAACAAGAGACCTTGTTTTAAACACACTCTCTCCCCAGCTCCCGGGAAATCGGACTCCAGCCAGTGGCGACGGCCTTTTCAGCCGCCCAAAAAAGCCAAAGAACAGGCTCAGAAGAACAAGAAGCCGTGGGGTTCAAGAGCTAATAAGCAAGCCCCCAAAACCTCTCATTGAAGGGGCGCCCCCGCTCGGCCGAGTGGGGGGAAGGCTTCGTCAGTTCTCAGCGACTTGGCGGACAGAAACCCAGGACAAATGGGTGGTATCCACAATATCCTCAGGGTACAGACTGGAATTTCGAGAGATCCCATCTTCTCAATTCCGAAGTTCAAGACTCTCCAAGGATCCACAAAAAAGAGGATCCTTCTTCAAAGGTTTGAATCACTTAATAGCTCAAGGTGTGGTTACAGAGGTACCCCAAAAGGAGCAAGGTTCAGGTTTTTACTCAAACCTCTTTGTGATTCCAAAACCGAACGGAGAAGTCAGACCCATCCTGGATCTAAAAAATCTAAACCAGTTTCTGAACGTTCGCCATTTTCGAATGGAAACGATTCGATCCGTGGTCGCTACTTTAAAAGGCGGAGAATTCATTGCGTCCATAGATATCAAAGACGCATATCTACACATACCAATCCTCCCCGCTCACCAAAGATTCCTAAGGTTTGCGGTAGAAGATCGCCACTTTCAATTTGTGGCCCTGCCATTTGGTGTAGCCACCGCGCCCAGAGTATTCACAAAGGTGCTAGCTCCTCTGTTAGCAAACCTAAGAACACGGGGCATTGCGGTAACAGCCTATCTAGACGATCTACTATTAATAGATCAGTCAAAGGAGGGGTTGGATCACGCTGTAGACACTACAGTAGGATACCTGGAGCATTTAGGATGGATTATAAACTTACAAAAATCCTCTCTCCAGGCCCAAAGAAGGATAGTGTACCTGGGCATGATCATAGATACAGCCCAAAACAGGGTATACCTGCCAGAGCCAAAGATACAGTCTCTGAAAGACCTGATCCACAAGGTCAAAGCAAACAAGAGGCCGTCTATTCGCCTTTGCATGAGACTATTGGGAAAGATGGTAGCCTCCTTCGAGGCGGTCCCTTACGCCCAGTTTCATTCGAGACTACTTCAAGGCAATATTTGAGCCTCCTGGAACAGGAAGAGCCAAGCTCTGGATATACCCATGCGCCTGTCCTCACAAGTACGCCACAGCTTCAATTGGTGGCTAGAAGCCAGGAATTTACGGAAGGGAAAGTCCTTCCTCCCAGTGGCCTGGAAGGTGGTATCTACGGATGCCAGCCTATCGGGCTGGGGTGCAGTATTCGAGGAGGCTTCTACCCAGGGAACCTGGGCCAAGACTCAGGGGATCCTGCCCATCAATGTGCTAGAGATCCGGGCGGTATATCTAGCCCTCAAAACCTGGACATACAGGTTACAGGGCTACCCAGTTCGGGTTCAATCCGACAATGCTACGGCAGTAGCTTACATCAATCACCAAGGAGGCACCCACAGTCGGGCAGCCCAAAGAGAGGTGAACCGGATCTTGGCATGGGCAGAAGAGCATGTACCTTGCATCTCTGCAATCTTCATTCCAGGGATAGAAAACTGGCAAGCAGACTACCTGAGTCGTCAGCAGCTGCTACCAGGAGAGTGGTCTCTTCACCCAGAGATCTTTCAGGCCATATGTCTGAGATGGGGAAACCCAGATGTAGACCTGCTAGCTTCCAGGTTCAACAAGAAATTGGACAACTTTGTGTCCAGAACGAGAGATCCTCTAGCCTACGGGACAGACGCTCTAATAACTCCATGGAATCAGTTCTCACTGATCTATGCATTCCCTCCGATCCCTCTTCTACAAAGACTGCTTCGCAGGATCAAGGAGGAGGGAATACCAGTAATCCTAGTGGCCCCAAACTGGCCCAGGAGGCCTTGGTATGCCGAGATCGTAAAAATGGCGATAGGAAGGCCCTGGAAGCTTCCACTTCGACACGACCTGTTGTCACAGGGTCCAGTATTCCACCCTTCCTTACAAAGGCTAAATTTGACGGCCTGGCTGCTGAGACCCACATTTTGAAAAAGAGAGGGGTCTCTGGCCTGGTTCTTTCTACGCTCATTAATGCTAGAAAGCCAGCCTCCAGACTCATCTATCATAGAGTCTGGAAAGCATACGTTTCCTGGTGTGAATCCAGAAGTTGGAATCCTCTGAAATATGAAATAAGTAGGATTCTTGCTTTTTGCCAGTTAGGAGTGGATATGAAATTAGCCCTTAGCACCATCAAGGGGCAAATATCGGCTCTATCAGTCTTCTTTCAGAGACCATTGGCATCTCACTCCCTAGTTCGGACATTCATTCAGGGGGTACTGAGGATAAATCCTCCAGTCAGGTCTCCCTTGTGTCCATGGGATTTGAATTTGGTATTGTCAGTGTTGCAAAAGCAACCTTTTGAACCTATTCGCCATATTCCTTTAATTATATTAAGTAGGAAATTGGCCTTTCTGATTGCTATAGCTTCTGCTAGGAGAGTATCAGAGCTAGCAGCTCTTTCTTGTAAAGAGCCTTATCTAATTTGTCACAAGGACAAGATCGTACTACGACCCCATCCGGCTTTTCTACCTAAGGTGGTGTCGGCTTTTCACTTGAATCAAGACATTGTTCTGCCTTCCTTTTTTCCAAACCCGCGGACGGCGGGGGAAAAATTATTACACTCTCTAGATCTAGTGAGAGCGGTAAGGGTGTATCTGCAAGCAACCGCTCAGATACGTAAAACAGATGTTTTGTTTATTTTACCAGATGGTCCCAAGAAGGGCCAAGCGGTATCAAAATCCACCATTTCCAGGTGGATTAGACAAGTAATTGTTCAAGCTTATGGTTTAAAGAACAGGACTCCTCCTTTTCCTGTTAAGGCGCACTCTACCAGGGCGATAAGTGCTTCATGGGCAGTGCACCACCAGGCTTCGATGGCTCAGATCTGTAAGGCTGCAACTTGGTCCTCAGTCCATACATTTTCCAAATTCTATCAAATAGATGTGAAAGGACATGAGGATTCCGCCTTCGGGCGAAGTGTGCTGCAGGCAGCAGTATAGGGCTTCTGGTCCGCAAGCGGTCGGTTTGATCTGTGTCTCCCCCCCTTCATATGAGCATTGCTCTGGGACGTCCCATTATGTAATGACTAGCTCTGTGTCCCGTGGTGTACGATAAAGAAAATAGGATTTTTATAACAGCTTACCTGTAAAATCCTTTTCTTGGAGTACACCACGGGACACAGAGGTCCCACCCTTCTTATGGGAACCTTACTGCTTTGCTACAAAACTGAGGTACTTCCCTGATGGGAGGGGTTATATGGAGGGGAACTGTCTTCCATTGGTTGTGCCAGTGTCCAATCACCGCTGGTGACCCTTAACCCATTATGTAATGACTAGCTCTGTGTCCCGTGGTGTACTCCAAGAAAAGGATTTTACAGGTAAGCTGTTATAAAAATCCTATTGTTTTACATTATTTATTTATAATAATCTTTGGGTGTTCCTCCAAATACTGCTTTTACATCATTCACACACTTCCAGCAGCTGCTCGTTGTGATTGGGATCCCCATTCCCAATCAGATAGACATTCAGCCCTATATTACTCTAGTCATACCATCAATTGTGTTTATCCCAGGCGCTGAGCGGTGCTCATGCAGGAAGGGCCACTTTAAGCATCTTCATATTTACATACTCTTTTCTTTTTTTCTCGGCTGCCATGGATGCATTGAGGTTCCTGAGTAATAGAAATATAGATCTTAATGTCTTTACCACTACTGAACCCACCACCAATCATGTTAATTATAACGGTGCTATGTCAGCATTAGGCAACACACTAGAAAAACAAGTCAGAACCTGGTGGGATATTTTCACTTTAGAACATTATATTAAAGAAAAAATCATCATCAGGAGTCTACGATGGGAAGTCACCCCTCAAGATGGACTAGAAGATCCTGGTTCCATTCAAGAGTGGTTAGACTTTTTTAACGGAGTAGGGTTCAAATTACAACAATTAATTCTCCAAAGGAAAAAACGAAAAATGGGAATTCTAGAAACACGCATCAATGCCTTACAGCAAGAATTGGATCCCATAAAAGATACACAACAAGTCACGGACTTTAACATTAGAATAACAAAAAGGTTAGAAAAAGTAGACAAAGACACACAAAAAAAGAAAGTTAAAAAATTCCATAGGGACATGGAAGATTTCAAGACTAATTCAGTATATGCATGGCAACAAACACTACCAGAAGATAAAAATCTGTTAGAGAAACCCCTGCTTCGAGAACCTCCTATAAAACGGACTCAGGCACCACCCCCAGAAAGAGTTCGCGAATTACTGAATAATGATGGCAATGAAAGAATCCTATGGGATTCCCCCACGCACTCTTCCACTCCAGTGAGAAAAGGAGGGATAAAACCAAAAATCCAGAAAGGAAGAAGTGATTACACAGGGAACAACCAGCAACATTATCAACAACAACAATATCAAGTACCTATACATAATAAGTTCCAGCCATTATGGAATTATCAGAATGGATATGACACTGCACCACCACCCCCGCGCCCTTTTTCCGTGAGAGGAAGAGGAAACCTGAGGAGGGGTCGCGGCTACCCACCCCGCAGAGGGAAATCACAAACATACCCTCCACAGAAAGATCAGATGTGGAGAGACCAACCCCATTACTCCCAATGGGAGCAAGACCGAGTACAGTACCAGCATCCTCGCCCCCCACGCAATCCCGCGACAGAAGAACACGAGGCTGCCGGGGAGGCCGTCGAATCCAAAAAAAGAAGACTCGAGGAGGACTAGGTGGAATATTTAATCTTAGCCCTGTCGAACTCACACATAAAGAAATAAATATATTGAACATGGGATTAAAATGCGGCATGAAAAAGCCAATTAATCGTTTCAACGTTTACATAGACATACACAAATATGTAAGAAAATTAAACATAAAGAAATATTTCCTCGGTAAAGACTCCAATGCAACTACCAAGATTGACAATACCCAGAGAGCAATTAACAGTGGTTTAAAAAATAAATCCATATTCAACCCACTAAACAACGCCAATCATCAGGTGGAAGTTTTTAAGGGTTTAGTCCTACGGGATTTGGATCACATTAAACCCAAGAAAGAGGTCAACTATCAACATATAGAAGAAGGTATTGAGATGCTTGAAAAAAGAAAGGACATCATTATCAGACCTGCAGACAAAGGGGGAGGAGTCGTGATACTGTCTAAAGAATTTTATACCAACCAAATATCAGACATGTTATCCGATGGAGAAACATATAAAATACTAGACAGAGATCCCACTCGAGCTTACCGAGACCAGTTGGAAATCTTGGTAAACATGGGAGACCGATCTGGAGTTCTTTCATCTAAAGAATTAACTTACTTGATTCCCACAAGCAGTAGAATTCCCACAATATACACCTTACCCAAGGTTCACAAGGATCCGATCAACCCTCCCGGCAGACCTATAGTCAACAGCATCGGATCCATTTCATCAAGGCTAGGTGAATATTTGGATTTTTTTCTACAAAAAAGTGTAATTAAAACACGCTCATATCTAAGAGACACCAAAAACTTCTTGAATTGTCTGCAAGAGGTAGACCTATGCGGAAAGAAAGATGTCCTGCTAGTCACAGCGGATGTCTCATCACTTTATTCCATAATCCAGCATGATGATGCTCTCCTAGCACTGAATTGGGCACTCAGCCAAAGAGATGATCTCCCACATAATCAAAAATTGTTTATTCGACACGCCCTAGATTATTGCTTATCGCATAACTACTTTTGGTATGCGAATAGGTTCTACTCACAACAAAGGGGTGTCGCCATGGGAGCCAAATTTGCACCTAGCATTGCAAATTTATTTATGGCAGAGTGGGAGGATAAAGTGGTTTTTAAGAATATGAGAAGGGAACTAATATTTTATAAACGATATATCGATGACCTATTTTTTATCTGGGCAGGACCTATGAACTCTTTATGTGATTTTTTAAATATTTTAAACAACAATAATAACAATATTAAATTAACTACATCATGGCATCATGAAGAAATTAATTTTTTAGACGTCACCGTATATCGGAAAAACGACAAATTGGAAACGAAGGTCTATTTTAAACAAACCGATAGGAACAGTTACCTACCTACCTCGAGTGGACATCATCCGCTGTGGCTGAAAAACATTCCGAAGGGACAACTTATGAGAGTCAAACGGAATTGCTCTGAAGCCAAAAACTTTTTTTCACAGTCCAAAATATTGACAGATAGGTTTGAAGCTAGAGGCTATAATCCAAATACTTTGAACAAGCTTGTTACTGAAGTAGGAGCAATCTCCAGAGACACCTGTCTGGTTGAAAGAGATTCGGGGGTCCCCTTACAACGGAACAAGACAAAAGAATGGGGCTTCCTATCGGGCTTCCATACACAATATAAGGAAGTCGAATCTATTTTCAACAAACATTGGCATGTTCTATTAATGGATAAGAAATTAGGCACTGTACTACCACCCAAACCACAATTTATATACAGGAAAGCTGCTAGCTATGGCGATAAGGTGGTAAAAAAAGTACTAGACCCCCCCACACGTCCACCGACTTTCTGGAATCAGAATGTTTTTTTTGCATGCAGACGATGCAAGGCCTGTAGGGAGGTATCCAGACCACTCAGGGGACTAGAGAATTTTTTATCCCCGTCTAATAACAGACATTTTGACATAAAACAATTTATCACATGTAACAGCACACACGTGGTCTATGCCTTAAAATGTCCATGTGGTCTTCTGTACATCGGTCGCACAAAAAGGATGCTGAGAGTTAGAATAGCAGAGCACATACATAACATAAAAATAGGGTTTAAAGACCATAATGTGTCTCTGCACTTTAAATTGAAACATAATCAAGATGCATCAGGCTTGGAGTTTTGGGGGGTTGAACATTTAGAACCCCATTGGAGAGGGTCACATCTCGTACGAGAATTATCTAAACGAGAAACCCAATGGATATATCTTACTGATGTGCTATCCCCGAAAGGCCTAAACATTGAACTTGACATTAACTGTTTCATTAGTGACACTTGAGTCCCCTCTCTTACTCATCATTCTCTATCCCTCCATTTCTCATATCCGCTTCTATTTACACATCATTTACTGAGGATTTTGTCATTTACTTGATTTTATATATTTAATGATTTTACATTTTTATATATTTATAAGTGAAGTCTGGTTCAGCTGGTATAAAAACATTGAAGAAAGATGCATACTGTTGAACATCTAGTATTTTAGTTCTTTTCATGCAGGCTATATGGTATTTCACCCATGCCTGAGATAGAACAAATAACTACGGGAAGATCCTGTATACATCAGGTCCCCATCACATGCATATGCATACACAATGCATTATCTATATGTATCTATACCACTCATACCCCATAGTCTATATTGTGCATATTGTGTATATATATATTTGTACATTTATTTATATATATATTTTTTTATATATGAATTTTTATATATGCACTTTTTCCATGTATATTTTAGTATTATTTTTAAATTTTAATATTTATTTTCAATATTTTATATATATGGTTATATGGATGCACATTTTACTGACACCAGCTCTTATTCTTTTATGATACATTTAAACCCCCCTTATATACACATTTTTTTATATACATTTTTTTATATACACGTTTTTTCCGCATTAAATATTTATGTTTTTAAGTGGATTTGTACATATTATCATAAATATTGTATCCCCTTTGTTTATACGGTTCCCATTTTTAATATGGTGACCACTAACATACCCAGTTGTGTTTTAGCAGCAATAAATTAGGGATTTATTGCATACCATATATCGCAGGATGTGTGGGGACCCCGGTTGTCAGAACAGCAGATAAAGCAGCAATACGATCGCCCTGTATTTGGGCTGACGTCCCGCTGCACCAATGCTATACAATCGTGGATCAATCTATTTTCCATATGGAAATAGGCTACATTATATTATGCATCCATCTCCCCCTCTCCGTTTATAGTAAATAACAGTTATGGTGTCTGTAGAATATGCATGCACTTTATTCTGTTTATTTGCAGACACTAGTTTGTTGTCTATATGTTCTGTTGAAACAGGTCCTCCCCCTGGGCGTGCTCTGTTCACCCGTCTCATTTACTGTGTTTAACATGTCTGAGGGGTGTGAGCGGGTATCTCGCTGCGATTGGCTAGCAGCGCAGGGGAGATGTCCGCCCTTCACAGATAAAATACCGGTAACTGCGGCTCGAGACCACGCCCTCAGACGAAGTCCGGAAGTGACGAAACGCGTCAGGGTCGTGGTCTCGCCGTAAACCGGAAGTGACGTTTGCGCTCCAACGCATCCAGGAACCAGGAAGTGGTAACATCACACACGCTGTTTAACACAGCGTGAGCCTCCATCTACTGGCGCCTTATGTGTACTGAGCAACTAACATTTTCTATGCCCGTTTTTTAACTGCAATTTTGTACGTATCCACTTGTAAGGGGGTTGTTCATGGGAAATAAATGCTTAAAGCAATATCACGCTATGTGACTATTCTTTTTTCATATGAATACCTGAACACCTGAGCATACAAACAAAGTTGGATATCGGTGGAAGGAGTGAAAGAAAGGAAAGAAGTGATCCTGGTGACATTGATAAGGCTCATTCATATCTACCTTTTGGTGAGTGTATCCCCAAAAGGGGACTTCTCTACTGTATATACAATACATGACGGATGAACTTTTTGAACTATATCAACCACTTTGAGATATCAATCACACTTTCCCTCTGCTCATCAGTTCCTTTTGTGTAGGCAACACATAAAGAAGCTTGTTATTCATGACAAGAAGAGCTGCTACAATATTTATGGACATTTACTGAGTTTTTATATATATTTTAGTGTTTTACGGTATTAATTGTCTACAATTTTTTATTGTGCATAATTTTATTGTTTTACATTATTTATTTATAATAATCTTTGGGTGTTCCTCCAAATACTGCTTTTACATCATTCACACACTTCCAGCAGCTGCTCGTTGTGATTGGGATCCCCATTCCCAATCAGATAGACATTCAGCCCTATATTACTCTAGTCATACCATCAATTGTGTTTATCCCAGGCGCTGAGCGGTGCTCATGCAGGAAGGGCCACTTTAAGCATCTTCATATTTACATACTCTTTTCTTTTTTTCTCGGCTGCCATGGATGCATTGAGGTTCCTGAGTAATAGAAATATAGATCTTAATGTCTTTACCACTACTGAACCCACCACCAATCATGTTAATTATAACGGTGCTATGTCAGCATTAGGCAACACACTAGAAAAACAAGTCAGAACCTGGTGGGATATTTTCACTTTAGAACATTATATTAAAGAAAAAATCATCATCAGGAGTCTACGATGGGAAGTCACCCCTCAAGATGGACTAGAAGATCCTGGTTCCATTCAAGAGTGGTTAGACTTTTTTAACGGAGTAGGGTTCAAATTACAACAATTAATTCTCCAAAGGAAAAAACGAAAAATGGGAATTCTAGAAACACGCATCAATGCCTTACAGCAAGAATTGGATCCCATAAAAGATACACAACAAGTCACGGACTTTAACATTAGAATAACAAAAAGGTTAGAAAAAGTAGACAAAGACACACAAAAAAAGAAAGTTAAAAAATTCCATAGGGACATGGAAGATTTCAAGACTAATTCAGTATATGCATGGCAACAAACACTACCAGAAGATAAAAATCTGTTAGAGAAACCCCTGCTTCGAGAACCTCCTATAAAACGGACTCAGGCACCACCCCCAGAAAGAGTTCGCGAATTACTGAATAATGATGGCAATGAAAGAATCCTATGGGATTCCCCCACGCACTCTTCCACTCCAGTGAGAAAAGGAGGGATAAAACCAAAAATCCAGAAAGGAAGAAGTGATTACACAGGGAACAACCAGCCACATTATCAACAACAACAATATCAAGTACCTATACATAATAAGTTCCAGCCATTATGGAATTATCAGAATGGATATGACACTGCACCACCACCCCCACGCCCTTTTTCCATGAGAGGAAGAGGAAACCTGAGGAGGGGTCGCGGCTACCCACCCCGCAGAGGGAAATCACAAACATACCCTCCACAGAAAGATCAGATGTGGAGAGACCAACCCCATTACTCCCAATGGGAGCAAGACCGAGTACAGTACCAGCATCCTCGCCCCCCACGCAATCCCGCGACAGAAGAACACGAGGCTGCCGGGGAGGCCGTCGAATCCAAAAAAAGAAGACTCGAGGAGGACTAGGTGGAATATTTAATCTTAGCCCTGTCGAACTCACACATAAAGAAATAAATATATTGAACATGGGATTAAAATGCGGCATGAAAAAGCCAATTAATCGTTTCAACGTTTACATAGACATACACAAATAGGTAAGAAAATTAAACATAAAGAAATATTTCCTCGGTAAAGACTCCAATGCAACTACCAAGATTGACAATACCCAGAGAGCAATTAACAGTGGTTTAAAAAATAAATCCATATTCAACCCACTAAACAACGCCAATCATCAGGTGGAAGTTTTTAAGGGTTTAGTCCTACGGGATTTGGATCACATTAAACCCAAGAAAGAGGTCAACTATCAACATATAGAAGAAGGTATTGAGATGCTTGAAAAAAGAAAGGACATCATTATCAGACCTGCAGACAAAGGGGGAGGAGTCGTGATACTGTCTAAAGAATTTTATACCAACCAAATATCAGACATGTTATCCGATGGAGAAACATATAAAATACTAGACAGAGATCCCACTCGAGCTTACCGAGACCAGTTGGAAATCTTGGTAAACATGGGAGACCGATCTGGAGTTCTTTCATCTAAAGAATTAACTTACTTGATTCCCACAAGCAGTAGAATTCCCACAATATACACCTTACCCAAGGTTCACAAGGATCCGATCAACCCTCCCGGCAGACCTATAGTCAACAGCATCGGATCCATTTCATCAAGGCTAGGTGAATATTTGGATTTTTTTCTACAAAAAAGTGTAATTAAAACACGCTCATATCTAAGAGACACCAAAAACTTCTTGAATTGTCTGCAAGAGGTAGACCTATGCGGAAAGAAAGATGTCCTGCTAGTCACAGCGGACGTCTCATCACTTTATTCCATAATCCAGCATGATGATGCTCTCCTAGCACTGAATTGGGCACTCAGCCAAAGAGATGATCTCCCACATAATCAAAAATTGTTTATTCGACACGCCCTAGATTATTGCTTATCGCATAACTACTTTTGGTATGCGAATAGGTTCTACTCACAACAAAGGGGTGTCGCCATGGGAGCCAAATTTGCACCTAGCATTGCAAATTTATTTATGGCAGAGTGGGAGGATAAAGTGGTTTTTAAGAATATGAGAAGGGAACTAATATTTTATAAACGATATATCGATGACCTATTTTTTATCTGGGCAGGACCTATGAACTCTTTATGTGATTTTTTAAATATTTTAAACAACAATAATAACAATATTAAATTAACTACATCATGGCATCATGAAGAAATAAATTTTTTAGACGTCACCGTATATCGGAAAAACGACAAATTGGAAACGAAGGTCTATTTTAAACAAACCGATAGGAACAGTTACCTACCTACCTCGAGTGGACATCATCCGCTGTGGCTGAAAAACATTCCGAAGGGACAACTTATGAGAGTCAAACGGAATTGCTCTGAAGCCAAAAACTTTTTTTCACAGTCCAAAATATTGACAGATAGGTTTGAAGCTAGAGGCTATAATCCAAATACTTTGAACAAGCTTGTTACTGAAGTAGGAGCAATCTCCAGAGACACCTGTCTGGTTGAAAGAGATTCGGGGGTCCCCTTACAACGGAACAAGACAAAAGAATGGGGCTTCCTATCGGGCTTCCATACACAATATAAGGAAGTCGAATCTATTTTCAACAAACATTGGCATGTTCTATTAATGGATAAGAAATTAGGCACTGTACTACCACCCAAACCACAATTTATATACAGGAAAGCTGCTAGCTATGGCGATAAGGTGGTAAAAAAAGTACTAGACCCCCCCACACGTCCACCGACTTTCTGGAATCAGAATGTTTTTTTTGCATGCAGACGATGCAAGGCCTGTAGGGAGGTATCCAGACCACTCAGGGGACTAGAGAATTTTTTATCCCCGTCTAATAACAGACATTTTGACATAAAACAATTTATCACATGTAACAGCACACACGTGGTCTATGCCTTAAAATGTCCATGTGGTCTTCTGTACATCGGTCGCACAAAAAGGATGCTGAGAGTTAGAATAGCAGAGCACATACATAACATAAAAATAGGGTTTAAAGACCATAATGTGTCTCTGCACTTTAAATTGAAACATAATCAAGATGCATCAGGCTTGGAGTTTTGGGGGGTTGAACATTTAGAACCCCATTGGAGAGGGTCACATCTCGTACGAGAATTATCTAAACGAGAAACCCAATGGATATATCTTACTGATGTGCTATCCCCGAAAGGCCTAAACATTGAACTTGACATTAACTGTTTCATTAGTGACACTTGAGTCCCCTCTCTTACTCATCATTCTCTATCCCTCCATTTCTCATATCCGCTTCTATTTACACATCATTTACTGAGGATTTTGTCATTTACTTGATTTTATATATTTAATGATTTTACATTTTTATATATTTATAAGTGAAGTCTGGTTCAGCTGGTATAAAACATTGATGAAAGATGCATACTGTTGAACATCTAGTATTTTAGTTCTTTTCATGCAGGCTATATGGTATTTCACCCATGCCTGAGATAGAACAAATAACTACGGGAAGATCCTGTATACATCAGGTCCCCATCACATGCATATGCATACACAATGCATTATCTATATGTATCTATACCACTCATACCCCATAGTCTATATTGTGCATATTGTGTATATATATATTTGTACATTTATTTATATATATATTTTTTTATATATGAATTTTTATATATGCACTTTTTCCATGTATATTTTAGTATTATTTTTAAATTTTAATATTTATTTTCAATATTTTATATATATGGTTATATGGATGCACATTTTACTGACACCAGCTCTTATTCTTTTATGATACATTTAAACCCCCCTTATATACACATTTTTTTATATACATTTTTTTATATACACGTTTTTTCCGCATTAAATATTTATGTTTTTAAGTGGATTTGTACATATTATCATAAATATTGTATCCCCTTTGTTTATACGGTTCCCATTTTTAATATGGTGACCACTAACATACCCAGTTGTGTTTTAGCAGCAATAAATTAGGGATTTATTGCATACCATATATCGCAGGATGTGTGGGGACCCCGGTTGTCAGAACAGCAGATAAAGCAGCAATACGATCGCCCTGTATTTGGGCTGACGTCCCGCTGCACCAATGCTATACAATCGTGGATCAATCTATTTTCCATATGGAAATAGGCTACATTATATTATGCATCCATCTCCCCCTCTCCGTTTATAGTAAATAACAGTTATGGTGTCTGTAGAATATGCATGCACTTTATTCTGTTTATTTGCAGACACTAGTTTGTTGTCTATATGTTCTGTTGAAACAGGTCCTCCCCCTGGGCGTGCTCTGTTCACCCGTCTCATTTACTGTGTTTAACATGTCTGAGGGGTGTGAGCGGGTATCTCGCTGCGATTGGCTAGCAGCGCAGGGGAGATGTCCGCCCTTCACAGATAAAATACCGGTAACTGCGGCTCGAGACCACGCCCTCAGACGAAGTCCGGAAGTGACGAAACGCGTCAGGGTCGTGGTCTCGCCGTAAACCGGAAGTGACGTTTGCGCTCCAACGCATCCAGGAACCAGGAAGTGGTAACATCACACACGCTGTTTAACACAGCGTGAGCCTCCATCTACTGGCGCCTTATGTGTACTGAGCAACTAACATTTTCTATGCCCGTTTTTTAACTGCAATTTTGTACGTATCCACTTGTAAGGGGGTTGTTCATGGGAAATAAATGCTTAAAGCAATATCACGCTATGTGACTATTCTTTTTTCATATGAATACCTGAACACCTGAGCATACAAACAAAGTTGGATATCGGTGGAAGGAGTGAAAGAAAGGAAAGAAGTGATCCTGGTGACATTGATAAGGCTCATTCATATCTACCTTTTGGTGAGTGTATCCCCAAAAGGGGACTTCTCTACTGTATATACAATACATGACGGATGAACTTTTTGAACTATATCAACCACTTTGAGATATCAATCACACTTTCCCTCTGCTCATCAGTTCCTTTTGTGTAGGCAACACATAAAGAAGCTTGTTATTCATGACAAGAAGCGCTGCTACAATATTTATGGACATTTACTGAGTTTTTATATATATTTTAGTGTTTTACGGTATTAATTGTCTACAATTTTTTATTGTGCATAATTTTATTGTTTTACATTATTTATTTATAATAATCTTTGGGTGTTCCTCCAAATACTGCTTTTACATCATTCACACACTTCCAGCAGCTGCTCGTTGTGATTGGGATCCCCATTCCCAATCAGATAGACATTCAGCCCTATATTACTCTAGTCATACCATCAATTGTGTTTATCCCAGGCGCTGAGCGGTGCTCATGCAGGAAGGGCCACTTTAAGCATCTTCATATTTACATACTCTTTTCTTTTTTTCTCGGCTGCCATGGATGCATTGAGGTTCCTGAGTAATAGAAATATAGATCTTAATGTCTTTACCACTACTGAACCCACCACCAATCATGTTAATTATAACGGTGCTATGTCAGCATTAGGCAACACACTAGAAAAACAAGTCAGAACCTGGTGGGATATTTTCACTTTAGAACATTATATTAAAGAAAAAATCATCATCAGGAGTCTACGATGGGAAGTCACCCCTCAAGATGGACTAGAAGATCCTGGTTCCATTCAAGAGTGGTTAGACTTTTTTAACGGAGTAGGGTTCAAATTACAACAATTAATTCTCCAAAGGAAAAAACGAAAAATGGGAATTCTAGAAACACGCATCAATGCCTTACAGCAAGAATTGGATCCCATAAAAGATACACAACAAGTCACGGACTTTAACATTAGAATAACAAAAAGGTTAGAAAAAGTAGACAAAGACACACAAAAAAAGAAAGTTAAAAAATTCCATAGGGACATGGAAGATTTCAAGACTAATTCAGTATATGCATGGCAACAAACACTACCAGAAGATAAAAATCTGTTAGAGAAACCCCTGCTTCGAGAACCTCCTATAAAACGGACTCAGGCACCACCCCCAGAAAGAGTTCGCGAATTACTGAATAATGATGGCAATGAAAGAATCCTATGGGATTCCCCCACGCACTCTTCCACTCCAGTGAGAAAAGGAGGGATAAAACCAAAAATCCAGAAAGGAAGAAGTGATTACACAGGGAACAACCAGCAACATTATCAACAACAACAATATCAAGTACCTATACATAATAAGTTCCAGCCATTATGGAATTATCAGAATGGATATGACACTGCACCACCACCCCCGCGCCCTTTTTCCGTGAGAGGAAGAGGAAACCTGAGGAGGGGTCGCGGCTACCCACCCCGCAGAGGGAAATCACAAACATACCCTCCACAGAAAGATCAGATGTGGAGAGACCAACCCCATTACTCCCAATGGGAGCAAGACCGAGTACAGTACCAGCATCCTCGCCCCCCACGCAATCCCGCGACAGAAGAACACGAGGCTGCCGGGGAGGCCGTCGAATCCAAAAAAAGAAGACTCGAGGAGGACTAGGTGGAATATTTAATCTTAGCCCTGTCGAACTCACACATAAAGAAATAAATATATTGAACATGGGATTAAAATGCGGCATGAAAAAGCCAATTAATCGTTTCAACGTTTACATAGACATACACAAATATGTAAGAAAATTAAACATAAAGAAATATTTCCTCGGTAAAGACTCCAATGCAACTACCAAGATTGACAATACCCAGAGAGCAATTAACAGTGGTTTAAAAAATAAATCCATATTCAACCCACTAAACAACGCCAATCATCAGGTGGAAGTTTTTAAGGGTTTAGTCCTACGGGATTTGGATCACATTAAACCCAAGAAAGAGGTCAACTATCAACATATAGAAGAAGGTATTGAGATGCTTGAAAAAAGAAAGGACATCATTATCAGACCTGCAGACAAAGGGGGAGGAGTCGTGATACTGTCTAAAGAATTTTATACCAACCAAATATCAGACATGTTATCCGATGGAGAAACATATAAAATACTAGACAGAGATCCCACTCGAGCTTACCGAGACCAGTTGGAAATCTTGGTAAACATGGGAGACCGATCTGGAGTTCTTTCATCTAAAGAATTAACTTACTTGATTCCCACAAGCAGTAGAATTCCCACAATATACACCTTACCCAAGGTTCACAAGGATCCGATCAACCCTCCCGGCAGACCTATAGTCAACAGCATCGGATCCATTTCATCAAGGCTAGGTGAATATTTGGATTTTTTTCTACAAAAAAGTGTAATTAAAACACGCTCATATCTAAGAGACACCAAAAACTTCTTGAATTGTCTGCAAGAGGTAGACCTATGCGGAAAGAAAGATGTCCTGCTAGTCACAGCGGACGTCTCATCACTTTATTCCATAATCCAGCATGATGATGCTCTCCTAGCACTGAATTGGGCACTCAGCCAAAGAGATGATCTCCCACATAATCAAAAATTGTTTATTCGACACGCCCTAGATTATTGCTTATCGCATAACTACTTTTGGTATGCGAATAGGTTCTACTCACAACAAAGGGGTGTCGCCATGGGAGCCAAATTTGCACCTAGCATTGCAAATTTATTTATGGCAGAGTGGGAGGATAAAGTGGTTTTTAAGAATATGAGAAGGGAACTAATATTTTATAAACGATATATCGATGACCTATTTTTTATCTGGGCAGGACCTATGAACTCTTTATGTGATTTTTTAAATATTTTAAACAACAATAATAACAATATTAAATTAACTACATCATGGCATCATGAAGAAATTAATTTTTTAGACGTCACCGTATATCGGAAAAACGACAAATTGGAAACGAAGGTCTATTTTAAACAAACCGATAGGAACAGTTACCTACCTACCTCGAGTGGACATCATCCGCTGTGGCTGAAAAACATTCCGAAGGGACAACTTATGAGAGTCAAACGGAATTGCTCTGAAGCCAAAAACTTTTTTTCACAGTCCAAAATATTGACAGATAGGTTTGAAGCTAGAGGCTATAATCCAAATACTTTGAACAAGCTTGTTACTGAAGTAGGAGCAATCTCCAGAGACACCTGTCTGGTTGAAAGAGATTCGGGGGTCCCCTTACAACGGAACAAGACAAAAGAATGGGGCTTCCTATCGGGCTTCCATACACAATATAAGGAAGTCGAATCTATTTTCAACAAACATTGGCATGTTCTATTAATGGATAAGAAATTAGGCACTGTACTACCACCCAAACCACAATTTATATACAGGAAAGCTGCTAGCTATGGCGATAAGGTGGTAAAAAAAGTACTAGACCCCCCCACACGTCCACCGACTTTCTGGAATCAGAATGGTTTTTTTGCATGCAGACGATGCAAGGCCTGTAGGGAGGTATCCAGACCACTCAGGGGACTAGAGAATTTTTTATCCCCGTCTAATAACAGACATTTTGACATAAAACAATTTATCACATGTAACAGCACACACGTGGTCTATGCCTTAAAATGTCCATGTGGTCTTCTGTACATCGGTCGCACAAAAAGGATGCTGAGAGTTAGAATAGCAGAGCACATACATAACATAAAAATAGGGTTTAAAGACCATAATGTGTCTCTGCACTTTAAATTGAAACATAATCAAGATGCATCAGGCTTGGAGTTTTGGGGGGTTGAACATTTAGAACCCCATTGGAGAGGGTCACATCTCGTACGAGAATTATCTAAACGAGAAACCCAATGGATATATCTTACTGATGTGCTATCCCCGAAAGGCCTAAACATTGAACTTGACATTAACTGTTTCATTAGTGACACTTGAGTCCCCTCTCTTACTCATCATTCTCTATCCCTCCATTTCTCATATCCGCTTCTATTTACACATCATTTACTGAGGATTTTGTCATTTACTTGATTTTATATATTTAATGATTTTACATTTTTATATATTTATAAGTGAAGTCTGGTTCAGCTGGTATAAAACATTGAAGAAAGATGCATACTGTTGAACATCTAGTATTTTAGTTCTTTTCATGCAGGCTATATGGTATTTCACCCATGCCTGAGATAGAACAAATAACTACGGGAAGATCCTGTATACATCAGGTCCCCATCACATGCATATGCATACACAATGCATTATCTATATGTATCTATACCACTCATACCCCATAGTCTATATTGTGCATATTGTGTATATATATATTTGTACATTTATTTATATATATATTTTTTTATATATGAATTTTTATATATGCACTTTTTCCATGTATATTTTAGTATTATTTTTAAATTTTAATATTTATTTTCAATATTTTATATATATGGTTATATGGATGCACATTTTACTGACACCAGCTCTTATTCTTTTATGATACATTTAAACCCCCCTTATATACACATTTTTTTATATACATTTTTTTATATACACGTTTTTTCCGCATTAAATATTTATGTTTTTAAGTGGATTTGTACATATTATCATAAATATTGTATCCCCTTTGTTTATACGGTTCCCATTTTTAATATGGTGACCACTAACATACCCAGTTGTGTTTTAGCAGCAATAAATTAGGGATTTATTGCATACCATATATCGCAGGATGTGTGGGGACCCCGGTTGTCAGAACAGCAGATAAAGCAGCAATACGATCGCCCTGTATTTGGGCTGACGTCCCGCTGCACCAATGCTATACAATCGTGGATCAATCTATTTTCCATATGGAAATAGGCTACATTATATTATGCATCCATCTCCCCCTCTCCGTTTATAGTAAATAACAGTTATGGTGTCTGTAGAATATGCATGCACTTTATTCTGTTTATTTGCAGACACTAGTTTGTTGTCTATATGTTCTGTTGAAACAGGTCCTCCCCCTGGGCGTGCTCTGTTCACCCGTCTCATTTACTGTGTTTAACATGTCTGAGGGGTGTGAGCGGGTATCTCGCTGCGATTGGCTAGCAGCGCAGGGGAGATGTCCGCCCTTCACAGATAAAATACCGGTAACTGCGGCTCGAGACCACGCCCTCAGACGAAGTCCGGAAGTGACGAAACGCGTCAGGGTCGTGGTCTCGCCGTAAACCGGAAGTGACGTTTGCGCTCCAACGCATCCAGGAACCAGGAAGTGGTAACATCACACACGCTGTTTAACACAGCGTGAGCCTCCATCTACTGGCGCCTTATGTGTACTGAGCAACTAACATTTTCTATGCCCGTTTTTTAACTGCAATTTTGTACGTATCCACTTGTAAGGGGGTTGTTCATGGGAAATAAATGCTTAAAGCAATATCACGCTATGTGACTATTCTTTTTTCATATGAATACCTGAACACCTGAGCATACAAACAAAGTTGGATATCGGTGGAAGGAGTGAAAGAAAGGAAAGAAGTGATCCTGGTGACATTGATAAGGCTCATTCATATCTACCTTTTGGTGAGTGTATCCCCAAAAGGGGACTTCTCTACTGTATATACAATACATGACGGATGAACTTTTTGAACTATATCAACCACTTTGAGATATCAATCACACTTTCCCTCTGCTCATCAGTTCCTTTTGTGTAGGCAACACATAAAGAAGCTTGTTATTCATGACAAGAAGCGCTGCTACAATATTTATGGACATTTACTGAGTTTTTATATATATTTTAGTGTTTTACGGTATTAATTGTCTACAATTTTTTATTGTGCATAATTTTATTGTTTTACATTATTTATTTATAATAATCTTTGGGTGTTCCTCCAAATACTGCTTTTACATCATTCACACACTTCCAGCAGCTGCTCGTTGTGATTGGGATCCCCATTCCCAATCAGATAGACATTCAGCCCTATATTACTCTAGTCATACCATCAATTGTGTTTATCCCAGGCGCTGAGCGGTGCTCATGCAGGAAGGGCCACTTTAAGCATCTTCATATTTACATACTCTTTTCTTTTTTTCTCGGCTGCCATGGATGCATTGAGGTTCCTGAGTAATAGAAATATAGATCTTAATGTCTTTACCACTACTGAACCCACCACCAATCATGTTAATTATAACGGTGCTATGTCAGCATTAGGCAACACACTAGAAAAACAAGTCAGAACCTGGTGGGATATTTTCACTTTAGAACATTATATTAAAGAAAAAATCATCATCAGGAGTCTACGATGGGAAGTCACCCCTCAAGATGGACTAGAAGATCCTGGTTCCATTCAAGAGTGGTTAGACTTTTTTAACGGAGTAGGGTTCAAATTACAACAATTAATTCTCCAAAGGAAAAAACGAAAAATGGGAATTCTAGAAACACGCATCAATGCCTTACAGCAAGAATTGGATCCCATAAAAGATACACAACAAGTCACGGACTTTAACATTAGAATAACAAAAAGGTTAGAAAAAGTAGACAAAGACACACAAAAAAAGAAAGTTAAAAAATTCCATAGGGACATGGAAGATTTCAAGACTAATTCAGTATATGCATGGCAACAAACACTACCAGAAGATAAAAATCTGTTAGAGAAACCCCTGCTTCGAGAACCTCCTATAAAACGGACTCAGGCACCACCCCCAGAAAGAGTTCGCGAATTACTGAATAATGATGGCAATGAAAGAATCCTATGGGATTCCCCCACGCACTCTTCCACTCCAGTGAGAAAAGGAGGGATAAAACCAAAAATCCAGAAAGGAAGAAGTGATTACACAGGGAACAACCAGCAACATTATCAACAACAACAATATCAAGTACCTATACATAATAAGTTCCAGCCATTATGGAATTATCAGAATGGATATGACACTGCACCACCACCCCCGCGCCCTTTTTCCGTGAGAGGAAGAGGAAACCTGAGGAGGGGTCGCGGCTACCCACCCCGCAGAGGGAAATCACAAACATACCCTCCACAGAAAGATCAGATGTGGAGAGACCAACCCCATTACTCCCAATGGGAGCAAGACCGAGTACAGTACCAGCATCCTCGCCCCCCACGCAATCCCGCGACAGAAGAACACGAGGCTGCCGGGGAGGCCGTCGAATCCAAAAAAAGAAGACTCGAGGAGGACTAGGTGGAATATTTAATCTTAGCCCTGTCGAACTCACACATAAAGAAATAAATATATTGAACATGGGATTAAAATGCGGCATGAAAAAGCCAATTAATCGTTTCAACGTTTACATAGACATACACAAATATGTAAGAAAATTAAACATAAAGAAATATTTCCTCGGTAAAGACTCCAATGCAACTACCAAGATTGACAATACCCAGAGAGCAATTAACAGTGGTTTAAAAAATAAATCCATATTCAACCCACTAAACAACGCCAATCATCAGGTGGAAGTTTTTAAGGGTTTAGTCCTACGGGATTTGGATCACATTAAACCCAAGAAAGAGGTCAACTATCAACATATAGAAGAAGGTATTGAGATGCTTGAAAAAAGAAAGGACATCATTATCAGACCTGCAGACAAAGGGGGAGGAGTCGTGATACTGTCTAAAGAATTTTATACCAACCAAATATCAGACATGTTATCCGATGGAGAAACATATAAAATACTAGACAGAGATCCCACTCGAGCTTACCGAGACCAGTTGGAAATCTTGGTAAACATGGGAGACCGATCTGGAGTTCTTTCATCTAAAGAATTAACTTACTTGATTCCCACAAGCAGTAGAATTCCCACAATATACACCTTACCCAAGGTTCACAAGGATCCGATCAACCCTCCCGGCAGACCTATAGTCAACAGCATCGGATCCATTTCATCAAGGCTAGGTGAATATTTGGATTTTTTTCTACAAAAAAGTGTAATTAAAACACGCTCATATCTAAGAGACACCAAAAACTTCTTGAATTGTCTGCAAGAGGTAGACCTATGCGGAAAGAAAGATGTCCTGCTAGTCACAGCGGATGTCTCATCACTTTATTCCATAATCCAGCATGATGATGCTCTCCTAGCACTGAATTGGGCACTCAGCCAAAGAGATGATCTCCCACATAATCAAAAATTGTTTATTCGACACGCCCTAGATTATTGCTTATCGCATAACTACTTTTGGTATGCGAATAGGTTCTACTCACAACAAAGGGGTGTCGCCATGGGAGCCAAATTTGCACCTAGCATTGCAAATTTATTTATGGCAGAGTGGGAGGATAAAGTGGTTTTTAAGAATATGAGAAGGGAACTAATATTTTATAAACGATATATCGATGACCTATTTTTTATCTGGGCAGGACCTATGAACTCTTTATGTGATTTTTTAAATATTTTAAACAACAATAATAACAATATTAAATTAACTACATCATGGCATCATGAAGAAATTAATTTTTTAGACGTCACCGTATATCGGAAAAACGACAAATTGGAAACGAAGGTCTATTTTAAACAAACCGATAGGAACAGTTACCTACCTACCTCGAGTGGACATCATCCGCTGTGGCTGAAAAACATTCCGAAGGGACAACTTATGAGAGTCAAACGGAATTGCTCTGAAGCCAAAAACTTTTTTTCACAGTCCAAAATATTGACAGATAGGTTTGAAGCTAGAGGCTATAATCCAAATACTTTGAACAAGCTTGTTACTGAAGTAGGAGCAATCTCCAGAGACACCTGTCTGGTTGAAAGAGATTCGGGGGTCCCCTTACAACGGAACAAGACAAAAGAATGGGGCTTCCTATCGGGCTTCCATACACAATATAAGGAAGTCGAATCTATTTTCAACAAACATTGGCATGTTCTATTAATGGATAAGAAATTAGGCACTGTACTACCACCCAAACCACAATTTATATACAGGAAAGCTGCTAGCTATGGCGATAAGGTGGTAAAAAAAGTACTAGACCCCCCCACACGTCCACCGACTTTCTGGAATCAGAATGTTTTTTTTGCATGCAGACGATGCAAGGCCTGTAGGGAGGTATCCAGACCACTCAGGGGACTAGAGAATTTTTTATCCCCGTCTAATAACAGACATTTTGACATAAAACAATTTATCACATGTAACAGCACACACGTGGTCTATGCCTTAAAATGTCCATGTGGTCTTCTGTACATCGGTCGCACAAAAAGGATGCTGAGAGTTAGAATAGCAGAGCACATACATAACATAAAAATAGGGTTTAAAGACCATAATGTGTCTCTGCACTTTAAATTGAAACATAATCAAGATGCATCAGGCTTGGAGTTTTGGGGGGTTGAACATTTAGAACCCCATTGGAGAGGGTCACATCTCGTACGAGAATTATCTAAACGAGAAACCCAATGGATATATCTTACTGATGTGCTATCCCCGAAAGGCCTAAACATTGAACTTGACATTAACTGTTTCATTAGTGACACTTGAGTCCCCTCTCTTACTCATCATTCTCTATCCCTCCATTTCTCATATCCGCTTCTATTTACACATCATTTACTGAGGATTTTGTCATTTACTTGATTTTATATATTTAATGATTTTACATTTTTATATATTTATAAGTGAAGTCTGGTTCAGCTGGTATAAAAACATTGAAGAAAGATGCATACTGTTGAACATCTAGTATTTTAGTTCTTTTCATGCAGGCTATATGGTATTTCACCCATGCCTGAGATAGAACAAATAACTACGGGAAGATCCTGTATACATCAGGTCCCCATCACATGCATATGCATACACAATGCATTATCTATATGTATCTATACCACTCATACCCCATAGTCTATATTGTGCATATTGTGTATATATATATTTGTACATTTATTTATATATATATTTTTTTATATATGAATTTTTATATATGCACTTTTTCCATGTATATTTTAGTATTATTTTTAAATTTTAATATTTATTTTCAATATTTTATATATATGGTTATATGGATGCACATTTTACTGACACCAGCTCTTATTCTTTTATGATACATTTAAACCCCCCTTATATACACATTTTTTTATATACATTTTTTTATATACACGTTTTTTCCGCATTAAATATTTATGTTTTTAAGTGGATTTGTACATATTATCATAAATATTGTATCCCCTTTGTTTATACGGTTCCCATTTTTAATATGGTGACCACTAACATACCCAGTTGTGTTTTAGCAGCAATAAATTAGGGATTTATTGCATACCATATATCGCAGGATGTGTGGGGACCCCGGTTGTCAGAACAGCAGATAAAGCAGCAATACGATCGCCCTGTATTTGGGCTGACGTCCCGCTGCACCAATGCTATACAATCGTGGATCAATCTATTTTCCATATGGAAATAGGCTACATTATATTATGCATCCATCTCCCCCTCTCCGTTTATAGTAAATAACAGTTATGGTGTCTGTAGAATATGCATGCACTTTATTCTGTTTATTTGCAGACACTAGTTTGTTGTCTATATGTTCTGTTGAAACAGGTCCTCCCCCTGGGCGTGCTCTGTTCACCCGTCTCATTTACTGTGTTTAACATGTCTGAGGGGTGTGAGCGGGTATCTCGCTGCGATTGGCTAGCAGCGCAGGGGAGATGTCCGCCCTTCACAGATAAAATACCGGTAACTGCGGCTCGAGACCACGCCCTCAGACGAAGTCCGGAAGTGACGAAACGCGTCAGGGTCGTGGTCTCGCCGTAAACCGGAAGTGACGTTTGCGCTCCAACGCATCCAGGAACCAGGAAGTGGTAACATCACACACGCTGTTTAACACAGCGTGAGCCTCCATCTACTGGCGCCTTATGTGTACTGAGCAACTAACATTTTCTATGCCCGTTTTTTAACTGCAATTTTGTACGTATCCACTTGTAAGGGGGTTGTTCATGGGAAATAAATGCTTAAAGCAATATCACGCTATGTGACTATTCTTTTTTCATATGAATACCTGAACACCTGAGCATACAAACAAAGTTGGATATCGGTGGAAGGAGTGAAAGAAAGGAAAGAAGTGATCCTGGTGACATTGATAAGGCTCATTCATATCTACCTTTTGGTGAGTGTATCCCCAAAAGGGGACTTCTCTACTGTATATACAATACATGACGGATGAACTTTTTGAACTATATCAACCACTTTGAGATATCAATCACACTTTCCCTCTGCTCATCAGTTCCTTTTGTGTAGGCAACACATAAAGAAGCTTGTTATTCATGACAAGAAGCGCTGCTACAATATTTATGGACATTTACTGAGTTTTTATATATATTTTAGTGTTTTACGGTATTAATTGTCTACAATTTTTTATTGTGCATAATTTTATTGTTTTACATTATTTATTTATAATAATCTTTGGGTGTTCCTCCAAATACTGCTTTTACATCATTCACACACTTCCAGCAGCTGCTCGTTGTGATTGGGATCCCCATTCCCAATCAGATAGACATTCAGCCCTATATTACTCTAGTCATACCATCAATTGTGTTTATCCCAGGCGCTGAGCGGTGCTCATGCAGGAAGGGCCACTTTAAGCATCTTCATATTTGAAGACTCAGGAGTATAACAAGATGGTCTACGACAGGAGAAGGCGGGGTGAATTAGTGCTGGTACCCGGCGACCAAGTATGGCTCTCTACCATTAACCTAAGGTTGGCGTGCCCTTCCAGGAAGTTGGGCCCCAAGTTCTTAGGGCCATTTCCTGTCAAGAGGAAGATTAACGAAGTGGCCTACGAGCTGGAGCTCCCCGACTCCCTTAGAGTCCACCCTGTCTTTCATGTTTCCCTGTTGAAACCATCAGTCTCCAACCCATTCCCAGGCCGGACTCCGGCTCGCCCTGATCCCGTCATCATAGACGGGGAGCAGGAATTCGAAGTAGAGGCTATTCTGGACGTGAGGAGAAGAGGTAACCGGAACCAATTCTTGATTAAATGGAAGGGTTACGGACCCGAAGAGAACTCTTGGGAACCGGAGGAGAACATTCATGCCAGGAATCTGATACAGGCCTTCAGAAGATCTCACCCCGAAAGATGTATCCGTATGGGCAACCGGAGGCTGCCCCTTGGGGGGGGGGCAATGTCATGGAGATCCTGCCAGAAACAGGCGCCCCGGACTTCCTGGTCTCCGTTCGCACGTGCGTCCAGCGGGTGGCGCCAGAGAGACTATTTAAACCTGCAATTTACAGACAGTCCCTGCTGTCTGCTCTACAGCGTAGTACCTGTGTAACCCGATCTGAGAAACCCATCTGCATCTGACCCGGCTTTCCTGTGACCTTCCTGTTATCCGCCTGCACCTGATCTCTGGCTTGTTTCTGACCACCGCTCTGCTTTGTCCTTTGTACCTCGCTGTCTGCCAGTGTATCCGACCCGGCTTGTCCGACTACCCTGCCTGACCCAGGCTCCGGTCCGGTCCGTTCAGCTGTTCCAGAACCTGCTGTGCTTCCTGGCTTCCTGGTTCCAGAACCTGCTGTGCTTCCTGGCTTCCTGGTTCCAGAACCTGCTGTGCTTCCTGGCTTCCTGGTTCCTGTCAACCTGCTGTGCTTCCTGGCTTCCTGGTTCCAGAACCTGCTGTGCTTCCTGGCTTCCTGGTTCCTGTCAACCTGCTGTGCTTCCTGGCTTCCTGGTTCCTGTCAACCTGCTGTGCTGCCTGGCTTCCTGGTTCCTGTCAACTCGCCTCACCTCGGTGTACCCGGATCCAGCCCCGGACGACCCAGCCACTTGCTCTGTGTTGATCCTGCCAGGCACTCGTACCCCTTCTACCTCCGTGCCTCCTGTTTCACTACCAGGGGCCGCTGGTGGGAGCCGTAAGGGAGGCCTCCCTCTGCTAAACCGGGCTCGTCACCGTCAGGTACGTGACAAATGAGTTTACTCTCACTTAGTAAAAATAAATCAACAGTAGAACAGATAACATATGCTTCTGGCAGAGTCCTGCAGCAATTTGTACACTATGCATTAATGAAACACAGTAATGGCGTGCCTCGTGGGGCGACCGTTAACTAAGCGCCCTGTGGCGCAGCTACTAAACTCTAATACCCGGTCAGGCCTGACCCTATAACTCAGTCTCTAGGAGAGGAATTCTTTGCATGCAAGTCTTTAAATGGTGGTGCACATTTCAGGAACACATTTGTAATCCAAAAAGGGGGGGGGGTAAAAAATACCAACACAAAACACTTCACTAGAGATCCGTTTGACTCAGTTCTGCTATGGATCTCCAGTGGGGACTCAAATATGAACTGGTGGGCCACGGCAGTCTGTAGGCCTAACAATAGTGTAAAGTATATGGATTGAGCAGGTGCTCGCTCACCACTCCGGACGCGATCCCAGTCCGGGACTTCCACCTGCTGTGTCTCCACACACAGTGTCTGCAGCGGTCGGGTCTCCGGCTCAGCAATGGTTGAGGATGAACAAGTCAGATGCCACCAGGCTCGCTATGGGGGTGGAAGGCTAGGGGGTGGGGGTGGTAGCAGCGCAAGGCCCCAGGCTTCAGGCCTTGCACCACAGCGGATCCGCACAGGAAGATCTGTCCACTGAAGTCTCGTGTCCCAAAGAGGCCGAGCTTAGCCTCGCCTCCTCCTTATATAGCTCCACCCATGAGTCTCTGTGGTGACAACATTGCACCCTGGGTGCCAAGGGGGGTTCTGGGAAAGGTAGTCCAATGAGTCTTAAAGGAGACCCCGCTACATGTGAATCTAGTGATAGTTCAGTCAGTGTGAGTGTAGTGCACATTTATTTTTACATTAGTGTCAGTTTATTTTGTCAGGGCAGGTTTACTGCAGTATAGTTCAGTGTGTTAGTGCTCATTTAATGTAGTATATTTCTGTGCATTACATGCCAATTAGCACAGTATATTTCAATGCATTATTGCAAGTTTAATGCCGTATATTTCAGTGCGTTACTGCACATTTGATGCAGTATATTATAGTGTATCAGTGGAGTGTGTCTGTGTAGTGAGTACTCAAGTTAAAGTGCACCAAACACCACTTTCCATTGATTAAAGTGAATCCATGTGCACATTTCCACATCTTTATTACATTTTGTTACTAAGCACATCCCCATCACGTCTGGGAGGACAACAAGGAGAGGCAGACTTTCTCATGGCACTGTGAGAGGGCCAGCAGCGTATGTGTCCACAGGCAAAGGTGGACGTGGTTAGTCCTCAGGCAGGGCATCATTTCCTCTGTTTAGTGATGTGTTTCCTGTGCTATTCAGCCACAGCATTCAGAGGAGGTGGTGGACTGGTTTACTAAACTATCCTTATCCTCCTCATCCTCCATCACCTAAGCAGAGACTAGTGCGCAGGCCACTGCAGCTGCCAGAATGGCCAAACCTGCCTCCTTTTCCACAGCTATTCCTACCATAGCCCCAGCATCAGGCATGGAGGAGTCACCTCTGAACCTGAGTTGATCATTCCTACCTCGTGCATTCTTGCCCATTCTACCCTGGACTAAAAAAATTCCTCCAGGCAAGAGCTTCGTTCCAACCGAGTTAAGAACTAAGATCCTTCATTGGTGTCATGATTCCAAGGTGACAGGCAGGCCCGGACTGGCCATAGGGCATACCGGGCAGATGCATGTCACGTCTTCCCCATCATCTCCAATGTCTCCGGAGGCAGCCGGAGTTGGTGGGCGGAGCTGGGGGTGTGGCTGCCCCCTCCACTCCTCCTGCAGACTCATTCACTCTGGCTGATCCCACAGCTGAAGGAGAAAGAAACGAGGACACAGCAGCCAGAGTGTCTTCATCTGCAGGCATGCTGTAAGTTACTGCACTGCTACACATGTCACTACATAGTCTTAACCTGGCACCATACCACCCCAGCCTCCCCTATGCCACCGCACCCTGCCCTATGCATGCTACCCCAACCTGCCTTATGCCACCGCACCCTGCCTTATGCCAACGCACCCTGCCCTATGCCACCGCAACCTGCCTTATGCCACCACAACCTGCCCTATGCCACAGCAAACTGCTCTATACCACCCCAACCTGCCCTATGCCACCGCAAACTGCTCTATACCACCCCAACCTGCCCTATGCCACCGCAACCTGCCCTATACCACTAAAAACTTCCCTATACCACCCCAGCCTGCCCTATGCCACCACAACCTGCCCTATGCCACTGCAAACTGCTCTATACCACCCCAACCTGCCCTATGCCACCGCAACCTGCCCTATGCCACCGCAACCTGCCCTATGCCACCCCTGCTTGCCCTATGCCACCACAACCTGCCCTATACCATCCCAACCTGCCCTATACCACCGCAAACTGCCCTATACCACCCCAGCCTGCCCTATGTCACTGCAACCTGCCCTATGCCACAGCAACCTGCCCTATGCCACCCCTGCTTGCCCTATGCCACCACAACCTGCCCTATACCATCCCAACCTGCCCTATACCACCGCAAAATGCCCTATACCACCCCAGCCTGCCCTATGCCACTGCAACCTGCCCTATGTCACAGCAAACTGCTCTATACCACCCCAACCTGCCCTATGCCACCTAAAACTGCTCTATACAACCCAACCTGCCCTATGCCACTGGAACCTGCCCTATACCACAGCCCTATGCCACCACAACCTGCCCTATGCCACCGCAAACTGCTCTATACCACCCCAACCTGCCCTATACCACCCCAACCTGCCCTATGCCACTGCTACCTGCTCTATGCCACCACACCCTGCCCTATATTACCCCAACTTGCCACCCAGCCTGCCATATACCACCGCAATCTGCCCTATACCACCCAAACCTGCTCTATACCACCCCAGTCTGCCCTATACAACCCCAACCTGACGTATGCCACCCTAGCCTGCCCTCTATCACCCCAACCTGCACTATACCACCGCAACCTGCCCTATATTACCCCAACCTGCCCTATATTGCCCCAGCCAGCCCAATACCACCCTATACTTTAATTTACAGGGGTCATTTGGGGGTGCACCTCGTGATGTGCGCTGCCTGCAGGGCGCTGGGCAGGATAGACAGGAGGGGGGTGACACCATGTTTTGCCGCACCAGGTGACACCAACCCTAGTGACGCCACTGCCCCAGTGCACTCTCAGCTGCGAGTCGGAGCTGCACTCGAGTGACAGTGACACCCGTCGGCACATCAGGGGGCAGGGACCCGCAACGATCCCCTTCTCTCTGGCAAGGTGGCCTCAGCACTGATGATCTAATCAGTCTCGGCTCGGCTGTCTCACACAGCCGAGCAGAGTGAAGCCGCCTCCCCCTCCTCCTTTATGTCCACACAGGGGGAGGGGACCCAACATGCAGTCCTGCACTGATCTGAGGTACATTATGGGTCTGAAGGGGGGTCTGTATTGTAGGGGGGTTCTGTATTGTAGGGGTGGTCTGAAATGTAGGGGGGGTTCTGTATTGTAGGGGGGTTCTGTATTGTAGGGGGGTCTAATATGTAGGGGGGTTCTGTATTGTGGGGGGTCTGAAATGTAGGGGGTTCTGTATTGTAGGGAGGTCTGAAATGTAGGGGAGTTCTGTATTGTAGGGGGGGTCTGAAATGTAGGGGGGGTTCTGTATTGTAGGAGGGTCTGAAATGTAGGGGGTTTCTGTATTGTAGGGGGGTCTGTAATGTAGGGGGGTCTGTATTGTAGGGGGGGTCTGAAATGTAGGGGGTTCTGAAATGTAGGGGGGTCTGTATTGTAGGGGGGTCTGTAATGTAGGGGGGTTCTGTATTGTAAGGGGGTTCTGTATTGTAGAGGGGGGTCTGTAATGTAGGGGGGTCTGTAATGTAGGGGGGTCTGTACTGTAGGGAGAAGGTCTGTACTGTAGGGAGGGGGTCTATAATGTAGGGGGGTCTGTAATGTAGGGGGGTCTGTAATGTAGGGCGGGTCTGTATTGTAGAGGGGGCTGTAATGTAGGGGAGGTCTGTATTGTAGAGGGAGTCTGTACTGTAGGGAGGGGGTCTGCACTGTAGGGAGGGGGTCTGTACTGTAGGGAGGTCTGTGTAACATGCAGGGGGTCCAGAGCTGTTAGGGGGTGTCTGTGTAAAAAACTGTGGGGGGCTGTGTAATGTAAAGGGCTCCAGAGGTGCGGTGCTATGTAATGTAAAGGGGTCCAGAGGTGCAGGTTGCTGTGTAATGTAAATAGGTCCGGAGGTGCAGGGTGCTGTGTAATGTAAAGGGGTCCAGAGGTGCAGGGTTCTGTGTAATGTAAAGGGGTACAGAGGTGCAGGGTGATGTGTAATGTAAAGGGGCCCAGAGGTGCAGGGTGCTGTGTAATGTAAAAGGGTCCAGAGGTGCGGTGCTATGTAATGTAAAGAGGTCCAGGGTGCTGTATAATGTAAAAGGGTCCAGAGGTGCGGTGCTATGTAATGTAAAGGGGTCCAGGGTGCTGTGTAATGTAAAGGGGTCCAGAGGTGCAGGGTGCTGGGTAATGTTAAGGGGTCCAGAGGTACAAGGTGCTGGAACCCCACATCCCATCATTAACCGCCGCCCTGAATCGCCGCCGCCGCAATCCGGGCCTGGTGACAAGTCATGCTGGGGACCTCCAATCTTTCTTTCTCATCAGCCACCACTACTCTTCGTTCTGATGTTAAAGACTATGTTAAGGCTTGTCATGTCTGTGCCCAGTCTAAATCTGCCACGCAAGGTTCTGCTGGTCTTCTCATGCCTTTGCCCATTCCTAAGGAGCCCTGGTATCACATTACCATGGACTTTATTACTGATCTTCCACCTTCTGAGAATAATATGGTCATTTGGGTGGTAAATAATCGATTCTCCAAGATGGCTCATTTTGTTCCTCTTCCTGACCTCCCTTCTGCTCCTGCCTTGGTTCCCGTTTTTGTTTGAGAAATTTTCCACCTCCATTGCGTTATCTCCCATATTGTTTCTGACAGGGGTGTTTAATTCACCTCTTGCTTTTGGAGACTCTTTTGCAAATCCCTCAACATTACCTTGGATTTTACCTATTCTTACCATCCTCAATCCAATGGACAGACGGAGAGGGTTTATCAGCATTTAGAGGTCTTTCTCTGTACCTTAGTCTGGGCTCATCCATCTCCCGTGGGCAGAGTTCTCTCACAATAATTATGTTAATGTCAGTTTTCAGAAGACACCCTTTGTCACAGTTTATGGAAGACATCCTCAGCTTCCCCTTCCTATGACCTGGTCTCCTGACATCCCAGCTTTGACTACCGATCAGGAATCATTCAATTCCATTAGGGTTGACATTCATGATTCTCTGCAGACAGCCGCTAAAAAATTCAAGGGTTTTTCTGACCGTTGCAGGCGTAAGCCCCCTCCCCTACAGCCAGGAGACAAAGTCTGGCTTTCCACCAGAAACATTAGACTCCGGGTTCCTTTTCTGAATTTTGCCCCAAAATTCATTGGTCCTAATGCCGCGTACACACGGCCGTTTTTCTCGTCGAAAAAAACGAAATTTTTCCCATTCGACGAGAAAAACGATAGTCTGTGGGTTTTCTGTCGTTTTTTTCGACGAGAAAAATGGCATTAAAAACGACGAGAAAAATTAAAACATGTTCTAATTTTTCTCGTCGTTTTTTTCGACATGTTTTCCGCGGCAGTGTTTCCCATAGGGAAACACTGCCGCGGAGCCCACAGACGGTCGTTTTTCTCGTCAAGAGAAAAAATGACGTGAAAAACGACCGTGTGTGGGGAACAAGCTGTTCCCTCGTTTTAAATGACATTATTCACCGCGGTTTTTTAACCGCCGTGAATAATGATCGTGTGTACGCGGCATCATACTATAATTTCTAAGAGGAATCCGGTTTGTTTTAAACTTCAGATCTCTAAAAGCCTCAAGATCTCAAACTCCTTTCATGTACAGTGCCTTGAAAAAGTATTCACACCCATTGAAATTTTCCACATATTGTCATGTTTCAACCAAAAATGTAAATGTATTTTATTGGGATTTTATGTGATAGACCAACACAAAGTGGCACATATTTGTGAATTGGAAGAAAAATGATAAATGGTTTTAAAAAATGTTTACAAATATGTGAAAGTGTGGCATGCATTTGTATTCAGCCCCCTTTACTCTGATACCCCTAACTAAAATCTAGTGGAACCAATTGCCTTCAGAAGTCACCTAATTAGTAAATAGAGTCCACCTGTGTGTAATTTAATCTCAGTATAAATACAGCTGTTCTGTGAAGCCCTCAGATGTTTGTTAGAGAACCTTAGTGAACAAACAGCAGCATGAAGGCCAACGAACACGCCAGACAGGTCAGGGATAAAGTTGTGGAGAAGTTTAAAGCAGGGTTAGTTTATAAAAAATTATGCCAAATCTCCATCATCCGAGAATGGAAAAAGTATGGCACAACTGTAAACCTACCAAGTCATGGCCGTCCACCTAAACCAACAGGCAAGGAGAGCATTAATCAGAGAAGCAGCCAAGTGGCCCATGGTTACTCTGGAGGAGCTGCAGAGATCCACAGCTCAGGTGGGAGAATCTGTCCACAGGACAACTATTAGTCATGCACTCCACAAATCTGGCCTTCATGGAAGCGTGTTAAGAATAAAGCCCTTGTTGAAAGAAAGCCATAAGAAGTCCCATTTACAGTTTGCGAGAAGCCATGTGGGGAACAAAGCAAACATGTGGAAGAAGATGCTCTGGTCAGATGAGACCAAAATTAAACCTTTTGTCCTAGCAAAACGCTATGTGTGGCGGAAAACTAACAATGCACATCACCCTGAACACAGCATCCCCACTGTAAAACATGCATCATGTTGTAGGGATGCTTTTCTTCAGTAGGGACAGGGAGTTCAGAGTTGATAGGAAGATGGATGGAGCCAAATACAGGGCAATCTTAGAAGAAAACCTGTTAAGAGTACAAAAGACTTGAGACTGGAGCGGAGGTTCACCTTTCAGCAGGACAACGACTCTAAACATACAGTTAGAGCTACAATGGAGTGGTGTAGATCAAAGCATATACATGTGTTACAATGGCCCAGTTCAGGCCTAAATCCAATTGAGCATCTGTGACAAGACTTGAAAATTGCTGTTCAGACACTCTCCATCCAACCTGACAGAGCTTGAGCTATTTTTCAAGGAAGAATAGGCAAAAATGTTACTCTCTAGATGTGCAAAGCTGGTAGAGACTTCCACAAAAAGACTGCAGCTGTAATTGCAGCGAAAGGTGGTTCTACAAAGTATTGACTCAGGGGGGCTGAATACAAACGCATGCCACACTTTTCACATATTTATTTGTAAAAAAATTGGAAAAGCATTTATCATTTTCCTTCCACTTCACAAGTATGTGTTGGTCTATCACATAAAATCCCAATAAAATACATTTACGTTTTTGATTGTAACATGACAAAATTGGAAAATTTCAAGGGGTGTGAATACGTTTTCGAGGCACTGTATCCCTTGTGACAGCATGCAGGTAAAATCACCAGGTTGCATCCAGGATGGAAGGTATATATGTCCTAGATTCAGGCTTTATGCCGATTTATACCACTAGGGGGAGTGCGGGGAGTCTTGCAGGGGAATAGTTAATGAGCCCAGCTGAAGTAAGTGGGCTTGTTAGGGCCTCTACAAGAACTCCCAGCATGCTAAGGGAGATGCTCCAACCTGGAACCAGATCTGTGTGGATAGTCTGGGGAGTGGGATCTGTGTGGTTATTGCTAAGAACTTCAAAAAAGCAGGGAGCTAGGGACTGGGACAGCACAAGGCTGTACCCAGTTGTTAGTTAGGGACACCAATGTGTGTAGTGAACGGTCAAGTTGACCAGGATTTCTTTTCATGTTTCTTTTGTTTCTGCTGTATTTTTTTGTCTGTATATAGTTCAAATAAAACCACACCCTTTTGTTTTCTCCTACCACTGTCTGCTGTGCCTGTTTTTGTGTGGTGAACCCATCCAGGGGGTCACACACACCCGCTGCTGAGCTAACCCCCTCACAGTTGGTGGAGAATGCGGGCAGTTTTTTTAAGGCCAGCATGGAGGAGATACTGAAACAGCTGGCTCTAGCAAATGCCAATCAGCAGCAGACAAATGCAGGTTTGCAAAAGAGCCTTGTAGCCCAGCAGAAAGCTCATCAACAGAGCCTTGCAGCCCAGCAGCAAGCTCATCAACAGAGCCTTACAGCCCAGCAGCAGACAAATGCAACTTTGCAACAGAGTCTGGAAGCTCAGCAACAAGCCCAGCAGCAATCTGAGGCCTGCTTCATAGACCTGTTACAGAAGCAAGAACAGAGACTACAGCAACAAATGGAAATGTTAATGCAGCAAAGTCCGCAGACCAGTGAGGAAAGTAGTTCCACTAATACTGCGTCCTTTGGGGTGAGTCGTTTATTGACAAAAATGACTGGAGAGGATGATCCAGAGGTGTTTTTGACCACATTTGAAAGGACTGCTGAGAAAGAAAAGTGGCCTAAGGAGCAGTGGGCTGGACTGGTGGCTCCTCTGTTAACTGGGGAATCGCAGAAAGCTTACTATGACCTAGAGCCTGACCAAGCAAAAGACTATGTGATGCTAAAAACTGAAATATTGGCACGGCTGGGTGTCACCCTGGCTGTCCAGGCTCAGCGTGTGCATAACTGGACTTTCCGGCTTGGAAAACCCCCCAGGTCTCAAATGTATGATCTCATTCACCTGAGCAGGAAGTGGCTACAGCCAGAGACTTTGTCCGCACCAAAGATTGTGGAATGTGTTGTGATGGAGCGTTTCTTGAGAGCTCTTCCTACTACCATCCAAAAGTGGGTAAGCCATGGAGACCCAGAAACGGCCGATAATCTTGTGGATCGTGTAGAGAAGTATTTGGCTACAGAGAACCTGACTGCCTCTTCCAGACTCTCGCGGACTTTCCACCCTAAGACCAGACCATCCCCAGTGGCGGGTAAGATGATTCCAAGGGGTGAGGGTGGAGAGAGTGAGAGGGTGGGAGTTCTACCCAAGGTTTGGTGAGAACAGCCTGGGAAGTCAGGGGTTCAAGAGGCAGCAAGAAGGTTTGTTTGTTACCGCTGCAGACAAGAGAGACATATTGCAGCAAATTGCCCGGTTGTGGATGAACCCATGCAATGTGACTTTCTAACGGACAGACGTCAGTCGCTGTTTGCAACAGTCGCATGCACTGCCATGCGGGGCACTGAGAAACATTTATGCAAAATGTGTGTTAATGGTAGAAATGTTGTTGTATTGCTGGATTCAGGTAGCCTCGTGACACTGATAAAGGCTGAATTAGTTACTACAGAGGTCTCTGGGAATAACAAGGTAGCTGTTATTTGTGTGCATGGGGACATCCGAGAGTATCCGGTGACTACAGTGTGTTTTGAGACCCCCAAAGGTACCCTCTCTCATCGGGTGGGATTAGTGTCTCACTTGCCTCATGATGCCATTGTGGGAAGGGATTTTCCAAAGTTCTGGGAACTATGGGATTGTCCTGAGTCCCCCACTGGTGCCCCTATATACCAGGAATGTGATAGCCAGAATTCCACGGAGAGTGGTGAGGACTCTCCAGAATTTCCCTTGTCGGTATTGGCAGGGGAGACTCGAGAAACTGGGGAGGAGCCAACATCCTCAGACGAAAACATACCGTCTGTGGAGTTTTTTGATCTCGAGGTTCACAAGGAAAATTTTGCCACAGAACAGTTAAAAGACCCCACCCTAATAAAGGCACGGGAAAACGTAGTGGAAATAGATGGCGAGTTAGTGAACCCAGATGAGACCGGCACTTACCCATACTTCATTGTGGAAAAGGACCTACTGTATCGGGTGGCTAAAAGGGCGGAAGAAACCATTGAGCAGCTTCTGGTGCCCAAACCTTACAGGAAGTTGGTGTTAGAGTTGGCCCATGGGCACATTCTTGGAGGTCATCTGGGGACAGAGAAAACCAGAGAGAAAGTATTGCAGAGATTCTATTGGCCTGGGGTCATGAAGGAAACAGAAAATTATTGTTCCTCCTGCCCTGTGTGTCAGAGGTCGGCACCGATGCCACATTTCCGTAACCCGCTGGTACCTCTTCCCATCATTGAGGTCCCCTTTGAGAGGATCGCAATGGATTTGGTAGGTCCCATAATGAAGTCTGCTAGGGGGCACCAGTACATCTTGGTTATAATGGACTATGCCACCCGTTATCCGGAAGCGATTCCTCCCTGAAATACCTCGGCCTAAACCATAGCCAAAGAGCTATCTCTTGTTTTTAGCCGTGTGGGTATTTGTAAGGAACTGCTTACGGACCAAGGTACACCCTTTATGTCCCGGGTTATGAAAGAGCTGTGCAAGTTGTTCAAAGTGACACAATTGCGTACATCTGTGTATCACCCCCAAACAGATGGGTTGTGTGACATGGGGGTCACTTTGGACACAGGGTGAGCCAGAAAATAATGGACATTGAGAATATGGCTTGGATTGCTTAAAATGGGTCTGTAATATTTATCCACCATATTCCCCAGGATATCTGCAAAGAACTATCTACTGTTTTATGAACTCAACAGGTTAAATTAAGAGAGGCTGATGTGTCTCCTGTCTCCTTGTGTAATGCTAATGAGCCTCACCTATGCTACAGGCCCTTTCATTGTGATGATGTGGATTGGAGCTTGGTAAAGTGTCTGGCTCCATATTATGGGATGTGGAAGTGTCTTCTGTGAGGAGGGGGTGGGGAATCAACCCTCCTGCCTAAGATTGTTTATCAAAGTAGAAGTTTGAACACACCTGACCTGTATCACCATTGTCATTGGACAGTTTAACCCGCCCTGTTCCCCAAAGGATGGGAGGGGAGGGTTTTGAAGAGAAATGTGTTACCATGTGTTTTGAAAATAAAGGCATTCCCTGTTTTGGAACTTGAATACAGAGCGTTGTCTCGTATCTGGGGGGAGAATCATTCGTATGGGGTCTTATTCAGCTGGTTGGAGTGTCTGGTGGCTGTCGTGTGGTTGGAAAGGGAATATCCTAATGGTGTTAACCCCTTTCATACTTGGGGTGCCGTTACAATTGGGTGGCAAGCGGTGGGATTGATCCCCACAGCCAGGACAGCTACAAGAGGACACATGACAATGGAGGCACAGTATGAACGGCTAAAGCTCTCCACCCTCAAAGACTTACTGGAGAACCGGGGAAGACCGGCCAACAACCGTAAGAAGAGGGACATTATCAGAGAACTAGTCGAAATAAATGGAACCGAAAGGCCCAGCGTAACAGACAGGACACCCGAAGAGGCAAGTTTTGATCGGGCTGTTAAACTAAGACTGGCACAGTATGGTCCTAACCCTCCAGCGGAGATCATAGACCTAGTTATAGCGGCTGTGGACGCAAATTGGCTACATCAAAAAGGTGCTGCAGCAGCAGAAGTCACAGCAGCACCAACTGCAAGGAGAGGAGAGGTACAGATACCAGCCCCCATGGAAGAGGAAGTCAGAAGGAGGTTACAAGAGATGCAGATACAGCATAGAGGTCCAGTATCAGAGGAGGTCCTGCTGGGATGGTCTGATTCGATCCGCTGCGAACTCTGGAAAAAAGCGCTTGCTCTCGAACAGCAACACCAGGGAAAGGTTCTCCCTTCCATCTATGTAAGGTACTGGTCGCAGTATGATGTACGAATGCCGTTATTGGGGGAACAACCAAAGCAGGAGTGGACAACTGAGTTAAGCAGGCTGATCCGGGCAGAGATGCGGTTGGACAAGAGCTACAGAGCCCTCCGGTGGTATGTAGCCCAAGAGTGCCAGTGGTCAGCGGATGACAGCCCCACGGAAGGCTTTGACTATGATGGCCTGGGATTGTTGTATTGGAGGCTGTCCAGTGACCCTGACTTTGGGAGTGATCGGGAGTGGCGTTTGGAGGAAATAATGGAGCACAGAGAGTGAAGACTGAATGTCTCGGAAGGGCACTGGGCAGAGGAAAATTTGGAGTTTCTGGCCGTTCAGGAATGGGAGCTGGAGATCGCCTACAGACAGCTGCTAGAATCTGCTCAGCAGCAGGGTGGTGCTACCTGTGCCTGGGACTATCAGGGAATACCAGTTGACAACTATGAAATCCTGGCTGAAGAATCGGCAGTGGAAAATCTGGAGATTGCCATCCCCAAAGCAGAAGTGCTGACTGACCTTGAGGATCCTGTTCCTGCTTGGGATGATCTTGGATGGAGGAATGTACCTGTCCAGCAGCATGCCAGAGAATCGGCAGTGGAAAATCTGAAGATTGCCATCCCTAAAGCCGAAGTGGATGATGTGGAGTTCCGGGGAGCTAGGGCAGTTGGCTCATCTCCCCAGCCACAGATTACAGAAGGTATGGACTTAATGGGCTATTCAGAGGATGTTATGGATTATGCATCGCCTGCTCAAGTACTGGCAGCAGGACAAAGTATTACAGACCCCTGCTCTACACCCGTGGCAGTTTTGGAGGCCCGAGGTGAGAAGGTGATGGTTCCTCTTTCCGAGTGGATTTCGGAGATGCAGGGAGGAGAAGCAGCCATTTTCCCTCCCCAACAGTTAGCCAGAGCAGATGGTGTGGAGTCCCCAGCAGAAGTGCTGGCAACCTGGCAGAGTGATAGCAACCTCTGCCCAGCACCGGAAACAACTGTGGAGTTTCAGGGAGCCGGGGCAGTTGGCCCCTCTCCCCAGCAACCAGCTAAGGTAGTAAAGCTGTTACTCCCAGCTGAATCACTGGCAGCAGGGCAGAATGCTACGGGCCTCTGCTCTCAACTAACGGAAGAGGGAGTTCCTGTGGTACTGGATGGGACTTCGGTCCTCACTGACACAACCCCAGAAAATGGTGTGACACTGGGACAGGAGAATGTCAGACGTGCTTTGCAAGCACTGGGGGATTTTCACCTACCACAATTGGATGGGACTTCAGTCTCCACTTGTATACCCCAGGGAGGCTGGGCAGTTGGCCCAGATCCCCAACAGCATGACGGACTGAGCCCAGTCACCCTGTCTTCTCTCCAGCGGCTGAAAGGACTCCAGGGAGAAGGGCCAGTCCAGGCCTCTCTCCAGCGGCGGGTATGTTCTCTAAGAGAGGCAGAGGTTGGCTGGGTAAGTAATGCTCTGCTTGGAACAATTGATTTGGGGTACTGTGGGGATACCGGCATTGGAGGAATGGACCTATGGACTAACTTCGGAGTCAACCCGTCTGGGGTCCCCTCCTCTGTTAGTCTCCTGCCGAAAGGGGAGATGTGTGACATGGGGGTCACTTTGGACACAGGGTGAGCCAGGAAATAATGGACATTGAGAATATGGCTTGGATTGCTTAAAATGGGTCTGTAATATTTATCCACCATATTCCCCAGGATATCTGCAAAGAACTATCTACTGTTTTATGAACTCAACAGGTTAAATTAAGAGAGGCTGATGTGTCTCCTGTCTCCTTGTGTAATGCTAATGAGCCTCACCTATGCTACAGGCCCTTTCATTGTGATGATGTGGATTGGAGCTTGGTAAAGCGTCTGGCTCCATATTATGGGATGTGGAAGTGTCTTCTGTGAGGAGGGGGGGGGAAATCAACCCTCCTGCCTAAGACTGTTTATCAAAGGAGAAGTTTGAACACACCTGACCTGTATCACCATTGTCATTGGACAGTTTAACCTGTCCTGTTCCCCAAAGGATGGGAGGGGAGGGTTTTGAAGTGAAATGTGTTACCATGTGTTTTGAAAATTAAAGGCATTCCCTGTTTTGGAACTTGAATACAGAGCGTTGTCTCGTATCTGGGGGGAGAATCATTCGTATGGGGTCTTATTCGGCTGGTTGGAGTGTCTGGTGGCTGTCGTGTGGTTGGAAAGGGAATATCCTAATGGTGTTAACCCCTTTCATACTTGGGGTGCCATTACAGGTTGGTTGAAAGATTCAACAAAACTCTAAAACAAATGTTAAAGAAGGTGGTGGATAAAGATGGAAAGGATTGGGACTGTCTAATTCCCTATTTAATGTTTGCTATTAGGGAGGTACCCCAATCCTCTACGGGTTTCTCACCCTTTGAGTTACTCTATGGGAGACACCCAAGAGGGCTGTTGGATATCGCCAAGGAAACTTGGGAAAGTGAGAGTTCTCCCCAAAGGAGTGTGATTGAGCATATCGCCCTGATGCAAGATAGAATTGCACAGGTAATGCCAATCGTAAAGGAACATTTGGCCCAAACGCAGTTGGCACAGCAGAGAGTGTACAACCGTGGAGCCAAGACCCGGACCTTTTCCCCGGGGGATAAGATATTGGTACTTGTCCCTATGGTTGAAAGCAAGTTCCTCGCCAAATGGCAAGGCCCCTACGAGATAATGGAAAAAGTGAGCGAAGTGAATTACAAGGTCAGACAACCAGGAAGGCGAAAGCCCGAACAGATCTATCACGTTAATCTGTTGAAAGCCTGGAGGGATAGGGAATCCCTAGTCGCAGAAACTTTGTCACCAGCTCAGTCTGATTGCATGATTCCTGAGGTTGGAATAGCAGTCACCTTGTCAAACCCCCAACAACAGGAGGTTAAGGAGTTTGTGCTTCGCAACAAGGAGGTTTTCTCTGAGCTGCCGGGACAAACGTATGGGGTAGAGCATGATATTATTACCCCGCCCAGTGAAAGGGTGAAGCTAAAACCCTATCGGATCCCAGAGGCCCGACGGGAGGCAATACGTGAGGAAGTACAGAAAATGCTTAAGTTAGGGGTGATAGAGGAATCCCAAAGTGATTGGTCAAGTCCCATAGTGTTAGTGCCTAAACCGGATGGGAGCTGGCGATTTTGTAATGATTTCCGACAACTGAACAAAGTTACAAAATTTGACACCTACCCCATGCCACGTATAGATGAGTTGGTCGACCGGTTGGGAACAGCCCGATACATGACAACTCTTGATCTCACCAAAGGGTATGGGCAAATTCCCCTGGCCAAGTCGGCCAAGGAGAAAACCGCATTTGTAACCCCAGACGGGGCGTTCCAATATAAAAGAATGCCGTTTGGTTTACAGAATGCGCCGGCAACATTCCATCGGAAAATGGACCAGATACTGAGGCCCCATCAGAAGTATGCTGCGGCTTACCTAGATGATGTAATTATCTATAGCACAGATTGGGCCTCACATCTGCCAAAAGTGCAAGCAGTCCTAGACTCTATCCGGGAAGCTGGGTTTACGGCCAACCCCAAGAAGTGTACCATTGGACAGGATGAGGCCAAGTATCTTGGGTACACCATTGGGAGGGGAGTAATAAAACCCCAAGTCAATAAAGTCAAAGTCATACAGAATTGGCCGCGTCCCAACAGCAAGAAGCAGGTACGAGCCTTTCTGGGAATCGCTGGTTATTATTGGCGATTCATTCCCCACTTTGCTTCTCAGGCTGTGCCCCTAACCAACCTGACAAAAGGGAAGGAGTCTGTCATGGTTAAATGGACCCCAGAGGCTGAGGCAGCATTTCAATTCTTAAAAAAAGCCTTATGTAGCCAGCCAGTATTGTACTCACCAGACTTCTCTAGGGACTTTGTCGTACAAAGTGATGCATCCGACGTTGGGTTAGGAGCAGTATTGTCCCAGGTCTGGAACGGGGAAAAGCACCCAGTCATTTACCTCAGCAGGAAATTGAAGTCCCATGAGGTAAATTACGCCACGATTGAGAAGGAGTGTTTAGCGGTGAAGTGGGCTCTAGATTCCCTTCGGTACTATCTGCTAGGTAGGCACTTTGACATGATTACTGATCACGCTCCTTTTAAGTGGATGGCTCAAAACAAAGAGACAAATAGAAGAGTAAATAGGTGGTTCCTGGCCCTACAGGAATTCAACTTTACGGTAAAGCATCGCCCTGGCGTTCAAATGGGGAATGTGGATGCTTTGTCTCGAGTACATGCATGCCTGATTGCTTGTGTTCCAACCCCAAGGTTAAAACAAGAGGGGGGGGTATGTGACAGCATGCAGGTAAAATCACCAGGTTGCATCCAGGATGGAAGGTATATATGTCCTAGATTCAGGCTTTATGCTGATTTATACCACTAGGGGGAGTGCGGGGAGTCTTGCAGGGGAAGAGTTAATGAGCCCAGCTGAAGTAAGTGGGCTCGTTAGGGCCTCTACAAGAACTCCCAGCATGCTAAGGGAGATGCTCCAACCTGGAACCAGATCTGTGTGGATAGTCTGGGGAGTGTGATCTCTGTGCGGTGAGCCAAAGCCTGTGTGGTTATTGCTAAGAACTTCAAAAAAGCAGGGAGCTAGGGACTGGGACAGCACAAGGCTGTACCCAGTTGTTAGTTAGGGACACCAACGTGTGTAGTGAGCGGTCAAGTTGACCAGGATTTCTTTTCATGTTTCTTTTGTTTTTGCTGTATTTTTTTGTCTGTATATAGTTCAAATAAAACCACACCCTTTTGTTTTCTCCTACCACTGTCTGCTGTCCCTGTTTTTGTGTGGTGAACCCATCCAGGGGGTCACACACACCCGCTGCTGAGCTAACCCCCTCACACCCTTCAGAAACCTTTAGTTCTCAATAAGTTCTCTTGTCCTCTCCCTACCTCGGCTCCGGTCTCTGAGGATGATCAAGAGTACGAGGTTAGGCAAATTTTGGATTTTTGCTTCTGTAGAGGTGTTCTTCAATATCTCGTGGATTGCAAAGGTTTTGGTTCTGAGGATCTGTCTTGGATTCCTTCTTCTGAGGTCTTTGCGCTTCATCTTCTGAGGAAGTTTCATTTGAAGTTCCCCTCCCAGCCTGGTCCCAATTGGGGGAGGGGGAGGCCTCGTAAGAGGGGGGGGGTACTGTCATGAATCTGCAGTAATGTTTTATGCTCTGACTGTCTGCTTACCTCTCAGGTCTGTGTCTCAGCTTTAGAGAGCATGCCCTCACGCCTGAGCGTTTAGGTACAAGAAAGAGACATGGCTCCACCCCAGCCTCTCAACAGGAAACACTATTTAACCCCATGCACTGCAAACCAGCTTTGCCAAGCAAAGTTTATGTTTAGGCTTCTGGTGTGGCATCCTGCTGTATGTTTATCTCTGACTTCTGTGTACCGACCTTGGCGTATCCTGACCATTCCTGTCTGCTAGTTTCCCCGACCTTGGCTTGTTCTCCTGACTATCCTGGGTTTAACCCTGTACTTGTGAGTCCAAGGTAATGCATCAAACTGAGAGAACCATAACTCCAGAGCTCCTCTGTGGCACAACAAGTAAGACTGCAGCTGTGGGACCAGGAACATCCCGGTTCGAATACACCCAGGTACATGACAGGGCCCCTCCCCAGTGGACCCCTCTGGGGACCTAGTGCGGCTTAGTGGGAAAGGAGGCATGGAAGTCTTGAATAAGAGCAGGAGCATGCAAATCTTTGGCTGGGACCCAGGAACGGTCTGTGACGGGATATCCCTTCCAATGAACCAGATACGGTAGGCCACGACCCTGTCTTCTGGCATCAAGAATCTTAGAGACTTCAAACTCATTTTGTCCATCAACAAGAACAGGAGGAGGTAGCTGTTGCATTCTGGAGTAGCGATTGAAAATTGCCTTTTTTGAGGAGGGAAACGTGGAATACGGGGTGTATCCGGAGAGAGGAGGGCAATTTCAACCAATAGGAGACTGGCCCGACTCGAGCAATAATTCTGTAAGGACCGATGAATCGAGGGCCCAATTTGGTAGAAGGTTGTTTTAGTCTCACGTATTTAGTTGATAGCCAAACTCTGTCCCCCACCACATATGGAGGTATATGGCGTCTTCGTTTGTTGGAGAAAAGCGCATACTTGCCAGCTGACTTTCGTAGTAATAAGGAAATCTTTTTCCAATGTAGCAGAATATTTTTCACCCGCTGATCTGCTGCTGGTACACCAGAAGGCTGAAGTAGGGAAAAAGTCTGAGGGTGATAGCCTAGGGCTGTGTAGAATGGTGTGGTATGAAGAGCACTGTGCCAACAGGAATTAATGGCGAACTCAGCTAAAGGCAAATATTCAGACCAGTTGGAGTGTAAGGCATTGACATAATGTCGAAGATAGGTTTCCAGGGTCTGGTTTATGCGTTCGGTTTGACCATCTGTTTGAGGGTGATGTAAGGTAGAGAGTGAGAGCGTTACTCACAGTTTCTTGCAGAAGGCTCTCCAGAATCGGGAAACAAGCTGGGATTCACGGTCTGAGACGACATTGGTAGGTATGCCATGATATCTCACAATATGGGAAAGGAAGACGGTAGACAGTGCTTCCACTGTAGGTAATCCCAGGAGCTGCACAAAATGAGACATTTTGGAAAAGCGATCCACTAGGACCCATATAGCAGTCATGCCCCCGGACTTGGGTAAGTCTGTAATGAAGTCCGTGAATAACTATATTGGTGCGCTGAGACCAACCCTATTTTGTGGCACAAATCAATAAATGTGTAATAACACAATAAATCCACTAATAAAGTGCTATAAGTATAAATGATACTGTGCTAATTAATGCAAAAAATAAAGTGCAAACTGAATCCTGAATGGATGTTGCTCCATGCATGAATGAAATAGCAGCAATAGGCTTACATACAGTGCAAAGGTAGTAATAAGCCGTACTCACAAACATCAATAGGCAATAATGGCAAACATAAATACAAATCCGGAAGGAAAAAAGTTAATGAAAGTCTACTTATGGTACTGATTGTAATTCCAAAGACTGTAATGAAGTCCATAGTCAAATGGGTCCAAGGCTGGCAAGGTGCCGGAAGTGGTTGTAAAAGTCCAGTAGGCAATTTGCGGGGTACTTTATTAGCAGCACAAGTTTAACAGGCAGCCACATAGTCAGTAACATCCCTTTTCATTTGAGGCCACCAGACATGACGCTGCAAGGTCTTAAGAGTGATGGTGACACCAGGATGATCGGATAACCCACCATCATGTGCCCAGAGGAGTACAGGTTTTCAGAGGCTAGGGGCTATAAAACCTGGTGGTATCTTCAAGCCTTGGGGAACACGATTCTGGGTTTCTTGTAACTGTTGGGAAAGAGCCGTAGAGATCTGTGCCACAATTTTGTGAGGTGGGATTATATACTGTTCGGTAGGTTGATCTTCTTCATAGGTAGCGAACTGTCTGGAAAGAGCATCGGCTTTCTTTTTTTTATGCCCAGGAACATAAGAAAGAACAAAATTAAAACGGGAGAAAAACAGAGCCCATCGAGTCAGACGTGAGTTCAAGCGTCTTGCAGTCTGAAGATACAGCAGGTTTTTATGGTCAGTGAGGATAGAAAAAGGCTTGGGAGCCCCTTCCAGAAGATGTCGCCATTCAGACAATGCCAATTTGATGACCAGTAGTTCTCGATTTCCAACATCGTAATTCATCTCCGCTGGAGAAAACTTTTTAGAAAAAAATGCTACTAGATGGATTCTACCTGACTTAGGTAGTCTCTGGGACATCACGGTACCTGCTCCTACCTCAGAGGCATCAACCTCAACTATATACTGGAGATCGGGATTTGGATGCTGAAGAATTGGAGCCTTGCTGAACATGTCTTTTAATTGCTGGAAAGCCGAATCTGCTTCTGAAGGCCACACCTTGCAATTTGTACCTTTCTTAGTCATAGCAGTAAGGGGGCCGCAATGGAGGCAAAACCTTTGATGAAGCGTCTGTAGTAATTTGCGAACCCTAGAAAGCTTTGGAGCCCTCTTGAAGGGTCGGTTGGGGCCATTGCAAGACAGCGGAAAGTTTTTGAGGGTCCATTTGGAAACCGACAGCACTTATAATGTATCCAAGGAAAGGAATACGGCTTTGATGGAAACTGCATTTCTCAATCTTCGAGTAAAGATGGTTTTCTCTGTCGTTGTAATACCTGCTTTACATGTGAGATGTTCTCTAGATGAGTCTTGGAAAATATTAAAATGTCGTCCAAGTAGATGATCACAAAACTGTTGCTGAAATCGTGAAAAATGTCATTCATGAAACGTTGGAAGACAGCAGGGGCGTTACACAACCCAAATGGCATAACCAGATATTCAAAATGTCCATTACGAGTGTTGAATGCTGTCTTTCACTCGTCCCCGTATTTAATTTGAATCAGATTATAAGCCCCTCGTAGGTCCAGCTTAGAGAAGATAACGGCTCCCTTCAGTACATCAAATAGTTCAAGAATGAGAGACAAAGGGTGGGAGTCTTTTACAGTGATTTTAATTAACCCTCGATAGTCTATACATGGTCGAAGACCCCCATCTTTTTTTTTCAACAAAGAAAAAACTTGCCCCTACTGGAGAAGAAGAGAGTCGGATAAAACCTCTTTCCAAGTTGTCTTTTTTGTATTCCTCCATAGATTTTTGTTCAGGCAAAGACAGGGGATAGGTCCTTCCTATGGGAAGAGGTGCTCCAGGAATCAAATTAATTGCGCAGTCAAAAGGACGATGTGGAGGTAAAACCTCTGCCTTTTGCTTGCAAAATACGTCTGCAAATTCATGGTATTCACGAGGCAAGGTAGGTGGGATGGCCACGGAAGCCAACAGACAACCAGAAAGTCTTTTGGGTTGAGACAAACAGTTTAGATGACAGAACGACCCCCAAGAGGTTAGTTCTCCATTTTCCCAATCAAAAGAAGGATTATGTTGTTGTAACCATGGGTAACCAAGGATAACGGGCAGAAGTGGAGAATCAATAAGAGACAAGACAACTTCCTCTTTGTGGACTATGCCTACCTGAAGGGTGATTGTCGTAGTCTCAAATTTTACAATGCCATCTTCCAAGGGTTGTCCATTCAGGGTGGTGATGTTCAGGGGTCTAGACTTTGGAACAAATGGGATGTTATTTTCTTTAGCAAAAGTGTAGTCCAAGAATATGCCAGCAGCTCCAGAATCCACAAAAGCCTCACAGGAGACAAGTTTATTGGGTAAATGGATAATTGCAGGAATGGTAATCTTGGTCTTGGGGGATATACCTGTAAGGTCTAACTCAGTTTCTCCAACACTGACTGCCTTTTACTGGACGGGAAGGGCAGACAGATAACAAATGTCCTTTAAGTCCACAGTACAGGCATAGGCCCAATGCACGCCTCCTTTGTTCCTCTGACTCAGTTAGGTGGAGACGGCTTACTTCCATGGGTTCCACAGGTGCCTAGGATTCAACTGAGAGTTCAGGTTCTGGCTCAGGTGGTGCTTGGAAGTTAGAGGCCAAACAGTAAACTGGCCTAGGAAACTTGCGAGTTCTAAGTCTCTCTTGGCACCTTTCATGATACCGGACATCCAGACGAACACACAACTCTATGAATTCCTCAAGGTCTTCTGGGGAATCCTTATAGACTAATTCGTCCTTGATGCGATCTGTAAGACCTTTTCAGAAGGCTGCACATAATGCCCTTGAGTCCCAATTAGTCTCAGCAGCCAGGGTACGGAACTCAATAGCATATTGTGCCACAGACCTGGTACCTTGTTACCTTGTTGTATGTCCAAAAGTGAGTACTCAGCTGCAGAAGCTCAATCTGGCTTGCCAAATACAGTCTGGAGAAAAGCCAGAAATTTGTCAGCGTCTTGCAGCACAGGATCATTGCGTTCCAGGTAAGGAGAGACCCAGGCCAGGGCCTTCCACTTAAACAAATAAATTACAAAAGTCACTTTGGCAGATGAAGTGTTAAAAGTCCCAGGGTTGTTGCAGAAATGCAAAACGGCAAACATTTAAAAAGCCTCTGCAGTCCTTAGTATCACCACCAAATTTTTCAGGCAGGGGAAGTTTGGGTGGTACAGAAGAGGCAGGTTGGATTGGAACAGGAGTCTGGACCGTTGCAGAAGGACCAGGCAAGCAAGATTTAAGCATAGTACAAAGTTCATCTAACTTGTCATCCAGGGAAGAAAGATGCTGTTCATGAGCTCCAATCAATTGTCCCTAACGTGAAATCGCCTTAACAATCTCAGCAGGGTCCACTGCCATTGTGGCCCATTTGTAATGTAAGGTACCTGTGATAGGTAGTGTCCGAAGTGGAGCTTGCATGCTGAGGATTCAGGCGAAAAATGTAGTCAGGCAGATCAGGTTGGCAACAGATCAGGCAAAGCGGTACATGATCGAAATCCAGAGAGTGGTCAGGCAGGCAAAGGTCATACACGAGCTGGGGTGAAGTACAAAATCAGCAGGCTAGAGAGTAGTCAGGAATTCAGGCAGAAGTATTGGTATTGGTAGTATATGGTATTCAGAGTCACAAAGCAGTCACAACACCCAGGGAGCCAGTCCACACAAACGGACACTGAGAGATGGGAAGTGCTGCTATTTATGGGCTGCTTTGATTGTAGATTGTCCACAGCTGGAAGCAGGTGGGGCTAGTAAGTCCAAGGTAATGCATAAAACAGAGAACATAGCCATAACTCCAGAGCTCCTCTGTGGCACAACAAGTAAGATTGTAGCTGTGGGACCAGGAACATCCCGGTTCAAATACACCCAGGTACATGACAGTACTGCTGCTTCCACTCTGTCCACCAGAGTTAGTCCGTAAGTCAGAGCTGAGAGACCCCAGGGGCTGCGACCTGGAGTCAGCTGCAGCCAAATCCATCCTTACCACTAATGGCTCTGGTGAAAACCTGCTGGCTTTTAGATTCTGCGCCCTGGGGAATCTTACGCTCTAGCTTCCTTTTTGGTCCGTGTTCAGGTGGAGCTGCTTTTCCAAACCACCCAGAGCTCCATCCACAGCAGTCAGCCGAAGGGTCCACAACCTTAGCAGTGCGCTCCTATCCCCAGCGGTGTGCATCTGTCACCTGGCCGCAGGTGACCTGACAGTCCCTCATTTTGGTCTAATCTATATAGTTGTATATAAAATGCATTATTTTTCTTTCAAAAAGTGTTTCCCAGTGCTAAACTTTTCATTCAATTTCTAAATTGCTGCATTTGTAAATTTCAAAAGCAATATAAAGGAATAGTGGTGGTAAAATAAAAAGCACTTGTGAGTTTAACTAATCTTTCTTTGTATAATTCTCTTTTAACCCTTTCGCTGCCAGGCCCTGTGCTACGTTTTGTACACTCAGGTGGCCAGACCATTTTTGCAATTTTTCCATGGCTTTTTTATTTTTCACTTATAGCTATTAAAATTTGTAAAATACCCCCCAAACCATATATTTTCTAAAGCACATGATTGGTAGGATAAGAAGAAGCTGCTGCTGATTTCTAAGGTCCCACAATATTTTTGCTACAAATCCAATAAATCACGATTAGCAGATAGATACACAGCAAATTTTACAAAATTCCTACTAAATATAATAGCTTAACCTGTAGTGAGTTAATAAATACCAAATAGTTGTATCTTTTAAATTTGTGCCTTTTTTGCCAAATGGTGAGAATTGAACAGATGCAAAAGTGTAAATATCCAAATTTCTCAAAATCTGAATGTTTTCATTTTTCTCTTACAGCTTTCAGAATTTGTGAAAGACCCTCAAAACCATATTGTCATGGATATGCATTAATGTCTGTCTGCCATCTTACCTTCCTCCTCATGTGTTCATCTAGAGACCAGACCTCCTTCACCTGGCTTCCTTTATAATCTCCTCCCAGCCTGACTCCACCCCAGGCCCTATCACTGAACACTATATTAACCTGTGCACTGCAAGCCTGCTTTGCTGATCAACGTGTTTGTTAGGCATTGTGTGTTTGGGTTCCTGCCTGCCGTGTGCTACGTCTGTCTCTCTGTTACGTTATTGGCTTGTCCCCGACCATCCCTGTCTGCTCGTGACCCTTGACCTTCGGCTCGTTCTTCGTTATCCTTGTCTGCTTGTGGCCCCTGACCTTCGGCTTGTTATTCGGTTCTCTCTATCGTGTGCTGCTGCTTCCCCTTATCCTACGGGGCGTGAGCTAGGAAACTCCAGGGGCCGCGACCTGGTCCCAGCCTGCAGCGTAACATCCTCACCACTAGAGGCCCTGGAGAAGACCAGCTGGGTCTTAGACTCCGCGCCCTGGGGAATCTTGGCTCTCGCTTCCGTTGGGATCCCGGTTGTGCTCCTCTGGTCCCGCTTTCCACAACCACCCAGTTTCCTATCCACAGAAGCCAGCCATAGGGTTCACTACCTCGCGGTGCACTCCTGTCCCCCTACGGTGTGCATCTGTCACCTGGCCACAGGTGACCCTGACAGTTTGATCAGCCATGAACCCGGCTGACATCCCGCTTCCCGCGGATGATCCATTGCAGGGCATAGTTCGCAGACTTGAGACCCAGGAATCAAATCAGACCCAGGTGATGCGATTCCTCCAGGATCTGGCTTCTCGATTCGAGCAGCTTCAGGTCTCCTTGGGAACCCCGAATCCGCAACCCCAAGTACAACCAGCGGCTGTACCTATCGCACCAGTCGCAGCCTCACACTCACTAAGATTGCCAGCTCCGTTCCGTTTCTCTGGGGACTCCAAGGCCTGCAGGGGGTTTCTCAGCCAATGCACTATTCATTTTGAGCTTCAGCCTCAAAGCTTCCTATCTGACCGGGCTAAGGTAGCCTATATCATTTCCCTCCTCTCCGGTGAAGCTTTGGCCTGGGCTGCCCCCCTGTGGGAGAGGAACGATCCGGTGGTTTCCAGTCTGTCCGAATTCTTGAAGCTCTTTCGTAATATCTTCGAAGAGCCGGCTCGGGCTTCTTCAGCGGCTAGTGCTGTCTTACGTCTTCGCCAAGAATCTAGTTCAGTGGGGCAATATGCTCTTCAGTTCCGTATCCACACAGCTGAATTGAGCTGGAATAATGAGGCCCTGGTCGCTACCTTTTTACATGGCCTCTCTGACCGAGTGAAAGACGAATTAGCGGGAAGAGCCATTCCCGTCGGTCTGGACGATGTAATTTCATTATGCAACCAGATCGACATTCGTTTTCAAGAGAGGTCCTTAGAAAAAAGACGCCAGCACTCTCTGGGTCCTAGCCAGTCTGAGCTCCCCTCCCTTCATTCCGTGGAGCATCCTCTACCTGCTGAAGAACCTATGCAGCTGGGCCGGACCAGACTAACCCCCGAAGAACGTGCTAGGCGCAGAACTCTGGGCTTGTGCCTCTATTGTGGGGGCAAGGGTCATTTTCGTGACTCCTGCTCGCTTCGTCCGGGAAACGCTCGGGTCTAATACATTTGGAAGGTGGAGTATTGGACCCAGAAACATCACCTTCTCGCCTGCTCTTGCCGGTGTCCCTTCATGTAGGCACTTCTCCTCAGTCAACCCTTGCATACCTGGATTCCGGGGCTGCCGGCAATTTCATGGATTGGAGAACTGCTTCTTCTATGAAGCTTACCCTTTCACCTCTCACTACCCCATTGGTAGTCTCGGCAATTGATGGCACTGTTCTCCCAGGGGGCCCTATTCGCTTCCAGACGCTACCCATTAGGATGTCGGTAGGGATTCTCCACCAGGAGTGGATATCCTTTCTTATTCTACCCAAGGCCTCTACCCCAGTTGTATTGGGCCTCCCTTGGCTACAGCTCCACTCTCCACATGTGGACTGGGTCTCTGGGCAGATCCTGGCCTGGGGTTCCTCATGTTTCTCGTCGTGTCTTCTCAAGGTGACCCCCAAGGAGAGTCTTCCGGTTGCTGCCACTTCTGTTTCTTCTGATCTTCCCGCCGCATACAGCGATTACCGGGATGTGTTCTGTAAAAAATCAGCTGAGGTGCTTCCTCCCCACAGGTCTTTTGACTGTGCTATTGATCTTGTCCCCGGAGCAACTCTACCCAGGGGTCGTACCTACCCTCTGTCCATCCCAGAGACCCAGGCCATGTCGGAGTATGTAGCAGAGAATCTGGAGAGAGGGTTCATCCGGAAATCCTCATCGCCTGCAGGGGCAGGGTTCTTTTTTGTTGCCAAAAAGGATGGTACCTTAAGACCCTGCATCGATTATCGGGGTTTAAATGCGGTTACTATTAAAAATCGATACCCCTTACCCTTAATATCTGAGCTATTCGATAGGTTGAAGGGTGCCTCCATTTTCACCAAGTTGGATCTCAGAGGCGCGTACAATCTCATTCGAATACGGGAGGGTGACGAATGGAAGACTGCATTTAACACTAGAGACGGGCATTACGAATATCTGGTGATGCCTTTTGGTCTGTGTAATGCTCCAGCCGTGTTTCAAAACTTTGTCAATGAAATCTTCAGAGATCTGCTGTACCAGTTTGTTGTCATCTATCTGGATGACATTCTGATCTTTTCTGAAAATCTGCTCGTCCACAGAAACCATGTCCGCACTGTACTTCAACGTCTTAGAGAGAACAATCTCTATGCCAAGCTGGAGAAATGTTCCTTTGAATGTTCTGAGGTCCTGTTTTTGGGGTGCTTTGTCTCATGTTCGGGGCTTCGTATGGACCCTGGGAAGGTCTTGGCTATCACCAACTGGCCTCTTCCTGCTAGCCTCAAGGCCACACAGCGCTTTCTTGGCTTCACTAATTATTATAGGCAGTTCATAAGGAATTACTCTTCCATTGCCGCGCCTATTATCGCTTTGACCAAGAAGGGTGTGAATGCCAGAGACTGGCCTCCCGAAGCTGTCTCTGCATTTCACAACCTGAAACAGGCCTTTGTTTCTGGCCCCCTCTTGAGGAGACCAAATCCTGGGAATGCATTTTTTATTGAAGTGGACGCTTCCTCAATGGGGGTGGGAGCTGTGCTTCTTCAAATCTTTGAGAAGAGACGCCAACCATGTGCGTTCTTCTCCAAAAAATTTTCTCAGGCAGAGAGGAATTATGCCATCGGTGATCGGGAACTTCTCGCAATTAAATTGGCGTTAGAGGAGTGGCGTCATCTCTTGGAGGGTTCCCCTCACTCCATAACGATCTTTACCGATCACAAGAATTTACAGTATCTACAGAATGCTAAACGTCTGAATCCTAGACAGGCCAGGTGGAGTCTCTTCTTTGCCCGTTTTAATTTCACGATTACCTACAAACCTGGTTCCTGCAACGGTCGGGCTGATGCGCTCTCTAGGTCATTTGACACTTTGGACGAGGAGTCCGCCCCTGAACCTGAGCCGATCATTCCCACCTCATGCATTGTTGCCCACTCTACCACCCTGAAGTCTAAAATTCCGCCTGGTAAGACCTTTGTCCCCACTGGGCTAAGAGCTAAGATCCTTCGTTGGGGACATGATTCCAAGGTGGCAGGGCATTCTGGATTCCTCCGATCCTTCCTACTCATCAGTCGTCACTACTGGTGGCCTAATCTCCGCTCAGACGTCAAAGACTACGTTAAAGCTTGTCATGTCTGTGCTCAGTCCAAATCCTCCACACAAGCTCCTGCTGGTCTCCTCATGCCCTTGCCTATTCCTAAGGAACCCTGGGCCCATATTGCCATGGATTTTATCACCGATCTCCCACTGTCTGAGAATAATACAGTCATTTGGGTGGTAATCGATCGATTCTCCAAGATGGCTCATTTTGTTCCTCTTCCTGGTCTTCCTTCTGCCCCTGCCTTGGTTCCCATTTTCATTCGAGAAATTCTCCGCCTACATGGGGTCCCTTCTCATATTGTTTCCGACAGGGGAGTCCAATTCACGTCTCGTTTTTGGAGAGCCTTTTGCAAATCCCTCAATATTGTCTTGGATTTTTCTTCTTCTTACCATCCCCAATCCAATGGACAGACTGAGAGGGTTAATCAGGAGTTAGAGGTCTTTCTTCGCACCTTTGTGTCTTCTCACCATGACGATTGGTCCTCTCTACTCCCGTGGGCAGAATTCTCCCATAACAATCATGTGAATACCAGTTCGCAGAAGACACCCTTTTTCACAGTTTATGGAAAACACCCTCAACTTCCTCTTCCTATGATCTGTTCTCCAGACATTCCAGCTTTGGCTTCGGTTCAGGAGTCTCTCAATTCCGTTTGGGGTCACGTTCATGATTCCCTCCGGGCAGCTGCTGAAAAATTCAAAGGCTTTGCCGACCGCCGCAGGCGTAAACCGCCTTCTCTTCAGCCAGGGGACAAAGTCTGGCTCTCTACCAGGAACATCAAGCTCCGAGTTCCTTCTCTGAAGTTTGCTCCACGATTCATCGGTCCATACACGGTAACTGCTAAACTGAATCCGGTTTGTTTCAAACTCCAGATTCCTAAGAGCCTTAAAATCACTAACTCCTTTCATGTTGCTCTTCTAAAGCCTTTAGTCCTCAATAAATTCTCTCGTCCTCTTCCTACCGTGGCGCCTGTCTCGGAGGATAATCAGGAGTACGAGATCAGTCAAATTCTGGACTCCCGACTCTGTAAAGGCGTTCTTCAGTACCTCGTTCATTGGAAAGGGTTTGGTCCTGAGGAGAGGTCTTGGATCACTGCATCTGAGGTCTTTGCACCTCGTCTGTTAAAGGAGTTTCATCTGAAGTTTCCCTCTAAACCTGGGCCCAGGCGGGGAAGGGGGAGGCCTCGTAAGAGGGAGGGTACTGTCATGGATATGCATTAATGTCTGTCTGCCATCTTACCTTCCTCCTCATGTGTTCATCTAGAGACCAGACCTCCTTCACCTGGCTTCCTTTATAATCTCCTCCCAGCCTGACTCCACCCCAGGCCCTATCACTGAACACTATATTAACCTGTGCACTGCAAGCCTGCTTTGCTGATCAACGTGTTTGTTAGGCATTGTGTGTTTGGGTTCCTGCCTGCCGTGTGCTACGTCTGTCTCTCTGTTACGTTATTGGCTTGTCCCCGACCATCCCTGTCTGCTCGTGACCCTTGACCTTCGGCTCGTTCTTCGTTATCCTTGTCTGCTTGTGGCCCCTGACCTTCGGCTTGTTATTCGGTTCTCTCTATCGTGTGCTGCTGCTTCCCCTTATCCTACGGGGCGTGAGCTAGGAAACTCCAGGGGCCGCGACCTGGTCCCAGCCTGCAGCGTAACATCCTCACCACTAGAGGCCCTGGAGAAGACCAGCTGGGTCTTAGACTCCGCGCCCTGGGGAATCTTGGCTCTCGCTTCCGTTGGGATCCCGGTTGTGCTCCTCTGGTCCCGCTTTCCACAACCACCCAGTTTCCTATCCACAGAAGCCAGCCATAGGGTTCACTACCTCGCGGTGCACTCCTGTCCCCCTACGGTGTGCATCTGTCACCTGGCCACAGGTGACCCTGACACATATATTTTCTGAAAGCATGCGACCTCTAGAATAAAAAGGAGGTGCTACTGATTTTTTAGGCCCTGCGGTATTTGCAAAAATGTTTTTCAAAACAATACTTTTGCTAAAAATACACTAAAACCATTACTGGCAGATAAAAACACAGCTAATTTCACAAAATTCCTGCTAAATTCCAACTAAATATAAAAGCTTAACCTGTATGGAGTTAATACATTTGTACATTGTGCCTTTTTGCAAAATGGTTAAAATTGAACGTACGCAAAAATGTAAATGTACAAATTTCTCAAAAAATCTGAAGGTTTTCCTTTTTCACTTACAGCTTTCAGAATTTGTAAAAGACCCCCCAAACCATTCATTTTCTGAAAGCACATGGCCAGTAGAATAAAAAGAAGATGCTACTGATTTTTAAACAGTGTGATATTTGCACAAATATTTATCAAAAAATGCACTAAAATCATTAATAGTGCACATAAACACAACATAACTTACAGAATTCCTCTTAAATTGCTACTAAAGCATTATTCACATGTGGCATACTAAAGTGTACACCCATGGGGGGCTATGTTTACCCACACAGGAATGCAAAGGTGTTCCATTCATCCCCGTACAGGCAGTCCCATCTAGGTCAATTGGGATGCAACAACTGCACAGGTATAGCTGCTGTTCCCAATCTGACATCCGTGTGGATGTGAGTACACCCCCCCGAGCGCAGACAGTGTGAGCTCAGGGACATGCATGCGGACCTACATGGATGTAAAGTTGGGAGCAATGGGTCTGTTCGTGCAGTTGCTACATCCCAAATGACATCAATGGGATTGCTTGCACAGGGATGCACGGTGCACCTGTGCGTCCCTGTAAAGGTACGCTGTGTATGCCCTGTGTGAACAAGGCCTTAGGCCCCTTTCACATAAGCACACTGATCGGATCTGCCTGTCCATTTTTCAGGCGGGCCCAATTGAACCACCCATTGTTCTCTATGGAGAGGCTGATATAAATGGACATGTGTCTGTTTAAACCCGCCTGCATCCGATCCAGTCCAGTCCAGTCCAGTCCACTAAAAACAGAGGGATGGGGATTTAATTCCCAATCCATCTAGCAGATGGGATCGGATGGTATCCGATGGAACTGGACAGACAGTCTGTTTCTATCCGACTGCCCCATAGAGCACAGCGGGCTGTGTCCGTGTCCTCTTTGCATCAGCGGAGCGGACATGGACCTGTCATCTGCCTGCTCAGCGGGGATCAGCAGACAGATGCCCCGCTGATCAGGCGGATCTGCTTGACAGAGTCCGCTCCATGTGAAAGGGGTCTTACCGGCCGGTTCATTAGGGGCGCCACCCCCCTGCAGGGCGCCGGACTCATACAGTTTTTTTTTCAAGCCACATGATTAAAACCCAAGGCTCTAATTGGCTTGAAAATGGTTGGGCTCGGGACACAGAGCATTTACACCCCGAACCCACTAACTTGTGACAATAGCGAATTAATATTCGCTATTGTCTTCAACTTCTCCTTCTGGCCAATCAAGATGGATCGGGTTAGCCGGGAGGAGAAGCTGAGGAAGTTGTGATGGGGCGGTGCCGTCACCATGGAGGGGTGAGTGTGGGAGGGGGAGCATCACCGTGGAGAGGCTGAGTACAGGCGGACCTGGGGAGTCTTACTATGTTTGTGTCTTTTTTATATATTTATTTTACTTTTTAAATGTTTTTACAGTTATTTTTTTTTTTGGGGGGGGGAGGTCTTTGGTGAGATATCAGAGGTTTAAACAGACCCCCATATTTTTTTTTTGAGGCTGAGAAAGGGACTGAAGATAGTCTTCATAGTTTTCTCTGCAGCACTTTACATGAATGAATGAGGAATCTGTATAGAGATTCCATTCATTCATAAAATGACAGTCTGATATATAGTAACTCTCGCGGTTTACAATGTATTAGCTGTCAGTGGATATAGGAGCGATCGATGCCTATATCCACTTTATTACAGGGGGGAGCTTGGTAAACACGTTTACCAAGCCCCCCCAAGCCACAACTTCATCCCTACCCGCACCGTTCCCCAGCCTGACAGATCGTGGAGATCAGTGCAGGGAGAAGCTACAGGCGGCAGGACAGAAGGAGAGATGCCGCCGGAGCAGCAATGGATCGGGGGTGCAGGGGGCTATCTTACTGACAGGGGACACATCTGGTTCCCCCCAAGCCCCATGCAGCACCTAAAGCCGACGGGAATGGAAGAGGAGGGATGCTGGCTAATGATGGTAGCCGCGGGGACCTGGTTTGCTGGGGGGTTTGGATCGGGTGCAGAGGGCTAATCAGTGTTGGGGGAAAATAAGGGAGGTGAAGGGCATAGTAAAGGAGAGTGGGGGGAGCAGTTTTAGGGGGGAGGGAGTGGCGGGGGGTGGAGAGGCTGGGGACAGGGAAGGGGTGAAATGGGTTGGGGGCGGTCACAATTAGTGTTAATAACTCTGATCAGCGGGTTGTAATCTGCTGATCAGAGTTATAGAAGTGTTCAGCAGAGTCTGCTGAACAATTCTGATTGAAGTGAAGTGAAGTGATCATAAACTTACAGGAGAGGGAGAAATTAGGTCCATTTGACGTTCGGACTTGGCCACCTGCGGGCACTTCTGTAGGTCTGTACGGCGTACTGACCTGGAAGTGAAAGGGTTAAGGGGCCGTAGCAAGGGGTATGTCCTATGCCTACATAGATTTGCTAATAGGTTTCCCTCATCTCAAAAAGTTGGGAGGTATGTTAAAGTGCTACTAAACAGACTTTTTCTGTTATTTTGTCCTATTTGTTGTTTGCTTCACAATGAAAAAAAAAAACATCTTCAAAGTTGTAGGCATGTTCTGTAAATTAAATTATGCAAATCCTGAAACAATCCATGTTAATTCCAGGTTGTGAGGCAACAAAACACGAAAAATGCCAAGGGGGGTGAATAATTTTGCAAGGCACTGTATGGGTCAACCAAAAGACCCTATGGATAAAAATAGGATTTTTATAACAGCTTACCTGTAAAATCCTTTTCTTGGAGTACATCACAGGACACAGAGCGCCATAGTAATTACTATGTGGGGTATATGCCACCTATAGGTGAATGGACACTGGTACACTCAAAAGACAGGAAGTCCCCCTCCCTATCTAACCCCTCCCATACAAGGAGTACCTCAGTTTTTGTAGCAAAGCAATATATATCTATCCCAATAAGAGGGGCGGGACCTCTGTGTCCCGTGATGTACTCCAAGAAAAGGATTTTACAGCTAAGCTGTTTTAAAAATCCTATTTTCTTTAACATACATCATGGAACACAGAGCACCATAGTAATTACTATGTGGGATGTCCCAAAGCAATGCCATCTGAGGCGAGGGAGACACAAATCAAAGCAGGCCACCATCAGACGCGAGGATTTATACTGCTGCCTGCAGCACACTGCGCCCAAAAGCAGCATCCTCTTGCTATCTTACATCCACCTGATAGAATTTAGTGAATGTATGCACTGACGACCAAGTTGCAGCCTAGCATATCTGAGTCACAGAAGCCTGGTGATGCACTGCCCTGATAGAGTGCGCTTTAACTTGAAAAGGTAAAACCTTCCTTTTCAGACCATAGGCCTGAATAACAACCTGACAAATCCACTTTAAAAAAAACATCAGTTTTCCGTATCTGAGCTGGCGCCTTCAGATAGGCTTTTAGTGCCCTCACTACCTCGAGAGAGTAACAATTTTTCTTCCACAGAACGAGGTTCTGGAAAAAGGGAAGGCAGGGCAACATCTTGATTCAGATGGAAACTTGACACTACCTTAGGCAAAAAGGTTGGGTGAGGACGCAACACCACCTTATCCTTATGAACAACTAGGTATGGCTCTTTACAAAAAAAAGCTGCCAATTCTGATACCCTTTTTGCGGACGTTACCGCAACTAAGTACACTAACTTCCTTGTCAAAAGAACCAAGGAAATCTCACGCATTGGCTCAAAAGGCTGTCTTTGTAAAACTGACAGAACCAGATTCAAATCCCATGGGCACGAGGGTGTCATAACCGGCGGAGCAATTTGTGTTACCCCTTGTATAAAGGGCCCGGACCAAAGAATGCAAAGCAAGCGGCCTTTGAAAAAAACACTGACAAGGCCGAAGTCTGACCCTTGATTGTACTCAAGGCCAGCTTTATTTCTACCTCCAACTGTAGGAAGGCAAGAATTCTACCTATGACAAACTTCCGAGGATGCCATCCTTTGGTTTGACACCAAGAAATATAGGCCTTCCAGACCCTATAATAAATGGTCCTGGAAGCCAGCTTCCTTGCATTAATCAGGGTAGCTACCACTGAACCTGAACGTGGGCTTCAATAGCCAAACTGTTAAATTTAGCGATTATAAGACAGGATGGAACATCGGCCCTTGTGATAGCAGGTTTGGGCGATATGGAAGAGTCCATGAAGTCCTTACTGTCATCCTTACGATCTCTGCATACCAGGATCTTCTGGGCCGTGCCGGGGCTATTAGAATTACCGGCTTCTGTTCCTCTTTGATCCTGCAAAGAAGCCGCAGTAGCAGCTGAACTAAGGGAAACGCATAAATCAGTAAAAACTGATCCCACTGGGTCACTAACGCATCTGTCCTGCATGTGAGTGGATCCCTTGTCCTTGACAGAAAGTTGTCCAACGTTCTGTTGAACCTGGACGCTAATAGAATTATGTCCGGGGTACCCCATCTTTGGCATATGGCCAGAAAAAAAAGTCGGGATGTAGAGCCCTTACTACCGGGAATATTTGTTGACGATTCAAGAAATCCGTCTGCCAATTCTCCACCCCTGGAATGAAGACTGCAGATAGGCAAGGTACCTGCTCCTCTGCCCAGCCAGAATATGATTCACCTCCTTCTGGGCTGCACGGCTTCTGGTGCCCCCTTGGTGATTGATATAGGCCACCGCTGTGGTATTGTCGGATTGTATCCTGACGGGACAACCTTGCAACCTGAACGTCCAGGCTATTAGAGCTAGACGTGCTGCCTGAACTTCTAGGATGTTGATGGGTGAGGTCTTCTCAGACTCTGACCACTTCTCTTGGACAGTGCATTCTTCCAGGACTGGCATCCGTTGTTACTACCTTCCAGGTACCTGGCATGAAGGATTCCCCTTCTGCAAATTTTTGGTTGTCAACCACCAATTGAGACTCTTGGCACCCCTTGGGGCCAGACACATTGGGTAACCCAAGGCTTGGGTCCCTTTATTCCAGGCAGCCAGAATACTGTCACAGTCTTGAATAAAACTGGGCATAGGGAACCGCTTCGAATGAAGCCATCATCTTCCCTAGCAACCTCATGCAAAAGCAAATGGAAGGACCCTTCCTTGCCCTGACCACCTGGACCAGCTTTCTCATAGCGTTGACTTTTGTCTGAGGCAAAAACACCCTTCTTTGGGCTGTCTATAACCAGACCTAAACTTCTTTTTTTTAGGTTGAGAATCCAACCCAGATGTTCCAGATACTTGACCATGCTGGACACACCCTGGTTTAACCGAGCCACTGACTGATCTATCAGCAACAGGTCGTCCAGGTATGTCATTACTGCTATACCCTGAGCCCTTAGTTTCGTCAATGGCGGGGCAAGAACCTTTGTAAACACTCGGGGAGTGGTGGCCAACCCGAAGGGTAAGGCCATGAACTGAAAGTGGCGGTGCCTTACCGCAAGACACAGAAACTTCTGGTGAGCGGCAAAAAAATTGGCACATGCAGATACGCATCTTTGATGTCTATTGACGCTAGAAATTCCCCTCCCCGCAAGGTGGAAACGACTGACCGGATTGACTCCATGCGAAAAGAGCGGATGTTTAGGAACCGATTCAGATCTCTGAGATCTAAATGGGTCTTACATCTCCAATTGGTTTCAGTACCGTGAAGAGATTTGAATAAAACCACATACCCTGCTCTTCTGAGGGGGTCTCTATGATTACACCCTGAGACATCAATCGGTCTAGCGCCAGAAATAAAGACCTTCTTTTCATTGGGTCTTTGGGGAGTAGCCTATGGCTACCACAGAGATGACCCATCCGTCAAGGATCTCTTCTTGCCAAGCCCCTGAAAACCACAGAAGTCTACCCCCACCTCGATCGAGCGGGGGCACCCTTTCATAAGGAGGCCTTGGGACTCTGTTTTGTAGGCTTCTGCCCTCAGGCACTGTAGTCCTATGCAAATAAACACATAGGTAAATAGTTCCAGAAAAAACAAGTACATATGTATACAGCTTTAATGTAAAAGAAAGAAAACAGGAGGGTGCACCGACCTAGTGTATTACCACTTACAAGTTTATTAAAATGTAAATAAAAAGCAATAGTCCTACTCACAGACAAAGCTTAAATACAAGCTTATCGGACAAGATGGCTGGAAATCTTGGCAATCACCGACAGGACTTGACAACAGGGAGGGTCGGACGATACCCCAAAAACATCCAGATGGCTTACGTTTCAGGGGCGCACCCCTTTCATCAGAGCCTAAATGGTCCGTAAAAAGCTCTCAACGTGTCCTCCATTATATATGTGTGTGCCCATGTGAAGAAATCCCCAGCTCAGGTGGAGAGCAATTAGCAAGCCCCACCCCTTAGTGCTGGCTTGCTCCACCCACATGGACGGGGCTTAGACCAGCCCCCCCCATATAGGCAGCTGCTCATTGGCAGGTCATGGTGCCCAAGGGAGGAGAGAGGGTGAGGTGGGAGGGAGAGAGAGGGGAGGGGATAGAAAGGAGAAGGAAAAGGGGAAGAAAAAAGGGGGGGGAGGAAAAAGAAGAGGAAAAAAAAGCGGGGAAGGGACTGGGGAAGGGACTAGGGAGGGGAAAAGAGGGAGGGGAAAGGAATAAGAAGGGGGGGGGAGAAAAAAGAAAAAGGAAAAGAGAGAAAGAAGGCACCATCAAACTACCCTCTAGTGTTGCTACCTATTGCTGGTGGACACTCCGCGCATTCCAGCCACAGCTAACAATGGCAATCACCTCTAGTGGGCACAGCTGACCAGGACTCCACAAAATAAGGGGTTCACGCTGGGGGGACATCCATCTGGGCAAACACAATAGGGCCGAGATGACACATCTAAATGCGTGCATAGCGCATGCATAATGCACACTCACCTCAAAAGGGTTGGGCGTCCAACGAGGGATCCGCTCGTCAGGACACGCTGCAAATGGCAGCTGAACATAGTATAGGGGCACCGGCCGTCTCCCACCCCGGAAGTGCGAGTGCCTCATGCGTTCCAACCCGCACTTCCGGTGGAGCCAAAGCTTCCTCAATGTGCAGTATCAACACCAGGAAGTGCGGGTGTGTTAACTTTCCACCCGCCACTTCCGGTGAATGGGCAATTAGGCTACGGGGAGGCAGGATTACCTATATATTGCCAAAATACCAAGAGTTGCTGAACTGGCGCCCCCTTTGGTTAAAACGAAGCGGGGCAACCTATAGCAGCACTAGTAAACAGAGAAGCTAGGCCAGTTCCAAAACTATATATGCTGCTAAGTGACACACTGAACCAGTTGGAATGCCCTCAACACATGACCACACACACACACAGAAGAGGAGGTGCACACAGTGGGTGGGACCCCCTAAAAGGGGGGAATGGACCAAATAAAAACAATGTGTACATACTAAAATAAACATAGGTAGAAGACACCAGCCCAAACCCTGGGGATCAGCAATACCTATTGCTGACAACCCCAGGTGTGTTACCAGGACACATATACTATGGCAATGTTGTTTAAATTGTCAGTAGGTATACAATTCCCCCCCCCCCCCATAAATAGATAAAAATATATAAAAAGCCTATTTTAATGAATAAAAAGGACAATATAAAAAAGATCCTAGAAGTATTAAATGTATACCTATAAAATACCATCAAAAATTGTACCTAATGGATATGCATATATGTGTACAGGTGCACCCAAAGAGCATATACGCACACGCATGCATAGTATTGGGCGCATACGTGTACAGATAGTGTAGTGCCCACCGACCCACTGTATGCCTGACCCACAAGATATTGTCCTGCTTAGACACACATCAAGGACAACAGGAAAAAAAAACACATATATATACACATACATATATATATACTGTGGGGGGGTTCGCTCGGCAGCGGGTGTGTGTGATCCCCTGGATGGGCTCCCCACACAAAAACAGGCCCAGCAGACGGAGGTTGTGGTTTTCAAGATCAAAAAGGTGCGGTTTATTTCTCTATTTACAGTGACAAAAAAACACAGCAAAGCAAAAAGAAACATAAACAAAATAAACCCTGGTCAACTTGACCTCTGACTAAACATGCAGGTTTCCTAACTAACAACTGGGATCAGCCTGGTGCTGTCCTAGTCCCTAAGTCCCTGGTTTAGTAAATGTCCAAACAAATAGCCACACAGGCTTTGTCTCACCGCACAGGGGTTCACTCTCCCTAGACAGTCCACACAGGTCTGGTTCCAGGCATGAGCAAACACCTAATGAAGCTGGGAGTTTTTATAGAGGCCTTAAACGAGCTGACAAGCTTCAGCTGGTCTCATCAACTCCCTGCCTGCACGACGCCCAGCACTCTCCCTAGAGGTATGAATCATCCATGAGCCCACTAGCCTCAGCTGGGCTTCATCAACTCCCTCCCTAGTTGTATAAGTCGGCATAAAGCCTGAATCTGGGAGAAATATATCTACCCCCCTGGATGCAACCAGGTGACTTTACCTTCCTGCTGTCACATACCCCCCCCTCTTGTTTTAACCTTGGGGTTGGAACACCAGCAATCAGGCATTCATGTACTCGAGACAAAGCATCCACATTCCCCATTTGAACGCCAGGGCGATGCTTTACTGTGAAGTTGAATTCCTGTAGGGCCAGGAACCACCTATTCACTCTTCTATTTGTCTCCTTGTTTTGAGCCATCCACTTTAACGGAGCGTGATCCGTAACCATGTCAAAGTGCCTACCTAGCAGATAGTACCGAAGGGAATCTAGAGCCCACTTCACCGCTAAACACTCCTTTTCAACCGTGGCGTAATTTACCTCATGGGACTTCAACTTCCTGCTGAGGTAAATGACTGGGTGCTCTTCCTCGTTCCAGACCTGGGACAATACTGCTCCTAACCCCACATCTGACGCATCACTTTGTACGACAAAGTCTTTAGAGAAGTCGGGTGAGTACAACACTGGCTGGCTACATAAGGCTTGTTTCAAGAATTGGAATGCTGCCTCAGCCTCGGGGGTCCATTTAATCATGACCGACCCTTTCCCTTTCGTCAGGTTGGTTAGGGGCACAGCCTTAGAAGCAAAGTGGGGAATGAAGCGCCGATAATAACCCGCGATTCCCAGAAAGGCCCGTACCTGCTTCTTGCTGTTGGGACGTGGCCAACTCTGGATGGCCTCGACTTTGTTGAGTTGGGGTTTTATTACTCCCCTGCCAATGGTGTACCCAAGATATTTGGCCTCCTCCTGCCCAATGGTACACTTCTTGGGGTTAGCCGTAAACCCCGCTTCCCGGATAGAGTCTAGGACTGCTTGCACTTTTGGCAGATGTGAGGCCCAATCTGTGCTATGGACAATTACGTCATCCAGGTAAGCCGCAGCATACTTCCGATGGGGCCTCAGTATCTGGTCCATTTTCCGCTGGAATGTGGCCGGCGCATTCTGTAACCCGAACGGCATTCTCTTATATTGGAACGCCCCGTCTGGGGTTACAAATGCGGTTTTCTCTTTGGCCGACTTGGCCAGGGGAATTTGCCAATACCCTTTTGTGAGGTCAAGAGTCGTCATGTATCGGGCTGTTCCCAGCCGGTCGATCAACTCATCTATACGTGGCATGGGGTAGGTGTCAAATTTTGTAACTTTGTTCAACTGACGAAAATCGTTACAAAATCGCCAGCTCCCATCCGGTTTAGGCACCAACACAATGGGACTAGACCAATCACTTTGGGACTCCTCTATCACCCCTAAGTTCAGCATTTTCTGTACTTCCTCCCGTATTGCCTCCCGTCGGGCCTCTGGGATCCGATAGGGTTTTAACTTCACCCTTTCACCGGGCGGGGTAATAATATCATGCTCTACCCCAGATGTTTGTCCCGGCAGCTCAGAGAACACCTCCTTGTTGCGAAGCACAAACTCCTTCACCTCCTGTTGTTGGGGTTGTGACAAGGTGGCTGCTATTCCAACCTCCGGAATCACGCAACCAGTTTGAGCTGGTGACCAAGTTTCTGCGACTAGGGACTCTCTATGATGGGTAGAGGGACCAGCGGGCTACGGAAATGTGGCATCGGGGCCGACCTCTGACACACAGGGCAGGAGGAACAATAATTTTCTATGTCCTTCATCACCCCAGGCCAATAGAATCTCTGTAATACCCTCTCTCGGGTTTTCTCTGTCCCCAGATGACCTCCAAGAATGTGCCCATGGGCCAACTCCAACACCAACTTCCTGTAAGGTTTGGGCACCACAAGCTGCTCAACGGTTTCTTCTGCCCTTTTTGCCACCCGATACAGTAGGTCCTTCTCTACGCTGAAGTATGGGTAAGTGCAGGTATTATCTGGGTTCACTAACTCGCCATCTATTTCCACTACGTTTTCCCGTGCCTTTATTAGGGCGGGGTCTTTTAACTGTTCTGTGGCAAAATTTTCCCTGTGAACCTCAAGATCAGAAAACTCCACAGACGGTAGGTTTTCGTCTGAGGAGGTGGGCTCCTCTCCAGTTTCTTGAGTCTCGCCTGCCAATACTGACAAGGGAAATTCTGGAGAGTCCTCACCACTCTCAGAGGAGTTCTGGCTATCACATTCCTGGTACATAGGGGCACCAGTGGGGGGCTCAGGATCATCCCACAGTTCCCAGAACTTCGGAAAATCCCTTCCCACAATGGCATCATGCGGTAATTGAGATACTAACCCCACTGGATGAGAGAGGGTACCTTTGGGGGTCTTGAAACACACTGTAGTCACTGGATACTCTCGGGTGTCCCCATGCACACAAATAACAGCTACCTTGCTATTCCCAGAGACCTCTGTTTTAACTAATTCAGCCTTTATCAGGGTCACAAGGCTACCTGAATCCAGTAATACCACAACATTTCTACCATTAATACACATTTTGCATAAATGTTTCTCAGTTCCCCGAATGGCAGTGCATGCGACTGTCGCACACAGCGACTGACGTCTGTCCGTCAGAAAGTCACATTGCATGGGTTCCTCCACAACCGGGCAATTTGCTGCAATATGTCCCGCTTGCCGGCAGCGGTAGCAAACAATCCATTTGGCTGCCTCTTGAGCCCCTGACTTCCCAGGCTGTTCTCGCCAAACTTTGGGTAGCGCTCCCACCCTCTCACTCTCTCCACCCTCACCCCTTGGAATCCTCTTATCCGCCCCTGGGGATGGTCTGGTCTTAGGGTGGAAAGTCCGAGAGTCTCTGGAAGAGGCCGTCAGGTTCTCTGTAGCCAAGTATTTCTCTACACGATCCACAAGACCACCGGCCGTCTCTGGGTCTCCATGGCTTACCCACTTTTGGATGGCAGTAGGAAGAGCTCTCAAAAACCGATCCATTACAACACGTTCCACAATCTCTGGTGCGGACAAAGTCTCTGGCTGTAGCCACTTCCTGCTCAGGTGAATGAGATCATACATTTGAGACCTGGGGGGTTTTCCAAGCTGGAAAGTCCAGTTATGCACACGCTGAGCCCGGACAGCCAGGGTGACACCCAGCCTTGCCAATATTTCAGCTTTTAGCATCACATAGTCTTTTGCTTGGTCAGGCTCTAGGTCATAGTAAGCCTTCTGCGATTCACCAGTTAACAGAGGAGCCACCAGTCCAGCCCACTGCTCCTCAGGCCACTTTTCTCTTTCAGCAGTCCTTTCAAATGTGGTCAAAAATACCTCTGGATCATCCTCTCCAGTCATTTTTGTCAATACGACTCACCCCAAAGGACGCGGTATTAGTGGGACGGCTTTCCTCACTGGTCTGCGGACGTTGCTGCATTACTGCTTCCATTTGTTGTAGTCTCTGCTCTTGCTTCTGTAACAGGTCTATGAAGCGGGCCTCAGATTGCTGCTGGGCTTGTTGCTGAGCTTCCAGACTCTGTTGGTGAGCTTGCTGCTGGGCTGCAAGGCTCTGTTGATGAGCTTGCTGCTGGGCTGCGAAGCTCTGTTGTTGAGCTGCAAGGCTCTTTTGCAAACCTGCATTTGTCTGCTGTTGATTGGCATTTGCTAGAGCCAGCTGTTTCAGTATCTCCTCCATGCTGGCTTAAAAAAAAAACTGCCACTGGTTCTCCACCAACTGTGGGGGGGTTCGCTCGGCAGCGGGTGTGTGTGATCCCCTGGATGGGCTCCCCACACAAAAACAGGCCCAGCAGACGGAGGTTGTGGTTTTCAAGATCAAAAAGGTGCGGTTTATTTCTCTATTTACAGTGACAAAAAAACACAGCAAAGCAAAAAGAAACATAAACAAAATAAACCCTGGTCAACTTGACCTCTGACTAAACATGCAGGTTTCCTAACTAACAACTGGGATCAGCCTGGTGCTGTCCTAGTCCCTAAGTCCCTGGTTTAGTAAATGTCCAAACAAATAGCCACACAGGCTTTGTCTCACCGCACAGGGGTTCACTCTCCCTAGACAGTCCACACAGGTCTGGTTCCAGGCATGAGCAAACACCTAATGAAGCTGGGAGTTTTTATAGAGGCCTTAAACGAGCTGACAAGCTTCAGCTGGTCTCATCAACTCCCTGCCTGCACGACGCCCAGCACTCTCCCTAGAGGTATGAATCATCCATGAGCCCACTAGCCTCAGCTGGGCTTCATCAACTCCCTCCCTAGTTGTATAAGTCGGCATAAAGCCTGAATCTGGGAGAAATATATCTACCCCCCTGGATGCAACCAGGTGACTTTACCTTCCTGCTGTCACAATACATATACACACATATATCTCTCATAGCCCATGGGTCTATGGAGAGCTCACTTATTACCATTAACCAAACAGTGATACAGTCGAGTGCATTATATAGAAAATCCCGGAGCAAAAAATGAGAGAAAATAAATGAGCGGAGGGCTGGCATGACTAGGGAAACAGCGTACAGGATGTTAGAAGGATTAGGATTGGGTGAGAAGTTTAGTGGGACAGGGAGTAAGTAAGAAAAGGAGTTGTCCCCTCCCCCAGGTCACCACAGTGTGAAGGAAAGTTCAGGGAGACAGAGCTATGGCAGATGTTTCGGGCCTAGCTGCGGTCGGAAGCGGCACCACGGAGCGCAGGTTGGCTACAGGAGACCCTGGGGCCAATGCTTGCTTGACGGGAGGTGGGGGCAGGTACAGGGGGGGGGTCCACGCGAGCTCGAAGGTTGCTGCCTTCGGAGCGCTTCTCACCCGACTATCCCCTAGAGCCCAGCGCCAGCCAATTAGTCTCCCCATGGCCCCATTCGGGCCCCCCCCCGCTAAGCGTTCACAATGCTCACAGAGGGGGTCCCGGAAATCATCCCCCTCATAGTCAGGGCCCGGCGGGCGGCTGCACCAGCGGTTCAGGGTGGCCAGGCAGCTCGCTCGACACATGGACCAGGAGAGTGCGGGCCTCACCCCTGATGGGACGGTAGCGGGGGTGGAGCCTCAGTGGGAGAGATCGTCTGTCGCGGTCACTGTGCCCTCTGCAGCCTCGTCCAGGTACCCCCAGGAGATGATGGATCGCCAGGGGAGGGTGACAACGCGCCTGATGTCTCTTGGCAGGGTGGAAGGGAGACCCCCCTGGCCCGCGGAAGGTGACAGAGAAGTCCATTGGCGGGTCTGGAGCTCAGCGGCGGGCTGCCAGATCCTCGGCATCCAGAGACACTGCTCCTGGAGGGCTTTCATCAGATGCGGGCGAGCCGGCTGTCCTATGGTCGCAGGGCGAGCTGACGGATTCGGAGGACGATCGGTTTCCCCTGAGGCGATCGGCAGCGATGAAGGCGGGACAGTCGGCTGGTGGGAATCTTCCTAGGCAGCCCGGTAAGTAAAAATTTTCCTTTGCCATATAGGGGATAGTATAGTGGGTCCGTGGGGGGTGGTCCTACTGCAGGTGCTGGGGAGGCATCGGTAATGGGGGGGCTCGCAGGGTGATTCTCCCCGGGTGGACACAATGGATGGGGCTGCACTTGGGGGGAGCTTCAGGCTCGCAGGGTTTTTATTGGTGGGGCTCAAAGATTTTAGTTGGCGGATTTGAGAAGGTGGTCGGGCCGCGTGGTCCTGCTTGCAGGGAGGGATAGTATATCCTCATCACCCGTAGCGGTGCCGGCTGTGTGGGAGTCTGCACATGGCAGCTGATAGTGGGGTGCAAGTGGAGCAGAGGGTTTTGAAGTTCGTGGTAGCAGGGGACGTCGCTGGAAAACGGGATGTCATACGTTTGGCTGATTTAGCCACAGGTACAGTTGGTTTTAGGGTCCGCCGGGTGCTCACCTAAAGCCTGAGGTCCGGGAGAAGATCTGAAAGTCTGAGTACGTAGAGATGTTGTTCACTCCTGCTGTTAGAAAAATTTAGGGTTACGCCAGCGTAGTCCAACAATGGGAGGTGGTGAGAAGGGGAGGTATTGGTTGATTCCATGTACTATTGGAAATAGGTTGCAAGCATTTGACATGAGGGTGATTGGGGGGAAGAACCCCCGAACCCTGTCGAAGCTCTTTTGTTACCCAAATTCGGTAGGGGATGCTTACAGGGTCCACGGAGGTGCGGCTTGGATGTGGTCTAGGAGCAGTTTCGGCGTAGGAGGGGTTACATCCGGCACTACGGTGGGATCACAAAGACATCAGGCTGGGAATGCGCCTCGTGACATCTGCTAGGCCCCCAGGGCAGTTTTTTTTTCCTGGTAGGGGCGGGTGTTACTCCCCCCAACCCACCCCTCCCCCCCCCCCACAGTATAACAGTCCAGCTAGAGTAAGTAGGCCTGTTGGCGGTACACGTAGGGCACGGGTAAATTCGGTGGAGTGTGTTGGTACAAGCACTAAGGTTCTGGGTTTGGGGGGGGGGATCACACCCTGTCGGTATGCTTCAAGCATGGGAGAGGTTGTTTTCGGCGAGTCTGTTAACAGGAGGAAGGACGCCGGTGATGGTGGAACGGCGGCGGCCGTTTCTCGGTAGGTATACGGATGGTACGGCAGCGCAGCTGTTAGACGAAGGTTTTTCTTTTTTCAGTGGGGTTTCACATGCCGTGTGATTTACGTTCGGCCATGCTACGTCCCAAAGTAGTTTCTGAGAAACTGCCCAGGGAAAGTAGCATTAGGACGCATAGGCAGCTCTTTCCCTTCCCAACCTTTAGTTGATTTGGGGGTTCCCCTTTGGAGTGTAGTAGGAGCTCAACAAATTTGGGCTGATGCACCACCTTTCTTCCCAAAAGGGGGGTTGGTCAACAATGCCATTGACCTGGGAGGACACACAGTGAGTTACGCTTCCTTGGATGCGGCAGTGTATTGGGCTCGTCGGATTGGTCAGGGCCGCCCGGACAGCTTCCGGTTGCGGGGTTGGTGGGGTACTGGGGTGTTTTATGTCGATCTGGGTCTGCCGATTGGTTGCTCTGTCTCCGGGGCACTGTTAAGCAGTTCAACTCATTGGGGGAAGGTATGATGAGGGATGTGTCAGGAGTATCGCCCATCAGCCATTATTTGGACGACTTTCTGTGCGTAGGCCTGGCTTCACCCACTACCTTCGCGGTGCTCCTGTCTACGTTGGAGCACGTCGCAAGGATCAGATCGCCTAAGCATTTTGTGCGTTGGGTTGACTCACGGGGAGGATTTGCGGGTGTGCCTCATTACTGGACGGGTTTCCCAGGAGGGGACTGGGGGGGTTTGGTGCGGTTAAGAACTTCGAGTTGGGGTTGTACACAGTGTCGGGTGGCTCGACAGGTTTGGGGGCATTCTTTCAATGCGGGTGTAGTGGGCCCCGGTCTTGGATTGACGGGGGTTTTCACAAAAGATCTGGTGCTGCTGGAGTCATTTCCAGTGGTATTGGCAGTGGAGTGGTGGGGCGCTTCGTTCAGGGAGATGAAGGTTTGGTTCCACGGGTATAACCTGGGGATGGTACGAGTGATCAATAGAGTCGCTGTGTCGTCTCCCCCGGTTGTTCGGCTGTTGCAACACTCTGTGTGGTTATGCCTGCAAGTGCATGTGTTGTTTACTCGGTGCATCTAACGGCAGTGGAGAACGTCATAGCTGGCGTGTTTCCTCTTTTTCAGTGGGGATAGTTTCCGGGTGGTGGAGCTGGTGGCGGGGTAACGTGGGGTGTCCCGTCCTGTCTGGAGGTGTAAGATTCCATCGGAGTCGTCCGCTTCTCGGAAGGCTAGGCAAGAGTGGCAGGCGGTAGTTCACATGAGTGAAGTGGATTTGGTGGGCGAGGGGGTTAGTCTGTTGGCGTTATACTTTATTTCTAGAAATAGGATCAATGGGGTGGCCGGGCCCGCATTGGGATAATAAAAAAAGAAAAAAAAACTAGCGGGTTTGACGTTTCTGGTCAAAGGCGAGGTTGCCCGGAATTTACGGAAGAATTTTGGGTGTCTCCTGGTTATATCATAAAAAAAAAAAAAAATAATAATAATAAAATGTTTGGGCAGCTGCAGGGTTTGTGCAGCAGCATATGAGGTTTCCCTAGTTAGAGGGCGTTTTTTCGTTGGCAAGTTTATTCTAATTTTCCAAACAAAAAAAAAAAATAATAAATAAATTTGGGGCCTTTTGGTTTGGGGAGCTGGTCAGCCTTTCCAAGTCCGTCCGAGGGGGAATGTGGGTTTATGAGACTAAGTGCAAGGAGGAGGGGGTGTCGTTGGTGTTACTGATATACAAGATGGAGCAGGTGGGCAGGGGTCAGTTGGTGCAGGCTTGGCTCCGCCTGGCTAGCAGTGGTGTCCGGAGGGGGCCGTGACGGGGGTTTTTTATTTGGGAAGTGCGTCCCGGGGCAGTGGGGTCCTTCTTAATGCACACGGACGGGTCCCCTTTTTTTGTCCAGGTTTCACAGGGTTTCAGTTTTCAGGAAGTGCTGCCGGGTTTTGGGGCTTGGATGAGAGGGCATGTTCTTCTCGTTTCCTTCAGGGTTGGGGCCGCGACCGAGGCGGCTAAGGTGGGATGGATGCTGAGGCGGTTAAGCGCTTTGGTAGGTGGGAGTCTTGTAGATTTGTGCTATACATTCGCCCCCATCGGCTGGTGGGATTCGAATAGTTGTGGGCTGGGTGGAGAGAGTGTATGGGGCTGTGTTGGTTTTGGGCTTGCTGAGGTCTTGGTGGCTTGTTTCTTTCTCTTCTTGCAGGTTCGGTACAGGCCCTGGCCTGGATACTGGGCCATTCGTTTGTGTTTAAAAAAAAAAAAAGAAAGGGTAATAAGGGGCAGATGTGGGGCCAGAGGGTCAGCAGGTGGGGCTTCCAAGCCAGGAGTTTTGTGCTAGATGGCTGGGAGTTCCGGGAATGCTATGGAGTAGGGGGGTTCCAGAGGTACAGCTTTGCATGTCTGTATAGGCCGCCTGACGTTTTAGTCCTGCACGTAGGTGGTAATGATTTAGGGGTAAGGTCGATGGCATTTCCGGACATGGTCATTGGGTGGTTGGACATTGTCACTCGGACCGCATGGAATGGGGCTTGGTCTTTAGAGGGTATCTACAGGGCCCGTACAAAGCTTAATTGGGAAGTGAGTAGATTTGTAGTGAGGAATGGAGGGTTGGTGCTAAGGCACATGGAGTTGGTGGTGGATGTCTGGAGGTACCTGCAGGGTAATGGTGTGCACCTCACTGCTGTGGGGAGTGACTTATGGGCATTGGGAATGCAATATGGCATACAGTGAGCTCTGGGGTGTGGGGGGGCCCCCAAGGGTAAGGTTTTCCCCTTGGGTGCTGTGGCGGGTGTTGGTCTTTGCGGATGAAGGAAGATACCTTGGAAGGAATGAGTTCAGGACCTATCGTTGGTATGGGTCCTGATGGTTGGATTTCAGCTAACGGAGGTTTAGCTGAAATGTGTTGGTAACGGGTGCACTGCGGTCCGTGGTTGTCTCTGAGCCAGCCGGTCGGCTTGAGGCCTATAATCATATGAGAGGTACCGCAGTGCAATATTTTACCAGATGGTTATGGAGGTTCCCGCAAAGACCAACGCTAGGATTTTGGAAATATATTTGTTTAATAAATAAGGCTGCTACGGCCTATGTTTTACTCCAATTTCGGTGTGGTCTCGTTAATATAGGATTATGGGTAAGAAGTTGGAGCAAACAGGGGGTAAGCAGTAAGTACATCTGTTATACATTAGTCAAGAAAAGCCCGGAGCAAAAAATGAGAGAAAAGAAATGAGCGGAGGGCTGGTGTCAGGTCACCTATGGCCAGGTGACAGATGCACACCGTAGGGGGACAGGAGTGCACCGCAAGGTAGTGAACCCTATGGCTGACTGCTGCGGATAGGAAACTGGGTGGTTGTGGAAAGCGGGACCAGAGGAGCACAACCGGGATCCTATAGGAAGCTAGAGCCAAGATTCCCCAGGGCGCGGAGTCTAAGACCCAGCAGGTCTTCTCCAGAGCCTCTAGTGGTGAGGATGTTATGCTGCAGGCTGGGTCCAGGTCGCGGCCCCTAGAGTCTCCTAGCTCACGCCCTGTAGGATAAGGGGAAAAGAGGGGAAGCAGCAGCACAAGATATAAGAGTAACGAATAACAAGCTGAAGGTCAAGGGCCACAAGCAGACAAGGATAACGAAGGACAAGCCGAAGGTCAAGGGTCACGAGCAGACAGGGATAGTCGGGGACAAGCCAAATATGTAACAGAGAGACAGATGTAGCACACGGCAGGCAGGAACCCAAACACACAATGCCTAACAAACACGTTGATCAGCAAAGCAGGCTTGCAGTGCACAGGTTAATATAGTGTTCTGTGATAGGGCCTGGGGTGGAGTCAGGCTGGGAGGAGATTATAAAGGAAGCCAGGTGAAAGGGTTCTGGCCTCTAAGATGAACACATGAGGAGGAAAGGTAAGATGGCAGACATACATTAATGCATATCCATGACAGCTGGCATGACTAGGGAAACAGGGTACAGGATGTTAGAAGGATTAGGATTGGGTGAGAAGTTTAGTGGGAGGGGGAGTAAGTAAGAAAAGGAGTTGTCCCCTCCCCCAGGTCACCACAGTGTAAAGGAAAGTTCCCGCACACCCTCCCCTGGTTATGTCTGTGTTGTCTGGTTTGTGTTGTTGTTCTTTCTATTAACAGGTACGATGTGTTCTGGATGTCGTGGCAGTGGCGGGTGTTGGTCTTTGCGGATGAAGGAAGATACCTTGGAAGGAATGAGTTCAGGACCTATCGTTGGTATGGGTCCTGATGGTTGGATTTCAGCTAACGGAGGTTTAGCTGAAATGTGTTGGTAACGGGTGCACTGCGGTCCGTGGTTGTCTCTGAGCCAGCCGGTCGGCTTGAGGCCTATAATCATATGAGAGGTACCGCAGTGCAATATTTTACCAGATGGTTATGGAGGTTCCCGCAAAGACCAACACTAGGATTTTGATATTATTTTGGAAATATATTTATTTAATAAATAAGGCTGCTACGGCCTAAGTTTTACTCCAATTTCGGTGTGGCCTCGTTAATATAGGATTATGGGTAAGAAGTTGGAGCAAACAGGGGGTAAGCAGTAAGTACATCTGTTATACATTAGTCATGTTAAAAAGCATCCCCCCTTCTTTAAAAAAATTTTTTTAAAAACAGTCAAAACCAGATACTAATAAGAGGAGATCCTAACAGCATCCCCTATATAGGGCCCTAAGGCCTGACCAACTAGGACTACACTTATCGACAAAATATGGTTGCCTATGGGTGGCCTGGAGGCAGCACAATAGGCTGCCAAACCAAACGCCACCTATAGCAGCGCGTGAAAGGTATGAGCCATGGCGCAAAAGAAACTGGCCCATTTGCTCATACCAAATGTAATGGATAACAGTAGCAAGGGGCAGGGGCCAAGCCCCATCCCCTAAACTGTCCACACTAATTCAGCTGTACTCCCACTACATTAGACTATGTTATGCAGCTCTATTTCCTCGTTAAGGCCCTGCGGGGCCATAGTTTTTAAAGTGAAAATCCAGAAGGCCTCTCTTTTATACAGAATCTGATATTTCTTGCCACTATCTAGACCACTTGAGATAGCTTCTATACCAAAAACTTTAAGACCATCAATGCTGCTATCGTGGAATCAAACAATTCATTAATTCATTAATTGTGGCATCCCATATGTCATTTACGGCCTACTCTGCCCGTGCGGCCTCCTGTACATTGGTCGTACATCTCGACTGATGAGGACCAGAATGAATGAACTTAGGAGCAGTATCTCGACGGAGAAGGATAAATGCTCAGTGCCCAGACACTTCAAGGAATTTCATGATAGCAGCATTGATGGTCTTAAAGTCTTTGGTATAGAAGCTATCTCAAGTGGTCTAGATAGTGGCAAGAAATATCAGATTCTGTGTAAAAGAGAGGCCTTCTGTATTTTCACTTTAAAAACTATGGCCCCGCAGGGCCTTAACGAGGAAATAGAGCTGCATAACATAGTCTAATGTAGTGGGAGTACAGCTGGATTAGTGTGGACAGATAGGCCTTGGAGACTGAACGGCGTAAGTGTGTGAGTACTTGCTTGGGGGAACTGGGTGCAGACAAGTCATGATTACATGCTGCATATTTTCTGCCTATCCAAGGGGCCTGTGCATCTGTAAGTAGAAACACCCCTGGATGATTAGCAGTTCACTTTAAAAGTGTTATTATCTGCTTGTAGGCAGGAACAGGATAATATACGTGCTTGCAAATGTATTGCTTAATTGCATGTTTTAAAGTACATGTTTAAAAAAACATGAGCATGGGTACATTTTAGGGAGTTGTATCTCCAATATAGTGCATAGGTGCTTGGTATCCTGCAGGTCTAAGTATGGGACCAACTGTAGTTGAGCAGGTGCTTGCTTACCAACTAGCTAAAACGCACGACTGCTAAAACGCACAGTTGCTAAAATGCAGTTGCTAAAATGCACAGATGCTGAAACGCACAGTTGCTAAAATGCACAGTTGCTAAAATGCACAGTTGCTGAAACGCACAGTTGCTAAAACGCACAGATGTTAAAACGCACAAAGATGCTTGATCGCACAGAGATGCCTAATCGCACAAGGATGCTTGATCGCACAAGGATGCTTGATAGCAAAAGATGCTTGATTGCACAAGGGTGCTTGATCACATAAAGATGCTTGATCGCACAAGGGTGCTTGATCGCACAAGGATGCTTGGTCACACAGAGAGGCTTGATCGCATAAATATGCTTGATTGCATAAAGATGCTGGATCGCTTAAGGATGCATGATCGCCCAAAGATGCATGGTTGCATAATGAGGCATGCTAATACATGTTTACTTAAATATACATGATTCCTCATGATCGCATAGAAATACATGTCTGCCTAGATACGTGTTGTGTAATGTTGCATAACACGTTTCATAAACGCATGCTTGCTTTGCAAAGATGCTTGTTGCATGGCACATGTGCTACATGAATGCCTGTGTACAGCGCACACTTTTCATATTTTGCCTAAAAGCATATTTGTATGGACTCATGCTTCCATGAACGTGCGCTTCCATAGAGGCATATTGCTTTAACACATGCTGCATACATTAAAGCTGTAACAAAACAAAAGTCTCCTGCGCTCTCAGTGTATCCTCAAAACATAGGTGGCGTGGTTCTGTCTAGAGGCAAAGTCTATAATCTTGCAGCCCTCCTCAGAACAATGGGTGTTCATATGGCTAGAAAAAGAAAGAAAACAGGAGGGCGCACCGACCTAGTGTATTACCACTTACAGGTTTATTAAAATGTAAGTAAAAAGCAATAGTCCTACTCAGGGCCGTCACAACAGGACAGGCAAAACAAGCAATTGCTTGGGGCCCCGAGCTGGCCTGGGGCCCCAGCCTAGGGTGCCTGCCTGTCACTGTCCTGGATTTCCACCCTGGGTCGATCTAATGCATGATCGATCGATCTGACTGAGACCGTGGACGGACCTCTAGCTGGCCTGGCATTGTGCTGGTTGCTACCCTGCCACCCGCTTGGCGTGTAGCAACCAGTGAGGCCACGAGCAGAGCAGGAGAGAGGAAGAGTTGTGCCTATCACAGCGGAGGACTCGGAAGATCTAGCTAGCTCCGCCTCCACCCACCTCCTCCCACTCCCTGTATGTCCTCTCCTCGGCTCGAGTCCAGCCAGGCACACACTCAGGCAGCGGCATTCTGCAGTGCTGCAGAACAGAAACACGTTGTGACAGAGAGAAGGATTGCAGCTGTGAGTCAGTGTTAGTGTAACAGAGTGACAGAGTAGAAAGGCAAGTAAAATGCATTGCTCACCATTGTGTCACCAACATCATAAGGGTGGGCTGCAGGACAGACTGGAGCAGGAGAAGGACACACAGACTGACACATCCTAGCAGGGCATGGAGGGTTCATGCTGGGACTTGAAATCATGTGACCCCTCCCAAAAGTGAAGAACTACAGGTCCCAGCATGAACCCCTCAGAGCTGAAGATGTTTCCTGCATCACTGGCACTGCGCACACATGCTGATGATGTCTACTCCTCACACCCAGCCCTTCTGTCCAGCTGTTCACTATCTCTTCTCTCCCACTACTTGTTTGCCTCTCACTACACCTGCAGAAGCCCCCCCCCCCCACCATCCCACTGTCCCCCTGTCCATCCCACTGTCCCCCTGTTCATCCCACGGCCCCCCTGTCCATCCCTCTGTCCCCCTGTCCATCCCACAGTCCCCCTGTCCATCCCACGGTCCTGTAGGCTTTGCGTGAGTGCGGGGGGCGTCCATTTTGCTTGGGGCCCCCAAATTCCTTCAAACGGCCCTGGTCCTACTCACAGACAAAGCTTAAATACAAGCTTATCGGACAAGATGGCTGGAAATCTTGGCATTCACCGACAGGACTTGACAACAGGGAGGGTCGGGCGATACCCCAAAAACATCCAGATGGCTTACGTTTCAGGGGCACACCCCTTTCATCAGAGCCTAAATGGTCCGTAAAAAGCTCTCAACATGTCCTCCATTATATATGTGTGTGCCCATGTGAAGAAAGCCCCAGCTCAGGTGGAGAGCAATTAGCAAGCCCCACCCCTTAGTGCTGGCTTGCTCCACCCACATGGACGGGGCTTAGACCAGCCCCCCCATATAGGCAGCTGCTCATTGGCAGGTCATGGTGCCCAAGGGAGGAGAGAGGGTGAGGTGGGAGGGGAGGGGATAGAAAGGAGAAGGAAAAGGGGAAAAAAAAAGGGGGAAGGGACTGGGGAAGGGACTAGGGAGGGGAAAAGAGGGAGGGGAAAGGAATAGGGAAGGGGGGAGAAAAAATAAAAAGGAAAAAAGAAAAAGGAAAAGAGAGAAAGAAGGCACCATACAACTACCCTCTAGTGTTGCTACCTATTGCTGGTGGACACTCCGCGCATTCCAGCCACAGCTAACAATGGCAATCACCTCTAGTGGGCACAGCTGACCAGGACTCCACAAAACAAGGGGTTCACGCTGGGGGGACATCCATCTGGGCAAACACAATAGGGCCGAGATGACACATCTAAATGCGTGCATAGCGCATGCATAATGCACACTCACCTCAAAAGGGGGGGGGCGTCCAACGAGGGATCTGCTCATCAGGACACGGTGAAAATTGCAGCTGAACGCTTCCCGCAATGGTATAGTATAGGGGCACCGGCCGTCTCCCACCCCGGAAGTGCGAGTGCCTCATGCGTTCCAACCCGCACTTCCGGTGGAGCCAAAGTGTCATATCCGCTTCCTCAATGTGCAGTATCAACACCAGGAAGTGCGGGTGTGTTAACTTTCCACCCGTCACTTCCGGTGAACCTAGAAACCTCCCCTCCTACTCTGCAGACTGTGCAAACAAATGATGTTCCGCACAGCCGTGCCACTCCCTCTAATGGGCAATTAGGCTACGGGGAGGCAGGATTACCTATATATTGCCAAAATACCAAGAGTTGCTGAACTGGCGCCCCCTTTGGTTAAAACGAAGCGGGGCAACCTATAGCAGCACTAGTAAACAGAGAAGCTAGGCCAGTTCCAAAACTATATGTGCTGCTAAGTGACACGCTGAACCAGTTGGAATGCCCTCATCACATGACCACACACACACAGAAGAGAGGTGCACACAGTGGGTGGGACCCCCTAAAAGGGGGGAATGGACCAAATAAAAACAATGTGTACATACTAAAATAAACATAGGTAGAAGACACCAGCCCAAACCCTGGGGATCAGCAATACCTATTGCTGACAACCCCAGGTGTGCTACCAGGACACATATACTATGGCAATGTTGTTTAAATTGTCAGTAGGTATACAATTTCCCCCCACCCCATAAATAGATAAAAATATATAAAAACGCCTATTTTAATGAATAAAAAGGACAATATAAAAAAGATCCTAGAAGTATTAAATGTATACCTATAAAATACCATCAAATTGTACCTAATGGATATGCATATATGTGTACAGTTGCACCCAAAGAACATATACGCACACGCATGCATAGTATTGGGCGCATACGTGTACGGATAGTGTAGTGCCCACCGACCCACTGTATGCCAGACCCACGAGATATTGTCCTGCTTAGACACACATCAAGGACAACAGGAAAAAATACACATATATATACATATACACATATATATATACATTGTGAGGGGGTTAACTCGGTAGCGGGTGTGTGTGACCCCCTGGTTGGGCTCCCCACACAAAAACAGGGCCAGCAGACGGAGGTTGTGGTTTTCAAAATCAAAAGGTGCGGTTTATTTCTCTATGTACAGTGACAAAAACACAGCAAAGCCAAAAAGAAACATAAACAAAATAAATCCTGGTCAGGTTTCCTAACTAACAACTGGGATCAGCCTAGTGCTGTCCTAGTCCCTAAGTCCCTGGTTTTAAATGTCCAAGCAAATAGCCACACAGGCTTTGTCTCACCGCACAGGGGTTCACTCTCCCTAGACAGTCCACACAGGTCTGGTTCCAGGCATGAGCTAACATCTAATGAAGCTGGGAGTTTTTATAGAGGCCTTTAAATGAGCTGACAAGCTTCAGCTGGTCTCATCAACTCCCTGCCTGCACGACGCCCAGCCCTCTCCCTAGAGGTATGAGTCATCCATGAGCCCACTAGCCTCAGCTGGGCTTCATCAACTCCCTAGTTGTATAAGTCGGCGTAAAGCCTGAATCTGGGCGAAATATATCTACCCCCCTGGATGCAACCAGGTGACTTTACCTTCCTGCTGTCACATACCCCCCCCTCTTGTTTTAACCTCGGGGTTGGAACACCAGCAATCAGGCATTCATGTACTCGAGACAAAGCATCCACATTCCCCATTTGAACGCCAGGGCGATGCTTTACTGTGAAGTTGAATTCCTGGAGGGCCAGGAACCACCTATTCACTCTTCTATTTGTTTCCTTGTTTTGAGCCATCCACTTTAACGGAGCGTGATCCGTAACCATGTCAAAGTGCCTACCTAGCAGATAGTACCGAAGGGAATCTAGAGCCCACTTCACCGCTAAACACTCCTTTTCAACCGTGGCGTAATTTACCTCATGGGACTTCAACTTCCTGCTGAGGTAAATGACTGGGTACTCTTCCCCGTTCCAGACCTGGGACAATACTGCTCCTAACCCCACATCTGACGCATCACTTTGTACGACAAAGTCTTTAGAGAAGTCGGGTGAGTACAACACTGGCTGGCTACATAAGGCTTGTTTCAAGAATTGGAATGCTGCCTCAGCCTCGGGGGTCCATTTAATCATGACCGACCCTTTCCCTTTCGTCAGGTTGGTTAGGGGCACAGCCTTAGAAGCAAAGTGGGGAATGAAGCGCCGATAATAACCCGCGATTCCCAGAAAGGCCCGTACCTGCTTCTTGCTGTTGGGACGTGGCCAACTCTGGATGGCCTCGACTTTGTTGAGTTGGGGTTTTATCACTCCCCTGCCAATGGTGTACCCAAGATATTTGGCCTCCTCCTGCCCAATGGTACACTTCTTGGGGTTAGCCGTAAACCCCGCTTCCCGGATAGAGTCTAGGACTGCTTGCACTTTTGGCAGATGTGAGGCCCAATCTGTGCTATGGACAATTACGTCATCCAGGTAAGCCGCAGCATACTTCCGATGGGGCCTCAGTATCTGGTCCATTTTCCGCTGGAATGTGGCCGGCGCATTCTGTAACCCGAACGGCATTCTCTTATATTGGAACGCCCCGTCTGGGGTTACAAATGCGGTTTTCTCTTTGGCCGACTTGGCCAGGGGAATTTGCCAATACCCTTTTGTGAGGTCAAGAGTCGTCATGTATCGGGCTGTTCCCAGCCGGTCGATCAACTCATCTATACGTGGCATGGGGTAGGTGTCAAATTTTGTAACTTTGTTCAACTGACGAAAATCGTTACAAAATCGCCAGCTCCCATCCGGTTTAGGCACCAACACAATGGGACTAGACCAATCACTTTGGGACTCCTCTATCACCCCTAAGTTCAGCATTTTCTGTACTTCCTCCCGTATTGCCTCCCGTCGGGCCTCTGGGATCCGATAGGGTTTTAACTTCACCCTTTCACCGGGCGGGGTAATAATATCATGCTCTACCCCAGATGTTTGTCCCGGCAGCTCAGAGAACACCTCCTTGTTGCGAAGCACAAACTCCTTAACCTCCTGTTGTTGGGGTTGTGACAAGGTGGCTGCTATTCCAACCTCCGGAATCACGCAACCAGTTTGAGCTGGTGACCAAGTTTCTGCGACTAGGGACTCTCTATCCCTCCAGGCTTTCAACAGATTAACGTGATATATCTGTTCGGGCTTTCGCCTTCCTGGTTGTCTGACTTTGTAATTCACTTCGCTCACTTTTTCCATTATCTCGTAGGGGCCTTGCCATTTGGCAAGGAATTTACTTTCAACCGTAGGGACAAGTACCAATATCCTATCCCCCGGGGAAAAGGTACGGGTCTTTGCTCCACGGTTGTACACTCTCTGCTGTGCCAACTGCGCTTGGGCCAAATGTTCCTTCACGATGGGCATTACCTGTGCAATTCGATCTTGCATCAGGGCGACATGCTCAATCACACTCCTGTGGGGAGAACTCTCACTTTCCCAAGTTTCCTTGGCAATATCCAACAGCCCTCTTGGGTGTCTCCCATACAGTAACTCAAAGGGGGAGAATCCCGTAGAGGATTGGGGCACCTCCCTAATAGCAAACATCAAATAAGGAAGTAGACAGTCCCAATCCTTTCCATCTCTTATCACCACTTTCTTCAACATTTGTTTTAGGGTTTTGTTGAATCTTTCAACCAGCCCATCGGTTTGGGGGTGATACACAGATGTACGCAATTGCGTCACTTTGAGCAATTTACACAGCTCTTTCATAACCCGGGACATAAAGGGTGTACCTTGGTCCGTAAGCAGTTCTTTACAAATACCCACCCGGCTAAAAACAAGAGATAGCTCTTTGGCTATGGTTTTGGCCGAGGTATTTCTGAGAGGGATCGCTTCTGGATAACGGGTGGCATAGTCCATTATAACCAATATGTACTGGTGCCCCCTAGCGGACTTGATTATAGGACCTACCAAATCCATTGCGATTCTCTCAAACGGGACCTCAATGATGGGTAGAGGGACCAGCGGGCTACGGAAATGTGGCATCGGGGCCGACCTCTGACACACAGGGCAGGAGGAACAATAATTTTCTATGTCCTTCATCACCCCAGGCCAATAGAATCTCTGTAATACCCTCTCTCGGGTTTTCTCTGTCCCCAGATGACCTCCAAGAATGTGCCCATGGGCCAACTCCAACACCAACTTCCTGTAAGGTTTGGGCACCACAAGCTGCTCAACGGTTTCTTCTGCCCTTTTTGCCACCCGATACAGTAGGTCCTTCTCTACGCTGAAGTATGGGTAAGTGCAGGTATTATCTGGGTTCACTAACTCGCCATCTATTTCCACTACGTTTTCCCGTGCCTTTATTAGGGCGGGGTCTTTTAACTGTTCTGTGGCAAAATTTTCCCTGTGAACCTCCAGATCAGAAAACTCCACAGACGGTAGGTTTTCGTCTGAGGAGGTGGGCTCCTCTCCAGTTTCTTGAGTCTCCCCTGCCAATACTGACAAGGGAAATTCTGGAGAGTCCTCACCACTCTCAGAGGAGTTCTGGCTATCACATTCCTGGTACATAGGGGCACCAGTGGGGGGCTCAGGATCATCCCACAGTTCCCAGAACTTCGGAAAATCCCTTCCCACAATGGCATCATGCGGTAATTGAGATACTAACCCCACTGGATGAGAGAGGGTACCTTTGGGGGTCTCGAAACACACTGTAGTCACTGGATACTCTCGGGTGTCCCCATGCACACAAATAACAGCTACCTTGCTATTCCCAGAGACCTCTGTTTTAACTAATTCAGCCTTTATCAGGGTCACAAGGCTACCTGAATCCAGCAATACCACAACATTTCTACCATTAATACACATTTTGCATAAATGTTTCTCAGTTCCCCGAATGGCAGTGCATGCGACTGTCGCACACAGCGACTGACGTCTGTCCGTCAGAAAGTCACATTGCATGGGTTCCTCCACAACCGGGCAATTTGCTGCAATATGTCCCGCTTGCCGGCAGCGGTAGCAAACAATCCTTTTGGCTGCCTCTTGAGCCCCTGACTTCCCAGGCTGTTCTCGCCAAACTTTGGGCAGAGCTCCCACCCTCTCACTCTCTCCACCCTCACCCCTTGGAATCCTCTTATCCGCCCCTGGGGATGGTCTGGTCTTAGGGTGGAAAGTCCGAGAGTCTCTGGAAGAGGCCGTCAGGTTCTCTGTAGCCAAGTATTTCTCTACACGATCCACAAGACCACCGGCCGTCTCTGGGTCTCCATGGCTTACCCACTTTTGGATGGCAGTAGGAAGAGCTCTCAAAAACCGATCCATTACAACACGTTCCACAATCTCTGGTGCGGACAAAGTCTCTGGCTGTAGCCACTTCCTGCTCAGGTGAATGAGATCATACATTTGAGACCTGGGGGGTTTTCCAAGCTGGAAAGTCCAGTTATGCACACGCTGAGCCCGGACAGCCAGGGTGACACCCAGCCTTGCCAATATTTCAGCTTTTAGCATCACATAGTCTTTTGCTTGGTCAGGCTCTAGGTCATAGTAAGCCTTCTGCGATTCACCAGTTAACAGAGGAGCCACCAGTCCAGCCCACTGCTCCTCAGGCCACTTTTCTCTTTCAGCAGTCCTTTCAAATGTGGTCAAAAATACCTCTGGATCATCCTCTCCTGTCATTTTTGTCAATAAACGACTCACCCCAAAGGACGCGGTATTAGTGGGACGGCTTTCCTCACTGGTCTGCGGACGTTGCTGCATTACTGCTTCCATTTGTTGTAGTCTCTGCTCTTGCTTCTGTAACAGGTCTATGAAGCGGGCCTCAGATTGCTGCTGGGCTTGTTGATGAGCTTGCTGCTGGGCTGCAAGGCTCCTTTGCAAACCTGCATTTGTCTGCTGTTGATTGGCATTTGCTAGAGCCAGCTGTTTCAGTATCTCCTCCATGCTGGCTTAAAAAAAACTGCCACTGGTTCTCCACCAACTGTGAGGGGGTTAACTCGGTAGCGGGTGTGTGTGACCCCCTGGTTGGGCTCCCCACACAAAAACAGGGCCAGCAGACGGAGGTTGTGGTTTTCAAAATCAAAAGGTGCGGTTTATTTCTCTATGTACAGTGACAAAAACACAGCAAAGCCAAAAAGAAACATAAACAAAATAAATCCTGGTCAGTTTGACCTCTGACTAAACATACAGGTTTCCTAACTAACAACTGGGATCAGCCTAGTGCTGTCCTAGTCCCTAAGTCCCTGGTTTTAAATGTCCAAGCAAATAGCCACACAGGCTTTGTCTCACCGCACAGGGGTTCACTCTCCCTAGACAGTCCACACAGGTCTGGTTCCAGGCATGAGCTAACATCTAATGAAGCTGGGAGTTTTTATAGAGGCCTTTAAATGAGCTGACAAGCTTCAGCTGGTCTCATCAACTCCCTGCCTGCACGACGCCCAGCCCTCTCCCTAGAGGTATGAGTCATCCATGAGCCCACTAGCCTCAGCTGGGCTTCATCAACTCCCTAGTTGTATAAGTCGGCGTAAAGCCTGAATCTGGGCGAAATATATCTACCCCCCTGGATGCAACCAGGTGACTTTACCTTCCTGCTGTCACAACATATACACACATATATCTCTCATATCCCATGGGTCTGTGGAGAGCTCACTTATTACCATTAACCAAACAGTGATACAGTCGAGTGCATTATATTGTTAAAAAGCATCCCCCCTTCTTTTAAAAAAATAAATAAAAACCAGTCAACAGCAGATACTAATAAGAATAGATCCTACCAGCATCCCCTATATAGGGCCCTAAGGCCTGACCAACTAGGACTACACTTATCGACAAAATATGGTTGCCTATGGGTGGCCTGGAGGCAGCACAATAGGCTGCCAAACCAAACGCCACCTATAGCAGCGCGTGAAAGGTATGAGCCATGGCGCAAAAGAAACTGGCCTATCTGAACCTGTCCCCACATGGCATGGCCGCCATGGGCGTCCGCTGAAATTTTTTCAGGAGGGGGGGTGCTTCGGCAGCGGCGGTACACAGTTGCATTTAACCATTTCTTCGACCGTTAGTGGGGATTAAAAGCGCGCCCCCCCACGTTAAAATGTAAAAACACCCGACTGTGCCCCGTGCATCTTTCAATATCTCTGTCACTACTGTGTACCCCCATTACACAGCACCCCACAGCTCTGGACCCTTTTACATTACACAACCCCCTGCACCTCTGGACCCCTTTACATTACACAGCACCCCACAGTTCTGGAACTTTTTACATTACACAACCCCCTGCACCTCTGGACCCCTTTACATTACACAGCACCCCACAGCTCTGGACCCTTTTACATTACACAATCCCCTGCACCTCCTGGACCTCTTTACATTACACAATCCCCTGCACCTTTGGACTCCTTTACATTACACAACCCCCTGCACCTTTGGACTCCTTTACATTACACAACCCCCTGCACATTTGGACTCCTTTACATTACACAACCCCATGCACATTTGGACTCCTTTACATTACACAACCCCCTGCACATTTGGACTCCTTTACATTACACAACCCCCTGCACCTCTGGACGCCTTTACATTACACAGCATTCTGAAGCCTTTGGGTTCACACTGGTGTCCTGGAGTTTGTCGCAGTGCTGGGGTATATGCAGTTTTTCTGCATTTTATCCCTATTTTTAGCTGCAGTCCCACAGATGTCTATTAGCTTGTGTAATTTGACTGTGTTTTCTGAAAGCATACCAAAGATTCAGTATAGAGCACATTTGGTGCGCTTTCAGAAAATGTTGCAAAAATGTGTAATCTAATAGAAGTCTGTGGGACTGTAGTGAAAATAGAGGTAAATGCAGGAAAACTGTGTATACACAGCACTGCAACTGAACCACAGTGCATCAGTGTGATCCCACTTGAGTCCTGGTTCACATATATGCGATGCAGGAATTTGCGCGATTCCAGTGCGGACTCCTGCATTGCATGTTGCTTGTCGGCCGTTCACGCTGCCCTTTGCAAACTGTTACGTGTGTCAATGTAAAACTAATGACACCCCCAGATCGGTTTGCAGATCGCAGTGAGAACTGTGAAATGGTACAGGAATCGGATTACATAGGTGTAAACTCCCATCCACTCCGATTCCAGTGCAAACCAAAAAAAGGGTCCTGCACCGTTTTGGTGCAAATGCGATTTCAGCCATACAGTTTGTATGGCTAAATTTGCATCGCACAGACATCGCATGTGATTTACACAGCAATGCGGTGCAAATCTCATGCAATGTTTTAGATCACACACTAGTGAAACCTGGCTAAATGAACATGATGGGGCCAACTATCAGCATAGAGTTAATGAAAGACTCTGCTGGAGGACAACAGAGGAAAGAGGGGGAGTGAAAGATTTGGGAGAGAGAGGTCAGAGTACACAGTGACAATGCTGATAACTCACTTGATGTTCCCAGGATGCTCACAGTCTCACACTAGTAGTTTAGTCGGCGGCTCAGCTGTTGGCTACTTGTTGAAATGTTCCCGCCCACACATTCCTTTCAGGCACAGTACACAAGTCCAGAGGTGTCCAGCACAGAGCATGGACGGTACACAGGAACAGAGGGGAGGTAGGCAGCAGCAGAAAAAAAGTCCACGGTCCAAAGTCTATTGCAACACAGGGGGGCAAGTCAAGTGTCTTCTCTTATGATTCCAGAGGGGGCACTCGCCCCCCCCCCTTGCCCTATGGAGCGGACGCCCATGATGGCCGCCCTTCCTCTTCCTGCCTATATAAAAAAAATAGGCTAGACTTGAGCGAACCTGCGCCCTCTAGTGGCTGGGGAAGAAACAGCAGCCCGCATGAGTAAGAGCACATAGCATGATTGAACAGCACACTGCTACCAGTGGCCACCGGGAAAACAGACAGTCAGATCTCTCTTTTTTAAAAAGAGAAACTGCAAACAAATGCAGACTTATCATTCCTCGCTGCAGGACTCTGTAGATAACAGGAGTCCAATCTTCACTCATCACGGCAAGCTTTGTCATGTCAGACCTTCAAGGACCAGGTCCCCTTTGTATATAGGGTCCACTCCCTTGGACCTGTACAGCACCCTGTCAGAGCAAACCTGTGGTATGGAAATGTAACCAAGGCGCTGGGTCCCAGGGTCCAGCTCTCAGAGAGAAGCATTACAGGCAAAAACACGTTCTTCCGTTTCGAGGCTCGGGTACCATCTGTTTAGCCTTTTTTGTTTCTGGCTCTTTAAATGGATCCGATTGCATAGCCCTCCTGATCCTATCCAGGATCACCTGAGGAGCTCTTCTTAGCACTTCATTAACCGTGACCAACACCTTAGACACTGGTGAAAAAACTGAGTTACTCCCTGTATGGGAGGGGTTATATAGGGAGGAGGATTTCCTGTCTTTTGAATGTACCCGTGTCCATTCACCTATAGGTGGCGTATAACTCGCATAGTAATTACTATGGTGCTCTGTGTCCCGTAATGTACGATAAAGAAAAGATGGAGACCTTGCTGCATAAAGCTTGGGAAGAGGAGGCTTAAGCCGCGTACACACGATCGGTTTTACCGATGAAAACAGTCCGATTGATTTTTTTCATCGGACAAACCGATCGTGTATGGGCCCCATTGGTCTTTTTTCCATCGGTGTCAAAAAATAGAACATGTTTTAAATTTTTCCGATGGATAAAAAACCGATAGCAAATTCCGATCGTCTATGGGCAAGTCCATCGGTTAAAAATACCACGCATGCTCAGAATCAAGTCGACGCATGCTCAGAAGCATTGAACTTAATTTTTCTCGGCTCATCTGAGTGTCTTACGTCACCGCGTTTGGAACGGTCGGTTTTTTGACTGATGGTGTGTAGGCAAGACTGATGGAAGTCAGCTTCATCGGTTTTCCGATGGAAAAATCCATCGGTTTAAAAACCATAGGAAATCCGATCGTGTGTACAGGGCTTTAGTGATATTAAAGGTAATTTTTTTTTTTTTTCAAACGTAACATGTTTGAAACTATTTAACATGTTATACTTTATGGATGAACCTCTGCGCTCAGTGAAAAATTAATCAATAGAGCAAAATAATATGTGGAGAAAGCCACAAATCTACAATGTGTCTGAATACACAAACACCCCATAAATAACAAAAAATAATATAGATGCACTACCTCACTCAATTCCTGATTAGTACATCACAAAGAAATACATAAATATAAAGTGCAAAATGAAAAACTCATGAATGCAAATAAAAAGTGCAAAATGAGATGCAATGCAAAATCAAAGTGGCATGTGCAAATAAATAAAGTAATAAAATCAATCAACCAAAAATAGTTAAAGTGGTTTTAAACTCAGTACAACCAATTTCACCTACAGGTAAGCCTATATTAAGGCTTACCTGTAGGTGCTGGAAATATCTCCTAAACCTATACAGTTTAGGAGATATTTACAATGTCCCCGTACGCCGATGTCTTCTGCGCATGCGCTGATGTTTTCAGCGCATGCACACTTTAGAAAGGGGTCATGCCGTGGGAGTGACGTCACGTGACTCCGGCCAGTCACAGAGCCGGAGTCCGTGGCCCCGGAAGGAAGAGGGGTGAAGAATAGACGCTTTCTGTACAGGGGACAGTGGTGACATTGCAGGCTTCGATTTCAGGTAAGTGACATATAATGGGCTACTATGTGATGCTTGCATAGTAGCCCATTATGCTTTACCTTTGCAGGGAAATAAAGAGGAAGTAAAACCCATCAGACTTAGCAATCAGATCTGTTGCAGCCAGTCGCCTTGAAAGCACTTCATGATTCACAGGTCCCACCTTTATGCACACTGCACAGTCCAGACTGCAACACTAATGTCTTTGCCACATTTGATTTAATAGATGTAGACAAGGATCAAGAAATCCACCCTCAGGTTTCTACCTCAGTTACAACAACTTTTCTCAGCCAATTTAAAACCCACTGTTTTAGCAGGTTCTCCACCTGGAAGTCCCTTGTTCGAGCTATAACTTGCCTAACCCACATAGCTCAGTCCTACAAAGATGATCCACTATCTCATGACAACTGCAGAGGTTGGCACCACTGTAAAAAGGTCTACACAGTAGCTGACCTAGAACAATCTAAAAACAGGATCATCTCTGCTGTACAGAGAGCAGTCTTCGCCAAAGAAACTGCATTGCCAACCAGAAACCTGTTCCTAAAGACAATGTTTTAACCGCTTCCCGACCGCCGCACGCCGATATACATCAGCAGAATGGCACAGGCAGGCAAATGGGCGTACCTGTACGTCTCTTCGAATTTTCCACCTAGCAGGCGCACGCGCCTGCCGCGTGCCTCGGAAGTGTGCCCACGGGTCCAGCGAACTCAATGTTCGCCGTCGGCCCACGGTTTCGGTGAGGAGAGGCAGAACGGGGAGATGCCTATGTAAACGAGGCATTTCCCTGTTCTGCCTAGTGACATGACAGGGATCTACTGCTCCCTGTCATCGAGAGCAGTGATCACTATCATGTCAGTGGTAGCCCATCCCCCCACAGTTAGAATCACTCCCTAGGACACACTTAACCCCTTAATTTTTAACCCCTTCCCTGCCAGTGTCATTTATACAGTAATCAGTGGCTATTTATAGCACTGATCGCTGTATAAATGACAATGGCCCCAAAATAGTGTCAAAAGTGTCCGATGTGTCCGCCATAATGTCGCAGTCACGATAGAAATTGCAGATTGCCGCCATTACTAGTAAAAAAAAACTATTAATAAAAATGCCATAAATCTATCCCCTATTTTGTAGACGCTATAACTTTTGCGTGTAGCGGACCCCTAAATTTAGGGGGTCGCTATGCCCAAATTTAAGGGACAGCCTGGGCTATAGTTTGGCCCAGGCTTTCTAATTTAGTGCTGGACTCTGCTCTGCTGTGGTGTTGTTTGGTGTACGGTTCCCCTTTGGCCTGTGGGTCGCACTGTTGCCTAGGCCTGGGGTCAAATTTCAGGTGACACAGTGGCGGTATTGGATGTCCTCTCTCGGCTGCCGTGCAGTGGGCGGGGCCACTCCTGCTGTGCATGCCGGGAGAGGGTATATAAGGGGCAGACGCCATGTTTAGGGAGGAGTGCCCGGGGAGAGGAGTACCCGGGGGAGTGTGCCCCTTGGGGGTGCGTGGACTGGCCGCAGAGTCTCAGGCACCTTTAGCCTGAGGCTGTGACATTTCAGGTAGGCCCAGTACCATTGACTGGGTCTACAATCAGCACATTGGAGTCCCAGGGTGCCCAGGTGAGGGTACCCGCTCTGACCGAGAGGAAGCTAGGGGAGGATCGGTCCCACAGAGGAGACCAGTGATAGTAGGTTGATGTCTCGGGAAAGGCCTGGTGACCTGTTAGAGGGAAGGATTCCTTGCTCAACAAAGTTAACCCTGTAGAGTGCCCATTGGCATTGTCTGTTCTCTGAATCCTACAGAAGGTTAAGGGAAGTTCTGGATTCAGGAATAACAGGATTCTGCTGCTATAGAGGATCTCCTGAACCCGTCCCTGGAGGGGACAAAGTGATAGTACTGTTCGAGCTCCACTCGGGCTGCTAGACTATGAGAGAGATTTATCCGGGTGAGCTAAACCCACTCGGGATCAAGTGGCGACGAGTGAGTCGGGTGTTGTGTGCCTGAATCTACCTCCTATCTTCGCTAGCTTCTTTCTCTCTTCAATTTCCAGGTAACTGAAACAAAAGGAAAATAAACTCTTTGTTGGAGTTAAAGTCGTGTGGACATTGGCCTTCTTGGGGAAGAATATAGACTTTTCCCTATAATCTGGGGACGAGAACAAGTGGAAAGAGGTAACTCGCTGCAGGACCCAAATCTGTAAACACCGCCTGACCTCTGATAAGGAGGACACGGGCTTGTGGCATGGTGTGTCCTGCCCTCGCAGGTGAAGGTAAGCGGGGGCCATAGGATGGGTGTGCTACACGCGCAAACCAATCAAATGTTGTGCGTAGTGTTTGTTGACAGTTATCTTTGGGGACCAAAGAGTTTAAGTGGGGGGAGTGTGTAGCGGGGTCTCCGTTGAGGACCCATGGGCTACGTTACCCAGAACCTCGTTTGGCACCCAGGGTGCATTGGGCTGCCGCAGAGACTCATGGGTGGGGTATAAAAGGGGAGGGCGAGGCTAAGCCCGGCCTCTTTGGACACCGCGCGGCTGCCAAGAGGACTTCTTGTGCGGACTTGCTGTGAATGCAATGCCCGAGGCCTGGGCCCTGCGCACTTCCAGAGAGCCTTCCACCTCGCTGCGGAGCCTGTTCGGTGACAGACATCTACCTGCTTGAGGGACATCAGTGAACCGGAGACCAGGCGGTTGCAGATCCTGTGTGTGTGTGAAGACACAGCGGTGGGAGTTCCAGACTGGGATCGAGTCCGGAGTGGTGAAAGAGCACCTGCTCGCAGCTTTAATCGAGTACTTATTAGGCCTATAGACTGCCTTGGCCCATCGGGTTATATTTCCCTTTTCCTGTCAGGAGACTAGTTGGAGGACAGAGTTACATAGTCTCCGGGGAGTTGTTCTACTACTTTATACCTTGTTGGATTACAAATATTGTTCCTGTATGTGCACCATCGATCATCTGGCATGCAAAGATTCCTTCTCTAGCCACTTAACGACAGCTCACTGTATATATACGTCGGCAGAATGGCACGGACAGGCACAATCACGTACCTGTACGTGCCTGCCTTCGTATAGTTGGGGGGGTCCCATCGAACCCCCCTTCTATACAGTGAGCGGTGATTCTCGGTGACGGAGCGATCCGTGATGAGGGGGCGGCCATTCGTTTCCGGCCACCCCCTCGCGATCGCTCCCAGCGAATGAGAATCTTCCTCTGCCTGTGTAATGTAAACACAGGCAGAGGAAGTGATGTCATCTCTCCATGCGGTGGTCTTTTCATCCAGAGCGCCGTGGAGAGAAGACATCAAGTTAGTGCACCAACACTACACTAACACGTAGGTACACATAGGCACACATTTCACCCCCCAGATCACCCCCCAGGTCATCCCCTGCACCCCCAGTCACAGTGTCACTGATTGCAGTGATCATTTATTTACTGATCACTGCATTTAGTGTCATTTGTGACTGTAAAAAGTGTCAGGGCAGTTAGGTTTAGGCCCTTTTAGGTCCAGGGTAGCCCCCTAACCCCCCTAATAAAGGTTTAACCCCTTGATCGCCCCCAGGTAACTCTTTCACCCCCTAACGCCAGCGTCACTAAGCGATCGTATTTCCGATCGCTGTATTTAGTGCCGGTGGTGCCCTAGATAGCCAGTTATTTATTTTTAGGTTCGCCGCAGGTTTTTATAGCGTCAGGTACCCCCATATATTATTTTAACCCCCTGATTGCCCCTAGAGTTAACCCTTTCACCAGTGATCACTGTATAAGTTTTACTGGTGACACTGGTTAGCCAGTTAGTTATTTAGTTATTTAGGTTACCCGTCAGGTTTTTATATAGCGTCAGGTACCCCCATATATAACCTAATAAAGGTTTTAACCCCCTGATTGCCTCTAGTTAACCCTTTCACCAGTGATCACCATATAAGTTTTACGGGTGACGCTGGTTGGTTAGTTTGCTTTTTATAGCATCAGGGCACCCGCCGTATATAACCCAATAAAGGTTTAACCCCCTGATCGCCCGGCGGCTGATATCAATTAGGTTTTAGCGCCAGAGAGGGTCTGCGTCGCCCCAGGCAGCGTTAGGTTAGTGCCAGTAACGCTAACACCCACGCGCAAAGCATACACCTCCCTTAGTGGTATAGTATCTGAACAGATCAATATCTGATCAGATCTATACTAGCGTCCCCAGCGGTTTAGGGTTCCCAAAAACGCAGTGTTAGCGGGATCAGCCCAGATACCTGCTAGCACCTGCGTTTAGCCCCTCGGCCCAGCCCAGCCCACCCAAGTGCAGTATCGATCGATCACTGTCACTTACCAAACACAACACACATAACTGCAGCGTTCGCAGAGACAGTCCTGATCCCTGCGATCGCTAACAGTTTTTTTTTTGAAGCATTTAATACATTTGCTGACAGTCAGGTACTTTTTTTACCTGTGAATCTTACTAGTGTACCCCTAAATTTAGAGCCCAAAATGGCAAATCAAAGGTACACTAGTAAAGAGGCCTACGAGATTCTGAGCATGACAGATAGTGAAGAGGAGGTCACGCATCTGTCAGATTCAGGCTCAGAATATCTTCCCGTAGAAGACAGTGAAGTCAGCGGCTCCATGTCAGATAGCTCTGACGACGAAGATGAGGTCCCTGCTAAGGTCAGGCGTACCCGATCCCGATCTTCTGAGGTTGTTGAGGAGCAAGAACCACAGGGCTCTCGTATCATGGAGCAGAGTAGTACTAGCGCCGCTATTCCTTCTGGTGAATTGGCAAGCACCAGCGGCCTAGTTCAGCCTGGGCGTACATCCAGCACTGCAGTATCAGGTGGTGACGTGGCGAGTCCCATAAGTGCAGTTCAAGGTGGCGAGGTGGCAAGCACAAGTAGTGTCCCGCTGCCACCAAGAAGAAGACAAAGGCAGGCCCGTCGTGCCCATAGTGCCCTTCCTGCAGAATTCGCCTATCCTGATTGGGTCCCCACCACTTCTGTAGAACCAATACTTCCCCCATTCACTGCCCAACCCGGTATTCAGGTGGAAACAGCTGATTTTATGCCAATTGATTTTTATTCGCTGTTTTTCACGGAAGATCTCTATAGATCTATTGTGGACCAGAGTAATTTATATGCTGGTCAATTCATCGCCGCTAGTCCCCAGTTGCCTTCCATTGCCAAAGATTGGAAACCAATTACGGTTTCCGAATTTAAGACCTTTCTGGGCCTTTCCCTCAACATGGGCACACATAAATTCCTGTCATTGCGTGCTTATTGGTCCACGCACCCAATTGACCACATGCCCGTGTTCTCTGCCTCCATGCCCAGGAAACGATACGAGCAGATCTTGCGGTTCATGCATTTCAACGACAATGAACTTTGTCGTCTACGTGGAGACCCTGAATACGACCGGCTCTACAAAATTCGGCCCCTCATAAACCACTTCAACGAACGTTTTGCAGCCTTGTTTATTCCCGATCAAGTTGTCTGCGTTGATGAGTCCCTGATTGAATTTTCTGTCCGTTTGTCTTTCAAGCAGTACCTTCCCAGCAAGCGTGCCAGATACGGGGTCAAGCTCTATAAGTTCTGTGACAAGGCAACAGGCTATGTATGGAGCTTAATGGTTTATGAGGGAAAAGATAGTCAGGTTGAGCCGGTCAACTGCCCAGATTACATAGGGAGCGCTGGCAAGATAGTGTGGAACTTGGTGTCACCCTTATTCGGAAAGGGGTACCACTTGTATGTGGACAATTATTACACGAGCGTGCCACTGTTTAGTCACTTGTTTGATCATCAGATTGGAGCATGTGGCACCGTGCGACCTGATCGCAGGGGCTTTCCCCAGAGGCTTGTAGATTCCCGTCTTACGCTGATGGAGAGAGCCTGCTTGAAGTGTAATAACTTGCTCGCTATGAAGTGGAGGGATAATAAGAATGTTTTCCTTCTTACCTCCCTTCATGCAGACACGACAGTCCAAATTCGTACGGCGACTGGTGTTGTGGAGAAACCCCTCTGTGTCCACGAATATAACATAAATATGGGAGGGGTGGACCTCAACGACCAGTTGTTGGCGCCGTATCTAATTGACAGTAAGGCGAGACGCTGGTACAAAAATGTGTCTCTATCCTTATTCCAATTGGCTTTTCTGAACGCTCATGTGCTATACAGAGCTTCAGGCGGGACGTTATCTCTCCTAAAATTCCAGGATGAGATAGTCACAGAACTCCTGTATCCAGGCGGTTCTGCACCTCACCATCCCCAACCAAATGCAGTAAGCCGGCTGCATGAGAGGCATTATCCGTATGTCCTCGAGAGTACCCCTACCCAACGAGCCCCCCAAAAAAGATGTCGTGTCTGTAGCAAGCGCGGATTTAGGCGTGACACCCGTTATTTTTGTCCACGCTGTCCTGACAATCCTGGTCTTTGCATTGGTAAATGTTTTGAACGCTTCCACTCAAAAGTGAAGTTTAGCGTAGGGTACAGCATTGCACAGAACAGGACACACTTACACAGGGTCTCCCAAGATGCCATCGCATTTTGAGAGACCCGAACCATTACAGTTGTTAAAGTTACAAAAAAAAGAGTAAATAAGAAAAAAAAAAACGTAAAAACAAAAAACACAAAAAAATATAAAATAAAAAAAACAAAAATAGTTGTCGTTTTATTGTTCACTCTCTCTCTCTCTATTTTCTCTCTATTGTTCTGCTCTTTTTTACTGTATTATATTCTGCAATGTTATATCATGCTTGCTTTTCAGGTATGTAATTTTTTGTTTTCAGGTGCGCCATTCAGCTGCAGCGCGGAATTATTTATCTTGACAGCAACAGCGTTTGCTCCCACGATACATAAAGCCGTGACTCCAGTGCTGTAAGGAGGTGATTTCACCACCACAGTTAAAAAAAAGAGCATATATGCCGAAGCATAGGGGCGGAGGAGCGATTTTGCTCCTAATGCCGCGTACATACGGTCGAAATTACGACGGAGGCTTGCCCGTGGAAAAGTCCGACCGTGTGTACGCGGCATAACTTTTTTGCGGGAGGATGCCCCCATGCTTCGGCATATATATATTTTAGGCACAGGTTGCGTTAGAAAATTGTTTTATTTTTTACTAGGTTTTTTTGTTGGTATTTGCTTTGCAGGTATGGTATGGTAAGGTCTTACTGTTATACTGTAATGTTACTTTGTTTTAATGTTAACCATCATTTGCTTAACAGGTACGCCATTCAGTTGCAGCGCGGATCTATTTATCTTGACAGCAACAGCGTTTGCTCCCACGTTACATAAAGCCGCGACTCCAACGCTGTAGGAGGTGATTTCACCACCACAGTTAAAAAAAAGAGCATATATGCCGAAGCATGGGAGGAGCGATTTTGCTCCTAATGCCGCGTACATAAGGTCGAAATTCCGACGGAGGCTTGCCCGCGGAAAAGTCTGACCGTGTGTACGCAGCATAACCTTTTATGCCGCGTACATACGGTCGAAATTCCGACGGAGCCTTGCCCGTGGAATTGTCCGACCGTGTGTACGCGGCATAACTTTTTTGCGAGAGGATGCCCCCATGCTTCAGCATATATAAATGGTGCATGTATGCCCATCATTAGAAGTGGGTGGATGAAGGGAGGTATTCTAATGGTGGGCATACCCACCAATCAATCTCTTTTTTTCGTTCAGCCAACAGGCTGCATGAAAAAAAAGATTACAATACATGTCCAACAAGGACCAGCAACGTACTGGTATGTTGCTGGACTCTGAATGGTTATACCAGAATAATGCCTGCGGGTTTAGGTATCATCTTGGTATCATTCTTTTCAGCCAGCGGCCGGCTTTCATGTAAAAGCAATCCTAGCAGATAATTAGCCTCTAGACTGCTTTTACAAGCAGTGGGAGGGAATGCCCCCCCCCGGATATAAACAGCGCCATTGGGAAATTGGGAAAGCATTTTATCACACCGATCTTGGTGTGGTCAGATGCTTTGAGGGCAGAGGAAAGATCTAGGGTCTAACCCCCAAAAAATTTTCAAAAAAAGAGTACCTGTCACTACCTATTGCTATCATAGGAGATATTTACATTCCCTGAGATAACAATAAAAATGGTAAAAAAAATAAATATGGAAGGAACAGTTTAAAAATAAAATAAAAAAGCAAAATAAATAATAATAAAAAAAAAAAAAAAGCACCCCTGTCCCCCCCTGCTCTTGCGCAAAGGCGAACGCAAGCGTCGGTCTAGCGTCATATGTAAACAGCAATTGCACCATGCATGTGAGGTATCACCGCAAAGGTCAGATCGAGGGCAGTAATTTTAGCAGTAGACCTCCTCTGTAAATCTAATGTGGTAACCTGTAAAGGCTTTTAAAAATGTATGTAGTTTGTCGCCGCTGCGTGTTTGTGCGCAATTTTAAAGCATGTCGTGTTTGGTATCCATGTACTCGGCCTAAGATCCTCTTTTTTATTTCATCAAACATTTGGGCAATATAGTGTGTTTTAGTGCATTAAAAATAAAAAAGTGTGTTTTTCCCCCAAAAAATGCGTTTGAAAAATCGCTGCGCAAATACTGTGTGGAAAAAAAAAATGCAACACCCACTATTTTAATCTGTAGGGCATTTGCTTTAAAGAAATGTATAATGTTTGGGGGTTCAACGTAATTTTCTTGCAAAAAAAAAAATGTTTTCATGTAAACAAAAAGTGTCAGAAAGGGCTTTGTCTTCAAGTGGTTAGAAGAGTGGATGATGTGTGACATAAGCTTCCTAATGTTGTGCATAAAATGCCAGGACAGTTCAAACCCCCCCCCCCCAAATGACCCCATTTTGGAAAGTAGACACCCCAAGCTATTTGCTGAGAGGCATGTTGAGCCCATTGAATATTTTTTTTTCCTGACACAGCATGACAGCATATACGTATGGGATGGCTCCGCCTCCCTGCCCAATTCAGGACCGGTTATATTATAAAAGTAGGTCTCCTCCCTTCCTGCAGTATTCTCTTTTTTTTCCTCACTGCTACAGCCGGTTATGCTACTGCTAAAAAGCAGAATTTTTATTTTTCCCTCACCTTGCCGGACGCTTCTGGCCAAGCCGCACAGGTTCAAGCCTCTCCTGTGACGAAGCTCCCCGCTGTAAAGGCAGACATGAACGCCTATATGGGGGAGACCCCCCTCCTCTCAAGATCCAGGAAGATATGGGAGTGAGGGCATCTGGTCTCTAGGGAGTGCTCCTTTATCATGATGCCATGGATGGACATTCATTGGACTTTCTGTTTGGACATGAAGCATGCAGGTGGTAAGGCACCACATGGTGCACAATTCCATTCAGTTACTGCTGCAAGTATGTGGTTAAACTTGCATTTCTGAAGGGTTGTGGTTGTGTCTGCAATACTGCTAATGATGATAGCAGGTGTGCTGTGCTGGGCTGAAGCCTTCCTACTAACTGAACAAGCCTGGCCCTACAGTCTTGACTTATTTCTGCAGGTATGCTGTTAGTTTGCATTTCTGAAAAGCATATATCACACATGTGAATCTAACTGGCTATCCATAGTGCCACTTTGTTTACTAATGTTTCACAGATTGGAGTCTGTGTCTGCAGTTTTGCTAATGCTTGAACTGATAACAGGTGATATTGAGCCCTTTCCTTTTAATGCAGGGCCTGGCCCTGCAGGCTGGGCTCGCTGTGTATTGATGCTTGGTTGTGGTATGACCCTTGGTGGTACATGTGTCTAAGGTAGGTTTAACCTGCTAGTGCTAATTGTCAGATGACTATTAACTTGCGCTGCTTGTCTATGATTACATTAACTCTACAGTGTGAATGACTGTGATGTGTTTATTTCTATGCATTTACATGCTGACCTTGGTTCTAAAATAAAAGTCAGGATCTGTTTAGTCCCATTCCTTAGTACTTACCTGTTAGCAATAGGTAATTGCTTGTATTATTTGGGGTACCCCACAGAAAGATATGTGGTTTGTAGTGGTTACTACTTATGGCAAATACCCCAGGCATGGCTCCAGGCTTCAGCTCATCTGTGAACCAGTAGCAATCAGCCTTCCTAGAGACCAGCAACTTTAACTAAGGTGAGGGCAGGTAGGTATATGGTATACCCTAAAAGAGTGCACATTATGGGCATAATGAGCGTAAATCTCTCCAGCCCTCAACACCAACACCAGTCAACCTACTTCTGCAACAGGGGACAGATCCTCTTCAGCCTTGAAAGAACCACTATGTAGTTAACTGCCAGTGGAGGCAGATCAAGAAGTCTCTACAGTAATCATAGTGGTCTGGTGGTAACTGGTGTGTCGGCCAAAATGCAAAACAAGGTTGCAGGCCAAAGACAGTGACAAATGGGCAGAGACCTGAAAAAGCCTACAGTCACTAATGGTTCCATGCCAAGCCTAATAAAACAATTGTGTTTGTTTAAAGGCAACCTCTACCTCAGAGCTTGCTTCTGGGAAATTGCTATGACAAGTTGGCATATCAGAAGCAAAAGGTTGATACTTTAACCCCATCCAAACTGACTGTGTGGAGCTCAGGGACTAAGCTATTCAAACAAAGGCATTTAAAGGGTACCTCTGCCTCAAAAGCAGCCGGCCAAACAGGCTGCATCAGATTAACCAAGGGTGCCATTCTTGGGGGGGCGTGACCGGACGTTGATGGAGGGGGCGGGTGTGTGTGTGGAGCAAGGAGTGAGGATGTTTGCGTGACCTCCGCCCGTTCTGCTCCCCTGTTCTACCCCCCCCCGGACAATAGTAATGCAAGGAGACTGGTGTTAGATGCCCCACTGTTGGACACAATTACAGCGTCCTTTTCTCCCCCATACCTTGCGGAGGATGCGTCGGGTGATGTGGACGCGCTCTCAACGCTGAGCCCTGTGCACCAATAGCAGCTTCACCTCCGTAATCCCGCGGTATCTTGTGCGATCCCGCGAGAGTGGGAACTGTGTGGCGGGAGCTACGAATCGAGAGGAGAGGAGGAAAGGAGATCAGCACGCCGGGAACAGAGGCTACCTGCACGGCTACTTACGCGGTGGAAAGCAGAGGGGGACCCTGAGACTTACTCCACACCGGTATGTGCAACATATACAGATGTTAGCAGATTTGAGCAGTGAGCAGTGAGCCAGCGCTCAAGAGCATTTAAAAAAAGTGCAGTAGCGGCAGCAGTCACGCTAGCAAAAGTCAAATTGCTGAAGATTGCTGGAGGGGGGGCAGTTGTGGAGGTTATCATATACACTTCTGCACCTGAGATATTATGAATTGAACACTATGAACTGAGCATTAAGGCTTATGAAGTGTGCTAAGTGAAACCGTCCCAAGGCTGATCCCCCTGTTAATAGCCGGTGTAAGAGTGACAGAAATAAAGGACGGTACTGAGTCTCACTGTTGGAACTGAATTAAACTGGGACCTGCAAGCAAATAAATCTTACTCTGTTCCCAATTACCTTTAGCCTAGGCCTTCATTTCTATCCCAGCTACATCATATATTTAAACAGTAGCCATTAGCAGAGGGCCAAGGAGATAGGATAAAGGATGTCATCAAAGAAAGATCAGCTCAATCTGGAGAGTGGGGGGTCTCAAACAACACGTTCGGCAAAAGAGAAAGAGAAAGCAATGCAATTAGCGGCGGCAGCTACAGCAGCTAAATTGGAGAGGTTTGCCCATACTTTGGAAAACTCACCAGGTAGAGGGACACAACACCAGCAAGCACAGGGAAGAAACCAAACAGGAACAGCGACAGATAGAAAAAGCCAACAGGCCCAAAAACAGGGAGTAAAAAGGGCTCTGTGGAAGAGACCTTGGGAGCTATGGCTGTACCTGCAACAATTCCAATGGCAATCCCTGTAGTAGCTCCGGATGCTGTTCTACCAGGGGAGGAAGAGCCAACGCTAAAAGAAGTACTTTGGGCCGTGAATGCATGTAGAGGGTCATTGGACAGTGTATCTAAACAGATAAAAGGGATAGAGGAGCAATTAGTATCCATGGGCCAAGAACTGCAGAGGACGGTGTTAAGGACAACAGCTGTAGAGGAGAGAATGAGCCAAGTGGAAGATGAGGTGTACCCATTGAAAAAAGAGATTAAAGTAATGAAAGAACAAATGGGGTGGCAGGCATCAAAACTTGATGAAATTGAAAATAGGTTACGTAGAAATAATATACGGGTGGTGGGCCTCCCGGAACGCAGTGAGGGCACCCACCCTATTAGCTTTCTAGAGGACTGGTTCAGAGATACGTTTGGGGAGAATGTCTTTTCACCTCTCTTTGCGATAGAAAGAGCCCATAGAGTTCCATTTAGAGCTCATCTAAAAGATGGATACCACAGGCCCTTATTAGTGAAATTTCTTAATTACACTGACAAGACAACTGCATTGCAAAAAGCAAGAGAGAAGGGAGACATCTTCTATAAAGGGTCAAGAATCTCATTATACCCAGATTTCTCGCCGGAATTAAGTAAACGCAGAGCCGAGTTCACATCAGTCAAACGTAACCTTTTAAAAAACAAAGTTACATATGCACTATTGTACCCCGCACGTTTAAGGATAATGACTTTGGAGGGCCCTCAATTCTTTGACTCACCGGAGAAAGCAGCACAGTGGCTGGAAGAAAATAAAACAAATCTATAGACACTATACTGATGGGAGAGCCTAGATAAGGTTTCAAACTTGGGAAGATTGGAATACACTATGAACTAACATTTCACCTTTCTTTTTTTTTTTTTTTTTTGCTGTTGCCGAAAAATGGCTCCTCTGGGGGGGTGTGGGGGGGGAAACTATTTTGTTTGGATTTTATAAATTAGGGGATGAGCCCTGATAGTTGCGCACCAAACACATGAATGCATGAATAGGAAACACCAAATATGCTCTCCGATGCACAAAATCATTTTTTTTATTTTTTTGGGGGGGGAAAGGGGGGGGGAGGAATAGTGGGAGAGAAGGGGAAAGGTCACAAGAGGATATGAATCTGGAGGGGCATGAAAGGGAGGGATGGCAGGTAGTGGTCACAAGCACAGCCCCTAGGGTATGCCTAGACAGGCTGGGGGAGGAGGGAGGGGGAGTGGAGGGAGGGAGGGTAGGTGGGGGGTGGGATAGGAGACAGAAGGGGGGGGTAAAACTGCACAAATTCACAAATGTCACACTTCAAACAAACGAGAGAGGGAAATATGAGATGAAGGTAGTTTGGGGTAACCCACATTTTAGCAAAGACACATTTAAAAGAAGCAACTCCTCCCTTACTTTTTTTTTTTTTTCCCCATTTATTTTTTCATGATAGGAAGAAAGGCTCCCCTGCTTGGCCTACAAAATTATGAATATCACAGTTTAAATTAGAAGATGGGTTGCTTTTTATATAAAAAGGAAATTAATTTAGTAACAGATCAGGGACAAAAAGGGAATAGCAGAGTAATTGGTTTTCTCTGTATCTGCTTATTTTTTCTTTTTTTTTCTCTGCTTTTTGCTCTGTTTTCTTCTCTTTTTATGACGGGCATATTGAGGATCTCTCCCGAAGTTTACTCTGGTTTAGCACCTCCTCCTTTCTCTTTTTTTTTTGGCACAAAGGATCATGGAGCTCTCTTTTGCCCAAGGTTGAACTTTGTGGGGCCCAGATGGGTCTTTTGCTCTCGTATGTTTGTTTTTCCTTTTGTTTTTGTAGTTATTATGCGATTGTATTGATATGCGGCCCAAAACATTTAACATAGGCTCCTGGAATGTCCGGGGGTTGGGTGACCCGATAAAAAGAGCTGTAATATTCTCCACACTTGAATGGTACGGGGCGGAGGTAATTTGCATCCAAGAGACCCATTTAACAAGAGAAACAAAGGTGAAATTGTTCAATAGGAAATATCAATGCCAGTATCATTCAGTTTACTCTTCTTACTCTAGGGGGGTGAGTATACTGGTGAAAAAAGGGGTGTCATTTATTTGTAGAGAGGTCAGGTTGGATGAATTGGGGCGCTTTATTTTTTTGCATTGTTTGATAGAAAATGAACCATATGTATTGGCAAATATCTATGTTCCGCCACCTTTCAATATGGAGATCTTGTATAAATTTGCGGAATTCGCGCTAAATAAAGAAGAAAGCTACATAATAGCAGTCAGGGACTTTAACGCAGTATTGGACAGGACAGTAGACAGATTTCCACCGGGGATAAGGATGATTGGGAGGGGAGAGGGACGTTTAACCCAGTTTTTAAAAGAGGTCGGATGGTGCGACATTTGGAGAATGGGAAACCCAGATGAGAGGCAGTACTCCTGTTTCTCAAGCTCATACTCCACATTATCTAGAATCGATATGGCCCTAGGAAACGAGATGAGCCTGCAACGGGTTAGTAAAATTGTTTATTGCCCAAGAGGGGTGTCAGATCACTCACCACTGGTGCTGACTATAAATACAGGGAAAAAGTGCCCTCCAAGTAATTGGAAAATAAGTCCCTTCTGGTTAGAACTAATGGGAAAACCAGAGGAGATAAATATAAAATTGAGTGAGATGGTGGGCTTCAACGAAGGGACAGCACCGGTGGGAGTGATATGGGACACCCTAAAAGCCTTCCTTAGGGGAATACTGATTCAACAAATAGCCAAAATTAAAAAAAATTCTAGGTAATGGGAAGAGAAGATTAGGAAAGAGGTGAGAGAAGCAGAAGAACAATATGTGGAGGATCCGACGTTGATGAAACAAAGGAAATGGCTTGAGAAACAACAGGAGTACAAAATGGTAGTGGTAAGGAAAGTAGAGAATAAACGTCTATTTCAAAAACAGAGTACCTTTGCGGAAGGGGAGAGTGTAGGCCATATACTGGCCCTATTGGCTAAAACTAATTCAGCCCCCTCGAGTATTCTCGCAATAAGGAAGGTAGGGGGAGAGATAACCTCTCAGTCATCTGAAATTTTGGAAATATTTGAGGCTTATTATCAGGACTTATATAAGTCAAAGAGGGCAGATGAGACATTACAAATGGATGAATTTCTGGGGGGGATAGAAACACCGGCCTTAACTGAGGAAGATAGAAGAGCCATAGAGTCCCCGATAACCCTAGAGGAACTCCAATTAGCAGTAGCGGAAATGTCCAATCAAAAGTCCCCCGGGCCAGATGGCTTACCGGTGGAAATTTATAAACAGTATGGGGAGGTGCTCCTCCCGGAACTGTTAAGGGTGTTGAACTGGGCGGTAGAAGGGGGGAAGCTGCCGGCCTCAATGTCAGAGGCTACCATAATAGTACTCCAAAAAGAGGGGAAAGATCAATTAGACACTTCATCCTATAGACCAATTTCATTGCTGTGTTCAGACGTTAAGATATTGGCTAAAGTGCTGGCAGCCAGGATGAATAAATATATCCAGAAATTAATACACCCGGATCAATCCGGATTCATCCCTAATAGGGCTACTAGCACTAATATTAGAAGATTGTATCTAAACGTACAGACGCCAACTGAGAATAGAAGTGGAAGAGCTATCTTATCCCTGGATGCTGCCAAGGCTTTTGATAGCTTAGAATGGGATTACCTCTGGCACGTATTAGAGAAATTTGGATTTGGTTCTATCTTCATTAAATGGGTAAAAATGCTTTATAACTCCCCAAGCGCAAAAATAAAAATTAATAATGAATACTCAAAGAGCTTTAGGCTAGAGAGGGGGACAAGGCAGGGATGTCCTCTGTCCCCCCTTCTCTTCGCGGTAGCAATAGAGCCCTTAGCAATAGCGATTAGATCCCAAAAGGCAATACAGGGATTTCAGAGGAAAACGGGGGAGGAGAAAATCGCACTCTATGCGGATGATATCTTGCTTTTTTTGGGGGACTCCTCAAAGTCACTAAAAATGGTGATACAGACGGTGGAAGTATTTGGTCGATTTTCGGGCCTGGTGATAAACTGGGAGAAGTCTGTACTTCTGCCAGTGGACCCAGTAGATAACACCGTCTGTGAAGGCATCCCTCTATTAAAGGTGGCGGAAAAAATGGATTACCTGGGGATAGTGGTGACACGAGACCCAGATCAATACATTGACAATAATTTAAAGCCACTATTAGCTAAGTTTAAGCAAAAGGCCGACATCTGGGAACGTCTTCCTCTGTCAGTAGCGGGAAGAAGTAATCTTATTAAGATGATCTGGATGCCACAGCTACTTTATATACTTCATAACACCCCAGTATGGATTGGGAAGGCCTGGTTCAAAAAAATAGAGACCCTCTTCAGGGAATCAATCTGGAAGAAGGGCAGGGCAAGAATTAGTCTCCAAGTATTACAGCTGTCAATAAAAGGAGGGCTGGCTATCCCACACCCTTATAGTTATTTTATAGCGGCCCAGTTACAGCACCTGAGGGGATGTATAATAGAGGGAGGAGGAGGGGCCAGTGGGAAAATGATGCTAATGGGGGCCCCACACAATACCATAATAGAAAACCTGGAGGCTGATTCTTTTCCTGCTAAGAATCCAACACTGAAGGCGGCCATAAGAACATGGAGGGAAGGTAAACAAGCTATGGGGTATAAAGGGTTTACCGAATATACACCTCTCTGGGAAAATAAATACCTACCAGAAATCCAAGCTATGGGAAAAGAGAGGTATAACCAGATTGACGCAGTTATTTGAAGGTGACACATTAAAAGCATTCTCAGAATTAAGCAGAGAGTATGCCATCCCAAACTCTTTGTTTTATACCTATCTGCAGATAAGACACGCACTTCAAGCCCAATTTAAAACACACCCGGTGTGCTGGCAAAGAATTCCCCACCTCCAACGGTTAATTAAGACAGGAACATCAAAAGGCCTCATATCAGAATTATACTCACAAATTAAGGGGGATTTTATAACTAAGAAGAAGTTGGGTAAGAATAAAGCAAAATGGGAAGAGGATATAGGCCCTATAACCACTGTACAATGGGAACGGATACTGGAACGGGGGACAGTGGTATCACTCTCCCCATCACAGAGAGTGTCACACCTGTTCCTAGTGCACAGAGCTTATTACACCCCAAAGAGGCTACACATGTTTGGAAGGAGAGTAGATGACAAGTGCCCCAGATGCCAAGATACAGGGGACCTCATACACATGATGTGGAAGTGCCCGAAGTTACAAAGGTATTGGGCTAAGGTACTGCACATCACAAATACGACCTTTGGGACAGCTCTGGAACCGGAGGCCAGGGTGTGCCTATTGGGTATAGAGGAGAGACACGGACAAAAAGATATTCCGGAAGTAGTGCTGAGATGCCTGTTTCAGGCCAGGAAGGTAATAGCACAAAACTGGCAAGGACAGAAAGCACCGACATTAGCAGAGTGGGTCAATGCAATAAACGCAACAATGTGGAAGGAAAAAGTAGTTTTGACCAAACGGGGTAACTACAAAAAATTTAAAATAATGTTGGATCCCTGGTTGAGGAAAATGGGGTGCCCGCCCTGACGGGCGCAGCAAGGAAAAGGAGTGAAGGGAGGGACCTAAAGGTGGTAACCAGATGAGATAGGAAGAGCAGACGGAGGAGGGGCAGAAAGAGAAGCTATGGACCTTGGGCAGAGAAGTTAAACGTGTCAGAAGACCAAGAGGAAGGAAGGGAAAAGGGGAACGGAAGCAGGGGGAGAGAGAAAACTAAATAAAGTAAAAACAATATAGTTCTTTCTCGGTAATAATATAAGAGTGTGGCAGAATGTTTTTTTTTTTTTGGTTTTGTCTTTCTCTGCTCTTTGGAATGTGAAAAGAGATTGGCTAGGGTGCGGGGGGGGAGGGGGGGATTAACTGTAGAACATTATCTTAAAGTATATTATGTGTATTGTGAGGGGGTTAGCTCGGCAGCGGGTGTGTGTGACCCCCGGGATGGGCTCCCCACACAAAACAGGCCCGGCAAACGGAGGTTGTGGTTTTCAAAATCAAAAAGGTGCGGTTTATTTTCTATTTACAGTGACAAAACACAGCAAAGCAAAAGAAACATAACCAAAATAAATCCTGGTCAAGTTGACCTCTGACTAAACATACAGGTTTCCTAACTAACAACTGGGATCAGCCTAGTGCTGTCCTAGTCCCTAAGTCCCTGGTTTTAAATGTCCAAGCAAATAGCCACACAGGCTTTGTCTCACCGCACAGGGGTTCACTCTCCCTAGACAGTCCACACAGGTCTGGTTCCAGGCATGAGCTAACATCTAATGAAGCTGGGAGTTCTTATAGAGGCCTAAATGAGCTGACAAGCTTCAGCTGGTCTCATCAACTCCCTGTCTGCACGACGCCCAGCCCTCTCCCTAGAGGTATGAGTCATCCATGAGCCCACTAGCCTTATACAACTCTCCACCTAGTTGTATAAGTCGGCGTAAAGCCTGAATCTGGGCGAAATATATCTACCCCCCTGGATGCAACCAGGTGACTTTACCTTCCTGCTGTCACATACCCCCCCCTCTTGTTTTAACCTCGGGGTTGGAACACCAGCAATCAGGCATTCATGTACTCGAGACAAAGCATCCACATTCCCCATTTGAACGCCAGGGCGATGCTTTACTGTGAAGTTGAATTCCTGGAGGGCCAGGAACCACCTATTCACTCTTCTATTGGTTTCCTTGTTTTGAGCCATCCACTTTAACGGAGCGTGATCCGTAACCATGTCAAAGTGCCTACCTAGCAGGTAGTACCGAAGGGAATCCAGAGCCCACTTCACCGCTAAACACTCCTTTTCAACGGTGGCGTAATTTACCTCATGGGACTTCAACTTCCTGCTGAGGTAAATGACTGGGTGCTCTTCCCCGTTCCAGACCTGGGACAATACTGCTCCTAACCCCACATCTGACGCATCACTTTGTACGACAAAGTCTTTAGAGAAGTCGGGTGAGTACAACACTGGCTGGCTACATAAGGCTTGTTTCAAGAATTGGAATGCTGCCTCAGCCTCGGGGGTCCATTTAATCATGACCGACCCTTTCCCCTTCGTCAGGTTGGTTAGGGGCACAGCCTTAGAAGCAAAGTGGGGAATGAATCGCTGATAATACCCAGCGATTCCCAGAAAGGCTCGTACCTGCTTCTTGCTGTTGGGACGTGGCCAACTCTGGATGGCCTCGACTTTGTTGAGTTGGGGTTTTATTACTCCCCTCCCAATGGTGTACCCAAGATATTTGGCCTCCTCCTGCCCAATGGTACACTTCTTGGGGTTAGCCGTAAACCCCGCTTCCCGAACAGAGTCCAGGACTGCTTGCACTTTTGGCAGATGTGAGGCCCAATCTGTGCTATGGACAATTACGTCATCCAGGTAAGCCGCAGCATACTTCCGATGGGGCCTCAGCATCTGGTCCATTTTCCGCTGGAATGTGGCCGGCGCATTCTGTAACCCGAACGGCATTCTTTTATATTGGAACGCCCCGTCTGGGGTTACAAATGCGGTTTTCTCTTTGGCCGACTTGGCCAGGGGGATTTGCCAATACCCTTTTGTGAGGTCAAGAGTCGTCATGTATCGGGCTGTTCCCAGCCGGTCGATCAACTCATCTATACGTGGCATGGGGTAGGTGTCAAATTTTGTAACTTTGTTCAACTGACGAAAATCGTTACAAAATCGCCAGCTCCCATCCGGTTTAGGCACCAACACGATGGGACTAGACCAATCACTTTGGGACTCCTCTATCACCCCTAAGTTCAGCATTTTCTGTACTTCCTCCCGTATTGCCTCCCGTCGAGCCTCTGGGATCCGATAGGGTTTTAACTTCACCCTTTCACCGGGCGGGGTAATGATGTCATGCTCTACCCCAGATGTTTGTCCCGGCAGCTCAGAGAATACCTCCTTGTTGCGAAGCACAAACTCCTTAACCTCCTGTTGTTGGGGTTGTGACAAGGTGGCTGCTATTCCAACCTCAGGAATCACGCAACCAGTTTGAGCTGGTGACCAAGTGTCTGCGACTAGGGACTCTCTATCCCTCCAGGCTTTCAACAGATTAACGTGATAGATCTGTTCGGGCTTTCGCCTTCCTGGTTGTCTGACCTTGTAATTCACTTCGCTCACTTTTTCCATTATCTCGTAGGGGCCTTGCCATTTGGCAAGGAATTTACTTTCAACCGTAGGGACAAGTACCAATATCCTATCCCCCGGGGAAAAGGTACGGGTCTTGGCTCCACGGTTGTACACTCTCTGCTGTGCCAACTGCGCTTGGGCCAAATGTTCCTTCACGATGGGCATTACCTGTGCAATTCGATCTTGCATCAGGGCGACATGCTCAATCACACTCCTGTGGGGAGAACTCTCACTTTCCCAAGTTTCCTTGGCAATATCCAACAGCCCTCTTGGGTGTCTCCCATACAGTAACTCAAAGGGGGAGAATCCCGTAGAGGATTGGGGCACCTCCCTAATAGCAAACATCAAATAAGGAAGTAAACAGTCCCAATCCTTTCCATCTCTATCCACCACTTTCTTCAACATTTGTTTTAGGGTTTTGTTGAATCTTTCAACCAGCCCATCGGTTTGGGGGTGATACACAGACGTACGCAATTGCGTCACTTTGAACAATTTACACAGCTCTTTCATAACCCGGGACATAAAGGGTGTACCTTGGTCCGTAAGCAGTTCTTTACAAATACCCACCCGGCTAAAAACAAGAGATAGCTCTTTGGCTATGGTTTTGGCCGAGGTATTTCGGAGAGGGATCGCTTCTGGATAACGGGTGGCATAGTCCATTATAACTAATATGTACTGGTGCCCCCTAGCGGACTTGATTATAGGACCTACCAAATCCATGGCGATCCTCTCAAACGGGACCTCAATGATGGGTAGAGGGACCAGCGGGCTACGGAAATGTGGCATCGGGGCCAACCTCTGACACACAGGGCAGGAGGAACAATAATTTTCTACGTCCTTCATCACCCCCGGCCAATAGAATCTCTGTAATACCCTCTCTCGGGTTTTCTCTGTCCCCAGATGACCTCCAAGAATGTGCCCATGGGCCAACTCCAACACCAACTTCCTGTAAGGTTTGGGCACCACAAGCTGCTCAACGGTTTCTTCTGCCCTTTTTGCCACCCGATACAGTAGGTCCTTCTCTACGCTGAAGTATGGGTAAGTGCAGGTATTATCTGGGTTCACTAACTCGCCATCTATTTTCACTACGTTTTCCCGTGCCTTTATTAGGGCGGGGTCTTTCAACTGTTCTGTGGCAAAGTTTTCCCTGTGAACCTCAAGATCAGAAAACTCCACAGACGGTAGGTTTTCGTCTGAGGAGGTGGGCTCCTCTCCAGTTTCTTGAGTCTCCCCTGCCAATACTGATAAGGGAAATTCCGGAGAGTCCTCACCACTCTCAGGGGAGTTCTGGCTATCACATTCCTGGTACATAGGGGCACCAGTGAGGGGCTCAGGATCATCCCACAGTTCCCAGAACTTCGGAAAATCCCTTCCCACAATGGCGTCATGCGGTAACTGAGATACTAAGCCCACTGGATGAGAGAGGGTACCTTTGGGGGTCTCGAAACACACTGTAGTCACTGGATACTCTCGGGTGTCCCCATGCACACAAATAACAGCTACCTTGCTATTCCCAGAGACCTCTGTTTTAACTAACTCAGCCTTTATCAGGGTCACAAGGCTACCTGAATCCAGCAATACCACAACATTTCTACCATTAACACACATTTTGCATAAATGTTTCTCAGTTCCTCGAATGGCAGTGCATTCGACTGTCGCACACAGCGACTGACGTCTGCCCGTCAGAAAGTCACACTGCATGGGTTCCTCCACAACCGGGCAATTGGCTGCAATATGTCCCGCTTGCCGGCAGCGGTAGCAAACGATCCTTCTTGCGGCCTCTTGAGCCGCTGATTTCCCAGGCTGTTCTCGCCAAACTTGGGGTAGAGCTCCCACCCTCTCACTCTCTCCACCCTCACCCCTTGGAATCCTCTTATCCGCCCCTGGGGATGGTCTGGTCTTAGGGTGGAAAGTCCGAGTGTCTCTGGAAGAGGCCGTCAGGTTCTCTGTAGCCAAGTATTTCTCCACACGATCCACAAGACCATCGGCCGTCTCTGGGTCTCCATGGCTTACCCACTTTTGTATGGCAGTAGGAAGAGCTCTCAAAAACCGATCCATTACAACACGTTCCACAATCTTTGGTGCGGACAAAGTCTCTGGCTGTAGCCACTTTCTGCTCAGGTGAATGAGATCATACATTTGAGACCTGGGGGGTTTTCCAAGCTGGAAAGTCCAGTTATGCACACGCTGAGCCCGGACAGCCTGGGTGACACCCAGCCTTGCCAATATTTCAGCTTTTAGCATCACATAGTCTTTTGCTTGGTTAGGCTCTAGGTCATAGTAAGCTTTCTGCGATTCACCAGTTAACAGAGGAGCCACCAGTCCAGCCCACTGCTCCTCAGGCCACTTTTCTCTTTCAGCGGTCCTTTCAAATGTGGTCAAAAATACCTCTGGATCATCCTCTCCAGTCATTTTTGTCAATAAACGACTCACCCCAAAGGACGCGGTATTAGTGGGACGGCTTTCCTCACTGGTCTGCGGACGTTGCTGCATTACTGCTTCCATCTGTTGTTGTAGTCTCTGCTCTTGCTTCTGCAACAGGTCTATGAAGCGGGCCTCAGATTGCTGCTGGGCTCGTTGCTGAGCCTCCAGACTCTGTTGCAAAGTTGCGTTTGTCTGCTGCTGGGCTGCAAGGCTCTGTTGATGAGCTTGCTGCTGGGCTGCGAAGTTCTGTTGTTGAGCTGCAAGGCTCTGTTGATGAGCTGCAAGGCTCTTTTGCAAACCTGCATTTGTCTGCTGTTGATTGGCATTTGCTAGAGCCAGCTGCTTCAGTATCTCCTCCATGCTGGCTTAAAAAAAAACTGCCACTGGTTCTCCACCAACTGTGAGGGGGTTAGCTCGGCAGCGGGTGTGTGTGACCCCCGGGATGGGCTCCCCACACAAAACAGGCCCAGCAAACGGAGGTTGTGGTTTTCAAAATCAAAAAGGTGCGGTTTATTTTCTATTTACAGTGACAAAACACAGCAAAGCAAAAGAAACATAACCAAAATAAATCCTGGTCAAGTTGACCTCTGACTAAACATACAGGTTTCCTAACTAACAACTGGGATCAGCCTAGTGCTGTCCTAGTCCCTAAGTCCCTGGTTTTAAATGTCCAAGCAAATAGCCACACAGGCTTTGTCTCACCGCACAGGGGTTCACTCCCCCTAGACAGTCCACACAGGTCTGGTTCCAGGCATGAGCTAACATCTAATGAAGCTGGGAGTTCTTATAGAGGCCTAAATGAGCTGACAAGCTTCAGCTGGTCTCATCAACTCCCTGTCTGCACGAAGCCCAGCCCTCTCCCTAGAGGTATGAGTCATCCATGAGCCCACTAGCCTTATACAACTCTCCACCTAGTTGTATAAGTCGGCGTAAAGCCTGAATCTGGGCGAAATATATCTACCCCCCTGGATGCAACCAGGTGACTTTACCTTCCTGCTGTCACAGTATGTATCTTCTGTAACATGGAAAAACAATAAAGAATATAAAGTAAAAAAAAAAAAGGGTGCCATTCTTGCAACAGAAGAGGCAATATCCTTTGCAGAGACCCTGGGACAGCAAATAGATCCAGAGATGGAGAAGGTTCATACTACTGTTAAGTAGTGTTTTGTGTCCTGCGATTGTGCTCACTTCGGTAGCCAGACTGTCAGGACCCCAGACCAGATGAAAGCAGAGCCCTGCTCAGTGATAAACTCTCTATGATGGCGAATCCTAGATTGAAAATGGAGTAGCCAATGATGCAGTTCAGACACTGCGTATACAAAACTATATGCGGTTTCTCCAGTAATCATTGTGGTCAGTGAACCCTTATGTCCCATCCCACAAGTAAACACATGCCGCTTTAAGTCAGAGTGGTGACTGTTCAAGTCGGATCTGGTGATATTTAGAAGGAGGATTAATTCCTGATGTTAATCACCAATGACCAGAGGATGGCCAAAAGGCAAAGTTACAAAGATTGAATGACAGGTTAGACCTGGGAGAACTATAGCGGAGAATAAAGAATCAAGAATTATCTTTATTTGCCTAAACCCGCCCAATAGGGTCAGCTGACAGTTATATGTAAATTTGAGCTTAGGATCCGTGGGTCCTGTGCATTAAGGAAGCCAATGGAGTTTTTTCATTTCTCTACCAATTCATTGCATTCTCTTCATGATGCATCAGAGCACAAGGGTTGTGATTACATGGTCGTTAGTCAAAAGTAAGACTTGAATAACAGGCGGAAGGTTAAGGATCCAAAAAATTGCACAGGCCATCGTTGCAATTAATCTCTCCAGCCATCAGTAAGGCTTGACCTCCACAAATCATACCCCATGATTTCCAAGGAGTATCGTTCATAGCGGTGCGACCCCCCAAGTCGCTGCAACGGTAAAGTAGTCCCTACACTACTTTAATCCCACTGTGATCTAACTTGGGGCCATAGACATCAAGAATACACAGGCATTGATTCAAGACACATAGAAATCGCAGTAAATCGCACGATTTTAGGTCGCAATAGTGGAAACCTAGGCTAAGACTGTCGATGGTCTTTAGACCTAGCAAGTTGTATATTTGCATGGTTGCATAGGGGGTGAGGTTGAGGATGGACACAGGTCCATCAAGTCCAACCTATGTGTGATTATATGTCGATATTACCTTTATATATCCTGTATGTTGTGGTCATCCACAAGTGTGGGTGTGTGTGTATACTGTATACACACTTCAAAATACCCATGTTGCAGCAAGTACCTTCGCTTGGCAATTTGAGTTCACTACGAGTTCATCTGGCAGACTGTGACCTTTCCACAAACTCCGGACATTTCCTGGGATATTGGGTCCAGTAAGGGCCGACTTGCGGGACCAAGGACTTCTGGTGAGCCTTGTCTGGACAACAGACTGGCGCAATGACTTCCAGATTCTGGGAAAGGAGTCCCAGTACAGACTCTGATCGAGTTGGGAGGAACCATCATCGAGAGACCATCATCGAGAGACCAACTAGTCTCATCACAACAATGACCTACCGGGAAGCAATTCTGAATCTCTGAAAATAAATACAATAAATTTACACTCAGAGAGAGCAACAGTATAAGTATCTCACTTGAACAAATGGCTCTTTCCCATTGGTTGCATCCCACGGTCGCAAGAGCAATAAAGTAGTCGGTAGTAATCCATGAGGTCCGAGGTGCCCAAGGGAAGGTTGACAACTGTGTTAACTGGTTTTGTAGTAAGGAAAGACTTACTTCCTGCACTAGAAACAGTAACTCCACAGAGGAGAAAAGTCCCCTCTTGGGGAGGTAGCTAAACAAACTAATCTTTCAGCGTATCAGCTATTAGGCATACCAATCATCCCAAGTGGTTACTCGTTGGGTATTCATGCCAATGGAGGACAAGGTGTCCAAAAGTCAGAGTTATAGCGGTCGCAGACTGGAGTCTTTCCGAAACGCAACAAAAGAGCCTCAACTATGCTGAAAAGACTCAGCAAAATAGGGAAGTCCTATCTTTGCTGTCAAGAAGGAATGCAAAACTAGTCAACTTCTGTCAGATGTATCTCCCAGCACATTAAGTAGGGTTTTCTAGAACTTACGGCCAGATGGCGTAAGATACAAAAGCCGTCGGATGACAAAGGTCGGTCTCCAAAACAAAAAGCTGGTCAAGAGATTGGCAACAAATAAGGCTATCAAGATATTGGTCTGACTGTAACCTGGGTGGCTTCCCAGAGGTGGAAGCAGAGAAACGAATGACAGCCAACTGGGTCGGCAAATTAGCCAATATGTATATTCAACAAACCTAATACTCTCCAGGATCCTTATCCGGATTCGCAGTCATTCGATGGTGATAACAATAATTGCCCTGTGGCTTGCAGGCCATAATATCCGCGGGTACAGTCTCAGATCCGAGAACCTCCTCCTATTCTCCTTCCTGAGATCCAACACCTCATACAGCGTAGCCAACGGTATCTTCCAAATTTCATACAAGTTATATCTAGAGGCTGGAGACCAAGAAGTAGAGGTCTCACCGTTTAGTGTTTGAAATCCTATGGAGGTCAGAGCGCCTACTCCAAACTTCAAGTACATTAGATATGAGAAAAAACCTACAGAATTTAAAGGATGGAACTCTCTACCTTACTGTAAGGATTGCATTGTATACAAGTAAGCCTAGATACGGCATTAAAGGATACATGAAACTCAGTCGTGTCCTCACTCGGTGGGATCCGGTAACGGTGGGATCCAGTAACGGTTGCATATCTTAGCAACCAATTCCGAAAGACCTGGGCAAGTTATTCTTTTCCCCATTTAGTCTTCCAAATAGTGTGAGACACATTATCTCACTCTCCATTTAGAGGGATAGGACATCCTAAATATGGCCAGTAACATGGAATAAGTATTCCTTTTGGCGAATAGGTCTAGAAAGATCTCAGACATCCAAGTGTCAAGTTATAAACTACTTTGTTGCTGAAATTATCAGGCAAAATGGCTCTAGTCTCTTCCTCAACACTATACAAAGGTTGGTATCTTTGCAATCTGGGATAGAACATCAGCCTTCTGGCATATCCAAACTAAAGTGTTTAAAGTACCACGAACATTGAAAATAGTCAAGGTTAAAAAGAGACATAGAATTGGCCCTTCTTCTAGGAGAAAAACGATATACTCAACAGGCCTAACGGCATCGGAAAAAGACAATCACTGTCTAACGAAGACAATCGCAGTGGTGCAGATCAAGTTAGTCAAAGCTTAGATGACTAGGAAAAACCCATCAGATGAGGGCAGAGACCGCTCTTCCAGTCTGATTGCGCATGCATTGACGGAACTCCAGAATAGTTCCTCCAGAATTAATATGTAAACTACGACCTGGTCTACATTCAACACGTTTGGGGGTCCATTCTTGTGGACCCAGCAGTCTTAACTACAATACATCTCAGTCGTTAGTGGGGATAGAGCTAATCCTCTTAAACACTTGAGCAGTACCCACCCTTGTTGTCTGGTGATTTGGTACATCCCATACGTATATGCTGTCATGCTGTGTCAGGAAAAGGGAAAATGTTATACTTACCTGACGGTAATTTTCCTTTCCTGATGCAAGCATGACAGCATATAGGTCCCCTCCCAAAAAAATAAATAAATAAAATAAAAATATCACGAAAATATAATAAAGGCCTTCACAGTGATACTAAGTTACGAGAATACTGCAGGAAGGGAGGAGACCTACTTTTATAATATAACCGGTCCTGAATTGGGCAGGGAGGCGGAGCCTTCCCATACGTATATGCTGTCATGCTTGCATCAGGAAAGGAAAATTACCGTCAGGTAAGTATAACATTTTCCCTTTTTTTGTCTCAAGTGATTGAATAATGACAAAAAGAAAAAAAAAATGTACAAAAAGTTGTCACTAAATGATATATTGCTCAAACATGCCATGGTTATATGTGGAATTGCACCCCAAAATACATTCTGTTGCTTCTCTTGAGTACGGGGATAGCACATGTGTGAGACATTTTGGGAGCCTAGCCGCGTACAGGACCCCGAAAACCAAGCACCACCTTCAGGATTTCTAAGGGTGTAAATTTTTGATTTCACTCCTCACTGCCTATCACAGTTTCAGAGGCCATGGAATGCCCAGATGGCACAAACCCCTTTTTGGAAAGTAGACACCCCAAGCTATTTGCTGAGAGGTATGTTGAGTATTTTGCAGATCTCGCTTTTTGTCACAAAGTTTTGAAAATTGAAAATAGAAAAAATAAATAAAAAATGTCTTTCTTAATTTTCAAAAACAAATGAGAGCTGTAAAATACTCACCATGCCTCTCAGCAAATAGCTTGGGGTGTCTACTTTCCAAAATGGGGTCATTTGGGGGGGGGGGGGTTTGTACTATCTTGGCATTTTATGGCCTTCAAAACTGTGATAGGTAGTGAGGAGTGAAATCAAAAATTTATGCCCTTAGAAATCTTGAAGGCGGTGCTTGGTTTTTGGGGTCCCGTATGCGGCTAGGCTCCCAAAAAGTCCCACACATGTGGTATCCCCGTACTCAGGAGAAGCAGCAGAATGTATTTTGGGGTGTAATTTCACATATGCCCATGGCATGTGTGAGCAATATATCATTTAGTGTCAACTTTGTGCAAAAAAAAAGTTTGTCATATTCCCGCAACTTGTGGCAAAATATAAAATATTTCATGGACTCAACATGCCTCTCAGTAAATAGCTTGGGGTGTCTACTTTCCAAAATGGGGTCATTTGGGGGGGGGTTTGTGCTATTTTGGCATTTTATGGCCTTCGAAATCATATCATTTAGTGACAACTTTTTGTAATTTTTTTATTTTATTTTTTTTAGTCGTTATTCAAAAACTTGGGACAAAAAAAAAAAAAATATTCAATGGGCTCAACATGCCTCTCAGCAATTTCCTTGGGGTGTCTACTTTCCAAAATGGGGTCATTTGGGGGGGGGTTTGTACTGCCCTGCCATTTTAGCACCTCAAGAAATGAGATAGGCAGTCATAAATTAAAAGCTGTGTAAATTCCAGAAAATGTACCCTAGTTTGTAGACGCTATAACTTTTGCGCAAACCAATAAATATACGCTTACTGACATTTTTTTTACTAAAGACATGTGGCTGAATACATTTTGGCCTAAATGTATGACTAAAATTGAGTTTATTCGGTTTTTCTTATAACAAAAAAGTAGAAAATATCATTTTTTTTTCAAAATTGTCAGTCTTTTTCCGTTTATATCGCAAAAAATAATAATCGCAGAGGCAATCAAATACCATTAAAAGAAATCTCTATTTGTGGGAAGAAAAGGACGCAAATTTCGTATGGGTACAACATTGCATGTCCGCACAATTTCCAGTTAAAGCAACGCAGTGCCAAATTCTGAAAACACCTCTGGTCTTTAAGCTGCATAATGGTCCGGGGCTTAAGTGGCTAGAGACTGAGTTTTACCAGAGTCAGGCCTGACTGGGGTTGATAGTACAGTTGGGTGCCATAGTGCTATTGGGGACTTGAGCTATATGTTAGTGTGTGTTAGAACTAATTGCGCACTATAATTAACTACTGTTAGTATTACTGCAGGGCTCTGCATGCATGTGTTATCTGTAATATTGATTATTAACCCCTTTTATCTAAAAGTAAACCCTTTTACATTTACTCAAATCTGGTATTGGAGTCTATATATATATATATATATATATATAATTAGGGCTGTTACTGATTAAAGTTTTCGTGTTCGATTAATCGTTTTGTTTTTTTTAAATAGATTAATCGACTAATTTCGATTAATTATAACGCACATAGATCCAACTACTTTTAGCTGATCTCCTTGCAGGCCGATTCCCAGTGCAGCTACCAACCACTGGAAAAATCGATAGCAGGATACAAAAAACACACAGGCAGCGCTCGATGGGAATAGCATTAAAACTTTTATAGTCTTCAAGTAGGTAACAAAATAAATACTGCACTGGAGATAAAATCGATGTAGCTACATAAACTGTAAAAATGGTGCGAGTAATACCAAACGGTAGCAAAAGCAGTCATAAAAACATGTAGTTAAGTATGATACTGGTATAAAAATGTGTACAACGATACCACTGCTGAATCCAGATGAGAAGGGGCTAACATCAGTCCGTCGGCATTTAGATGTCCCGTGAAGGGAACAATCACAACTCCCAGTGGATGGCTGTAAAATCCCAGGTTGATAGAGGGAAGTGTAACAGCCCTTGCGTGTGGCAGATAGTAAGGTCCCGCCGGCATGCAGATATGAAGGCACAGCAAAGGAGCCCTTCAGATGGACACGGCAAGCCCAAAGAATTTTGATTGATCAAAACAATTTATCGATTAATCGAGGAATTAATAGTTAATTTCCACAGTCCTAATAAATATATTGTGACAGCAGGAAGGTAAAGTCACCTGGTTGCATCCAGGGGGGTAGATATATTTCGCCCAGATTCAGGCTTTACGCCGACTTATACAACTAGGTGGAGAGTTGTATAAGCCCAGCTGAGGCTAGTGGGCTCATGGATGACTCATACCTCTAGGGAGAGTGTGGGGCGTCGTGCAGACAGGGAGTTGATGAGACCAGCTGAAGCTTGTCAGCTCATTTAGGCCTCTATAAGAACTCCCAGCTTCATTAGATGTTAGCTCCTGCCTGGAACCAGACCTGTGTGGACTGTCTAGGGAGAGTGAACCCCTGTGCGGTGAGACAAAGCCTGTGTGGCTATTTGCTTGGACATTTAAAACCAGGGACTTAGGGACTAGGACAGCACTAGGCTGATCCCAGTTGTTAGTTAGGAAACCTGTATGTTTAGTCAGAGGTCAAGTTGACCAGGATTTATTTTGTTTATGTTTCTTTTGCTTTGCTGTGTTTTGTCACTGTAAATAGAAAATAAACCGCACCTTTTTGATTTTGAAAACCACAACCTCCGTTTGCTGGGCCTGTTTTTGTGTGGGGAGCCCATCTCGGGGGTCACACACACCCGCTGCCGAGCTAACCCCCTCACAGTTGGTGGAGAACCAGTGGCAGTTTTTTTTTAAGCCAGCATGGAGGAGATACTGAAGCAGCTGGCTCTAGCAAATGCCAATCAACAGCAGACAAATGCAGGTTTGCAAAAGAGCCTTGCAGCTCAACAACAGAACTTCGCAGCCCAGCAGCAAGCTCATCAACAGAGCCTTGCAGCCCAGCAGCAGACAAACGCAACTTTGCAACAGAGTCTGGAGGCTCAGCAACAAGCCCAGCAGCAATCTGAGGCCCGCTTCATAGACCTGTTGCAGAAGCAAGAGCAGAGACTACAACAACAGATGGAAGCAGCAATGCAGCAACGTCCGCAGACCAGTGAGGAAAGCCGTCCCACTAATACCGCGTCCTTTGGGGTGAGTCGTTTATTGACAAAAATGACTGGAGAGGATGATCCAGAGGTATTTTTGACCACATTTGAAAGGACCGCTGAAAGAGAAAAGTGGCCTGAGGAGCAGTGGGCTGGACTGGTGGCTCCTCTGTTAACTGGTGAATCGCAGAAAGCTTACTATGACCTAGAGCCTAACCAAGCAAAAGACTATGCGATGCTAAAAGCTGAAATATTGGCAAGGCTGGGTGTCACCCAGGCTGTCCGGGCTCAGCGTGTGCATAACTGGACTTTCCAGCTTGGAAAACCCCCCAGGTCTCAAATGTATGATCTCATTCACCTGAGCAGAAAGTGGCTACAGCCAGAGACTTTGTCCGCACCAAAGATTGTGGAACGTGTTGTAATGGATCGGTTTTTGAGAGCTCTTCCTACTGCCATCCAAAAGTGGGTAAGCCATGGAGACCCAGAGACGGCCGATGGTCTTGTGGATCGTGTGGAGAAATACTTGGCTACAGAGAACCTGACGGCCTCTTCCAGAGACACTCGGACTTTCCACCCTAAGACCAGACCATCCCCAGGGGCGGATAAGAGGATTCCAAGGGGTGAGGGTGGAGAGAGTGAGAGGGTGGGAGCTCTACCCCAAGTTTGGCGAGAACAGCCTGGGAAATCAGCGGCTCAAGAGGCCGCAAGAAGGATCGTTTGCTACCGCTGCCGGCAAGCGGGACATATTGCAGCCAATTGCCCGGTTGTGGAGGAACCCATGCAGTGTGACTTTCTGACGGGCAGACGTCAGTCGCTGTGTGCGACAGTCGCATGCACTGCCATTCGAGGAACTGAGAAACATTTATGCAAAATGTGTGTTAATGGTAGAAATGTTGTGGTATTGCTGGATTCAGGTAGCCTTGTGACCCTGATAAAGGCTGAGTTAGTTAAAACAGAGGTCTCTGGGAATAGCAAGGTAGCTGTTATTTGTGTGCATGGGGACACCCGAGAGTATCCAGTGACTACAGTGTGTTTCGAGACCCCCAAAGGTACCCTCTCTCATCCAGTGGGCTTAGTATCTCAGTTACCGCATGACGCCATTGTGGGAAGGGATTTTCCGAAGTTCTGGGAACTGTGGGATGATCCTGAGCCCCCCACTGGTGCCCCTATGTACCAGGAATGTGATAGCCAGAACTCCCCTGAGAGTGGTGAGGACTCTCCAGAATTTCCCTTATCAGTATTGGCAGGGGAGACTCAAGAAACTGGAGAGGAGCCCACCTCCTCAGACGAAAACCTACCGTCTGTGGAGTTTTCTGATCTTGAGGTTCACAGGGAAAACTTTGCCACAGAACAGTTGAAAGACCCCGCCCTAATAAAGGCACGGGAAAACGTAGTGAAAATAGATGGCGAGTTAGTGAACCCAGATAATACCTGCACTTACCCATACTTCAGCGTAGAGAAGGACCTACTGTATCGGGTGGCAAAAAGGGCAGAAGAAACCGTTGAGCAGCTTGTGGTGCCCAAACCTTACAGGAAGTTGGTGTTGGAGTTGGCCCATGGGCACATTCTTGGAGGTCATCTGGGGACAGAGAAAACCCGAGAGAGGGTATTACAGAGATTCTATTGGCCGGGGGTGATGAAGGACATAGAAAATTATTGTTCCTCCTGCCCTGTGTGTCAGAGGTCGGCCCCGATGCCACATTTCCGTAGCCCGCTGGTCCCTCTACCCATCATTGAGGTCCCGTTTGAGAGGATCGCCATGGATTTGGTAGGTCCTATAATCAAGTCCGCTAGGGGGCACCAGTACATATTAGTTATAATGGACTATGCCACCCGTTATCCAGAAGCGATCCCTCTCCGAAATACCTCGGCCAAAACCATAGCCAAAGAGCTATCTCTTGTGTTTAGCCGGGTGGGTATTTGTAAAGAACTGCTTACGGACCAAGGTACACCCTTTATGTCCCGGGTTATGAAGGAGCTGTGTAAATTGTTCAAAGTGACGCAATTACGTACATCTGTGTATCACCCCCAAACCGATGGGCTGGTTGAAAGGTTCAACAAAACCCTAAAACAAATGTTGAAGAAAGTGGTGGATAGAGATGGAAAGGATTGGGACTGTCTACTTCCTTATCTGATGTTTGCTATTAGGGAGGTGCCCCAATCCTCTACGGGATTCTCCCCCTTTGAGTTACTGTATGGGAGACACCCAAGAGGGCTGTTGGATATTGCCAAGGAAACTTGGGAAAGTGAGAGTTCTCCCCACAGGAGTGTGATTGAGCATGTCGCCCTGATGCAAGACCGAATTGCACAGGTAATGCCCATCGTGAAGGAACATTTGGCCCAAGCGCAGTTAGCACAGCAGAGAGTGTACAACCGTGGAGCCAAGACCCGTACCTTTTCCCCGGGGGATAGGATACTGGTACTTGTCCCTACGGTTGAAAGTAAATTCCTTGCCAAATGGCAAGGCCCCTACGAGATAATGGAAAAAGTGAGCGAAGTGAATTACAAGGTCAGACAACCAGGAAGGCGAAAGCCCGAACAGATCTATCACGTTAATCTGTTGAAAGCCTGGAGGGATAGAGAGTCCCTAGTCGCAGACACTTGGTCACCAGCTCAAACTGGTTGCGTGATTCCTGAGGTTGGAATAGCAGCCACCTTGTCACAACCCCAACAACAGGAGGTTAAGGAGTTTGTGCTTCGCAACAAGGAGGTATTCTCTGAGCTGCCGGGACAAACATCTGGGGTAGAGCATGACATCATTACCCCGCCCGGTGAAAGGGTGAAGTTAAAACCCTATCGGATCCCAGAGGCCCGACGGGAGGCAATACGGGAGGAAGTACAGAAAATGCTGAACTTAGGGGTGATAGAGGAGTCCCAAAGTGATTGGTCTAGTCCCATTGTGTTGGTGCCTAAACCGGATGGGAGCTGGCGATTTTGTAACGATTTTCGTCAGTTGAACAAAGTTACAAAATTTGACACCTACCCCATGCCACGTATAGATGAGTTGATCGACCGGCTGGGAACAGCCCGATACATGACGACTCTTGACCTCACAAAAGGGTATTGGCAAATCCCCCTGGCCAAGTCGGCCAAAGAGAAAACCGCATTTGTAACCCCAGACGGGGCGTTCCAATATAAAAGAATGCCGTTCGGGTTACAGAATGCGCCGGCCACATTCCAGCGGAAAATGGACCAGATGCTGAGGCCCCATCGGAAGTATGCTGCGGCTTACCTGGATGACATAATTGTCCATAGCACAGATTGGGCCTCACATCTGCCAAAAGTGCAAGCAGTCCTGGACTCTGTTCGGGAAGCGGGGTTTACGGCTAACCCCAAGAAGTGTACCATTGGGCAGGAGGAGGCCAAATATCTTGGGTACACCATTGGGAGGGGAGTAATAAAACCCCAACTCAACAAAGTCGAGGCCATCCAGAGTTGGCCACGTCCCAACAGCAAGAAGCAGGTACGAGCCTTTCTGGGAATCGCTGGGTATTATCGGCGATTCATTCCCCACTTTGCTTCTAAGGCTGTGCCCCTAACCAACCTGACGAAGGGGAAAGGGTCGGTCATGATTAAATGGACCCCCGAGGCTGAGGCAGCATTCCAATTCTTGAAACAAGCCTTATGTAGCCAGCCAGTGTTGTACTCACCCGACTTCTCTAAAGACTTTGTCGTACAAAGTGATGCGTCAGATGTGGGGTTAGGAGCAGTATTGTCCCAGGTCTGGAACGGGGAAGAGCACCCAGTCATTTACCTCAGCAGGAAGTTGAAGTCCCATGAGGTAAATTACGCCACCGTTGAAAAGGAGTGTTTAGCGGTGAAGTGGGCTCTAGATTCCCTTCGGTACTACCTGCTAGGTAGGCACTTTGACATGGTTACGGATCACGCTCCGTTAAAGTGGATGGCTCAAAACAAGGAAACAAATAGAAGAGTGAATAGGTGGTTCCTGGCCCTCCAGGAATTCAACTTCACAGTAAAGCATCGCCCTGGCGTTCAAATGGGGAATGTGGATGCTTTGTCTCGAGTACATGAATGCCTGATTGCTGGTGTTCCAACCCCGAGGTTAAAACAAGAGGGGGGGGTATGTGACAGCAGGAAGGTAAAGTCACCTGGTTGCATCCAGGGGGGTAGATATATTTCGCCCAGATTCAGGCTTTACGCCGACTTATACAACTAGGTGGAGAGTTGTATAAGCCCAGCTGAGGCTAGTGGGCTCATGGATGACTCATACCTCTAGGGAGAGTGTGGGGCGTCGTGCAGACAGGGAGTTGATGAGACCAGCTGAAGCTTGTCAGCTCATTTAGGCCTCTATAAGAACTCCCAGCTTCATTAGATGTTAGCTCCTGCCTGGAACCAGACCTGTGTGGACTGTCTAGGGAGAGTGAACCCCTGTGCGGTGAGACAAAGCCTGTGTGGCTATTTGCTTGGACATTTAAAACCAGGGACTTAGGGACTAGGACAGCACTAGGCTGATCCCAGTTGTTAGTTAGGAAACCTGTATGTTTAGTCAGAGGTCAAGTTGACCAGGATTTATTTTGTTTATGTTTCTTTTGCTTTGCTGTGTTTTGTCACTGTAAATAGAAAATAAACCGCACCTTTTTGATTTTGAAAACCATAACCTCCGTTTGCTGGGCCTGTTTTTGTGTGGGGAGCCCATCTCGGGGGTCACACACACCCGCTGCCGAGCTAACCCCCTCACAGTATATATATATATATATATACATATATATCTTACCACTAGAAGAAAGGTATTGTGGGATTGTGCATAAACTGTTATATAGCTATATAGAAATACCACCCCTAGACTAGCTGTGCCAGAGAAGGGCTGAGTAGATTGCCGTGGGGTTGGCTGTGCTGTATACAGGGCCCAAAAGCAAACCAGCGGCTCCCTTAGTCTGGGGGTAATACACGTGGGGGCATCGTTTCCGGGATCCTGTATATGGCAAGTAGATACGCCAAAAGTATCGGCATGGATCCGCTAGAAGTGAAAGCGTGGTGCGAAGCAGCCAGGACAAACCCAGACACGTCAGTGGTCATTAGTCTCCCGGGAGAAGAATGGTCAGTGAACGCGGCAGAGCGACTTGGAGTGTCGCTATCCCCAAATAATATACCAAGGGTGATAGACCTGAAATCAGCCCCAGACACCTTGTTTCAGTATGCACTTATAGAGTGGATGGATGGAGTACCGGGGAACCTTAAAGGACAAAGTGTGCAGTCGCTGGATAACAAAACTTATGGTCTGGCGCACGCAATAACTGAGTCACCTCCGCCATCCCCAACGGGATCACCGCCACGGATACCCCATGCATCAGAGAGGCAGAGAGGGATGACACCTCCGGTGACACCCATTACAGCCATAGGGCCAGAACTTTTAAATGCTTTGGGAGATCTGCTCACAAAGTGTCAGCAAACAAGTACGGTACACGTAGAGGCCAGCTACCGGAAGCTGAGAACATTTTCAGGGAAGCTGCCCGTCCCTGTAGGGGAGGAAGAATTCGATACCTGGATTGAACAGGCCTTGTCAGCAGTAGAGGCATGGGAGGTGCCTGAAATGCAGAAGAAGCAGCGCGTGATGGAAAGTCTGAAAGGCGCGGCTGCGGAAGCTGTAAAAAGTCTCCGGTTTGGGAATGCTGCCTGCACGGCTTATGACTGTTTAGCCATGCTACAGGAGGAGTTCGGTCAGTTAGAAAAAGTAACGGAACTGGCGTTTCAGTTCGAACACACCTTTCAGCAGCCAGGAGAAAAGCTGTCAGAGTATGTAAGAAGACTGAACAAAATGCTTTGTCAAATCGTGCTAAAAAAAGGGATGTTACCCCAAGCTATAGATGCGGCAAGGATGAAGCAGATATTAACCACTTAACGACCGCCCACTGTAGTTATACGTCGGCAGAATGGCACGGACAGGCACAATCACGTGCCCGTACATGACTGCCTTCGTATGGGTGGGGGGTCCAATCGGACCCCCTCCGGTACAGTGGCCGGTCGGGATCGCTTCGGGAGCGATCCGTGATGAGGGGGCCGCCATTCGATTTTGGCCACCCCCTCGTGATCGCTCCCAGCGAATCAAAAGCTTCCTCTGCCTGTGTGATGTTTACACAGGCAGGAGGAAGTGATGTCATCCCTCATGCGGCGCTCACATATACCGAGCGCCGCATGAGAAGATGTCAGGTTAGTGCACAAACACTACACTGACACCAGGACACATAGGTACATAAATCGCCCCCCCAGCCCCCCAGTCACAGTGTCACTGATTGCAGTGAACATTTATTTACTGATCACTGCAATCAGTGACATTTGTGACTGGAAAAATGTCAGGGCAGTTAGTTTTAGGTCCAATGTAGCCCCCTAACCCCCCCTAATAAAGGTTTAACCCCTTGATCACCCCCCCAGGTAACCCTTTCACCCCCTAGCACCGCTGTCACTAAGCGATCGTTTTTCTGATCGCTGTTTTAGTGTCGGTGATGCCGATAGGTAGCCAGTTATTTTTTTTAGGTTCACCGCAGGTTTTTATAGCGTCGGGTACCCCCATATATTACCTAAAATAAAAGTTTAACCCCTTGATCGCCCCCCAGGTAACCCTTTCACCCCCTAGCACCGCTGTCACTAAGCGATCGTTTTTCTGATCGCTGTTTTAGTGTCGGTGATGCCGATAGGTAGCCAGTTATTTTTTTTAGGTTCGCCGCTGGTTTTTATAGCGTCGGGTACCCCCATATATTACCTAATAAAGGTTTAACCCCTTGATCGCCCCCCCAGGTAACCCTTTCACCCCTTTTTGCCAGTGTCACTAAGCGATCGTTTTTCTGATCGCTGTCTTAGTGTCGATGATGCCGATAGGTAGCCAGTTATTTTTTTTAGGTTCCCCGCAGGTTTTTATAGCCCCTAGTTAACCCTTTCACCAGTGATCACCACATAAGTGTTACGGGTGACGCTGGTTAGTTAGTTTGCTTTTTATAGTGTCAGGGCACCCGCCGTATATAACCCAATAAAGGTTTAACCCCCTGATCGCCCGGCGGGTGATATCAATTAGGTTTTAGCGTCAGAGAGGGTCTGCGCCACACCCCAGGCAGCGTCAGGTTAGTGCCAGTAATGCTAACACCCACGCGTGAAGCATACACCTCCCTTGATGGTATAGTATCTGAACAGATCAATATCTGATCTGATCAGATCTATACTAGCGTCCCCAGCAGTTTAGGGTTCCCAAAAACGCAGTGTTAGTGGGATCAGCCCAGATACCTGCTAGCACCTGCGTTTTGCCCCTCCGTCCAGCCCAGGCCACCCAAGTGCAGTATCGATCGATCACTGTCACTTACAAAACACAACACACATAACTGCAGCGTTCGCAGAGACAGGCCTGATCCCTGCGACTCCAGTGCTGTAGGAGGTGATTTCACCACCACAGTTAAAAAAAAAAAAAGCATATATGCCGAAGCATTGGGGCAGCAGGGGCGGAGGAGCGATTTTGCTCCTAATGCCGCGTACATACGGTCGAAATTCCGACGGAGGCTTGCCCGTGGAAAAGTCTGACCATGTGTGTGCGGCATAACTTTTGCGGGAGGATGCCCCCATGCTTCGGCATATATAAATGGTGCATGTATGCCCATCATTAGAAGTGGGTGGATGAAGGGCGGTATTCTAATGGTGGGCATACCCACCGATCAATTTCTTTTTTCTTTCAGCCAACAGGCTGCATGAAAAAAAAAGATTACAATACATGTCCAATAAGGACCAGCATGTTGCTGGACTTTGAATGGTTATACCAGATTGATGCCTGCGGGTTTAGGTATCATCTTGGTATCATTCTTTTCAGCCAGCGGCCGGCTTTCATGTAAAAGCAATCCTAGTGGCTAATTAGCCTCTGGACTGCTTTTACAAGCAGTGGGAGGGAATGTCCCCCTCCCCCGGATATAAAAAGCGCCATTGGGAAATTGGGAAAGCATTTTATCACACCGATCTTGGTGTGGTCAGATGCTTTGAGGGCAGGAAAAGATCTAGGGTCTAATAGACCCCAGTTTTTTCAAAAAAAGAGTACCTGTCACTACCTATTGCTAGTATAGGGGATATTTACATTCCCTGAGATAACAATAAAAATGATAAAAAATAAAAATATATGGAAGGAACAGTTTAAAAATAAAATATAAAAGCAAAATTAATATAAAAAAAAAAAAAAAAAGCACCCCTGTCCTGCCCTGCTCTTGCGCAATGGCGAACGCAAGCGTCGGTCTGGCGTCATATGTAAACAGCAATTGCACAAGGTATGTGAGGTATCACCGCAAAGGTCAGATCGAGGGCAGTAATTTTAGCAGTAGACCTCCTCTGTACATCTAACGTGGTAACCTTTAAAGGCTTTTAAAAATGTATGTAGTTTGTCGCCAATGCGCGTTTGTGCGAAATGTTAAAGCATGTCGTGTTTGGTATCTATGTACTCGGCCTAAGATTATCTTTATTATTTCATCAAACATATGGGCAATATAGTGTGTTTTAGTGCATTAAAATTTAAAAAAGTGTATTTTTTCCCAAAAAAATGCGTTTGAAAAATCGCTGCGCAAATACTGTGTAGAAAAAAAAAATGCAACACCCACCATTTTAATCTGTAGGGCCTTTGCTTTAAAAAATATATAATGTTTGGGGGTTCAACATAATTTTCTTGCAAAAAAAAAAAATGTTTTCATGTAAACAAAAAGTGTCAGAAAGGGCTTTGACTATAAGTGGTTAGAAGAGTGGATGTAAGCTTCCTAATGTTGTGTATAAAATGCCAGAACAGTTCAAAACCCCCCCAAATGACCCCATTTTGGAAAGTAGACACCCCAAGCTATTTACTGAGAGGCATGTCGAGTCCATTGAATATTTTATATGTTGACACAAGTTGCGGAAAAAAGACTATTTATTTTTTTATTTTTTTTGCACAAAGTTGTCACCAAAATATATATTGCTCAAACATGCCATGGGCATATGTGGAATTACACCCCAAAATACATTCTGTTCCTTCTCCTGAGTACAGGGATACCACATGTGTGAGACTTTTTGGGAGCCTAGCCGCGTACGGGACCCCAAAAACCAGGCACCGCCTTCAGGCTTTCTAAGGGTGTAAATTTTTGATTTCACTCCTCACTGCCTATCACAGTTTCGGAGGCCATGGAATACCCAGATGGCACAAAACCACCCCAAATGACCCCATTTTGGAAAGTAGACACCCCAAGCTATTTGCTGAGAGGTATGGTGAGTATTTTGCAGATCTCGCTTTTTGTCACAAAGTTTTGAAAATTGAAAAAAAAAAAATAATGATTATTTACTTTCTTCATTTTCAAAAACAAATGAGAGCTGTAAAATACTCACCATGCCTCTCAGCAAATAGCTTGGGGTGTCTACTTTCTAAAATGGGGTCATTTGGGGGGGTTTTGTGCTATTTTGGCATTTTATGGCCTTCGAAACTGTGATAGGTAGTGAGGAGTGAAATCAAAAATTTGTGCCCTTAGAAATCCTGAAGGCGGTGCTTGGTTTTCGGGGGCCCGTACGCGGCTAGCCTCCCAAAAAGTCCCACACATGTGGTATCCCCGTACTCAGGAGAAGCAGCAAAATGTATTTTGGGGTGCAATTCCACATATAACCATGGCATGTGTGAGCAATATATCATTTAGTGACAACTTTTTGTAATTTTTTTTTTTTTAGTCATTATTCAATCACTTGGGACAAAAAAAAAATATTCAATGGGCTCAACATGCCTCTCAGCAATTTCCTTGGGATGTCTACTTTCCAAAATGGGGTCATTTGGGGGGGGGGGGGTTTGTACTGCCCTGCCATTTTAGCACCTCAAGAAATGAGATAGGCAGTCATAAATTAAAAGCTGTGTAAATTCCAGAAAATGTACCCTAGTTTGTAGACGCTATAACTTTTGCGCAAACCAATAAATATACGCTTATTGACTTTTTTTTTTACTAAAGACATGTGGCTGAATACATTTTGGCCTAAATGTATGACTAAAATTGAGTTTATTCTTCTTCTTGTTATAAGAAAAATCGAATGAACTAAATTTTTTTTTTAACAAAAAGTAGAAAATATCATTTTTTTCTAAAATTTTCAGTCTTTTTCCGTTTATATCGCAAAAAATAAAAATCGCAGAGGCAATCAAATACCATTAAAAGAAAGCTCTATTTGTGGGAAGAAAAGGACGCAAATTTCGTTTTGGTACAACATTGCATGTCCGCACAATTTCCAGTTAAAACAGCGCAGTGCAAAATTCTGAAAACACCTCTGGTCCTTTAGCTACAAAATGGCCTGGGGCTTAAGTGGTTAAAGGGAGCGCTACGCTCGGATCCAGTCTGGCTCCACTTGAAAACCTTGGGAAGAGGTATGTCGCTGAATTATCCTGATCTGGTAAAGATCATTAGAGATGAGGAGGCCCTGCAGAAGGATCAGCAAGCGATCAAGGCACACACCCCTGTTGTACCGGTAATGGTCAGATCAGCCATGACCCCTGAAAGAGACCCAGAAGTAGACACCCTGAAGTCACAAATGTCTCAGGTATTGGAGATGCTGACCTCTTTGATGGCAAAGGATCCAAGGGTCGTAGAGAATAATGGACTGAAGAAGGAGTTGTTCCCAGAGACCTCGGCACCCGCTTCTCTACAAGACTGGGGGGATGTGGTCTGTTTTAACTGCGGGAGAGTTGGCCATATTGCGAAAGTATGTTCGAGTCCCAAGAAAAAGAAGATAAATAATCGCAAGCCGGCGTAAAACTTCAGAGGGCCCCGTTGAAGGAGTCAACCGGGTGCCCATCATCTCCAGTGAGCTCCACTGTACCCAAACTGAATGAGAAGCCCAGAAGAAAAAGGAGTAGACCCCCTCAGAAGAAGAACAGTGCTCCCCAGCGAGAATACACACCTAAAAAGAGAAATAATGTCCCTCAGCGGGAATATACACATAAACAGAGGAGGGAAATCAATGCATACCGAGCCCAAGAGGGACTAAAGCCAACAACCAAACACAAGAAGGACAGGACCAAGAAAAAAAAATAGGGATCAACAGAAAGAGATCCCTTTGAAGTCTTATCCAGAAGAACTGATAGGCCCCTCTCCTGTAGTGCCTATTCAAGTGGAGGGAGTCTATACGAGAGCCATTTTAGACACTGGAGCACAGGTGACTCTGTTATACCGGGACTTTTAAGATAGACATCTGAGTCACTTGCCCATCCAGAGAATTGAAGATCTGGAAATATGGGTAATCGGAACACAGAGTTTCCCCCACGATGGTTACTTGCCCATTAAACTGACCTTCGACCCCTCAGTAGCCGGGAAGGCTGAAGTGTTTGATACCCTGGCAGTGGTGTGCCCCCGACCGCCTGGAGCCAGCAAGAGCTCCTTAATAATAGGGACAAATGCGGACCTGGTCCGGAGGCTTCTGGCCCTTCTGGCAGGAGGAAAGAATCCTACGGTCACCAGAATACACCCAATGTTGAAGACCGCCTATCAGCGACTGGTCTTGGAACACAAGGCCCCAGAAGAGGGGGTGGGAAAAGTCTGGAGACTGGAGAAGAAGGGAATAGTGTTGCAGCCCGGTGAGATAACCTGTCTCAGGGCCACTGTGAAGCTTACTTGGGAGCAACCTGGCCCCTTTGTCATGTTGGAACCAGACCCTCGGGAAGAATACTCAGGCTTAGAAGTGATCCCAGAGATGGTTCCGCTGAGATCTCTGAAGAAGGCACACTGTAAGGTGCCGGTGAGCGTCAGGAATACCACGGGTGTTCCCATGGAGATCCCCGCCAGGATGCTGCTGGGTCAGGTGAGCCCTGCTGCCCCAATTGTCTTATCAGATGTGGAGAAGACAGAGGGAGACGGGACTGTTTGGGAGAAGCTCTGCATGGAGAACTCGAACCTGCCAAAGGCCTGGAAAGAGAGGGCCAAGGCCCAGTTGACCAGATGGAGGAAGATCTTCTCTAAAGATGAGTTCGACGTAGGGTGTGCAAAGAGTGCCACCCATCGAATCCGCCTCCAGGAAGACAAACCTTTCAGGGAGAGGGTCAGGCGAGTTCCTCTAGCTGACCTTGAAGACCTGAGAGAACAGCTCGCCGAGCTCAAGCGAACCGGTGTTATCCGGGAATCTAGGAGTCCCTACGCCTCTCCAATAGTGGTGGTCCGGAAGAAGAACGGGTCGTTGAGGTTGTGTATAGACTACAGGACCCTCAACCGGAGGACGATACCCGACCAGTATACCACCCCGAGGATAGAGGATGCCCTACAGAGTTTGTCTGGAGCCAGGTGGTTCAGTGTTATGGACCTGAAGAGTGGATACTATCAGATCCCTATGCATCCAGAAGACAAGGAGAAGACAGCCTTCATAACCCCTGTGGGATTCTTTGAATTTGACCGGATGCCCCAAGGCCTGTCTGGAGCCCCTGCCACCTTTCAACGCCTCATGGAGAAAACCGTAGGAGACATGAACCTCATTGAAGTTCTCGTGTACTTGGATGACATCATTGTCTTTGGGAAGACTCTAGAAGAACATGAGGAAAGGCTGGAAAAAGTCCTAAGAAGGCTTAGTGAAGAGGGACTCAAGCTTTCGCCAGAGAAATGTCAGTTCTACCAGTTATCAGTCAACTATCTAGGGCACATAGTGTCTGAAGAAGGGGTTGCCACAGACCCCGGTAAGCTGGAGGCAGTTACCTCCTGGCCCCAGCCCACCACGGTGACAGAACTCAGGTTCTTTTTGGGGTTCTGTTCCTACTATAGGAGATTCGTAGAGGGGTTTGCAGGGATTGCCAGACCCCTGAATGAACTTTTGAAGACAGAGGGGGAAGAGGATGACTTGGGTCCCAGGAGGCCGGGAGAGTCCATCGAAGACCAGTGGAATGGAAAGTGCGAAGAGGCCTTCCACATGCTGAAGAAGAGCTTAACCACTGCCCCTGTCTTGGCCTATGCAGACCCAAGGAAACCTTATGAGCTCCATGTAGATGCCAGTCATGACGGTCTGGGAGGAGTGCTCCAGGAGCATGAAGGGCAACTGCGACCTGTTGCATATGTGAGCAGAAGTTTGACCCCATCTGAAAAAAACTATCCCACTCACAAGTTGGAGTTCCTGGCTCTCAAGTGGGCTGTAGTTGATAAGCTTAAGGACTATCTGTATGGGGCAGAATTCACAGTGAAAACTGACAACAATCCCCTTACTTACCTTTTCACCACAGCAAAACGGAAGGTCTCATATTCCCACTAGCCGCACGTAAGACTGGACCCAGGTGGCACCGGACGGGGTGCGGGCCCTCTGTCAAGGGGCTAAACTCCAAGCCAGTGGGGGGTCCAGAGTGGAAGAGATAGGGGTCACAGTAGTGGGGGTACCCAAGAAATACTGTGGAGTAACTCAAATAGAGGAAGATGATTTACCCAAGCTGTCAAAGAAAGAATTGAGGTGTGATCAAAAGGAAGACCCTTTGTGGAAGTTGGCCCTCGAGGCCCTGGAGAATCAGGACCCAGATAGGCTCTTGCATCACCCTTCAAAGGAAGTTTGTCTGCTGCGGAAAGAGTGGGACAGATTGCAAGTGCATCAAGGGGTGGTCTACCGAAGGGGCCCCTCTGATGACCTGGAAGACAAATGGCAATTGTTCTTGCCTGAAAAGCACCGAGGGACTGTCTTGGCCACCTTACACGACCATCATGGTCATTTAGGAGCTCAAAGGACCTTCCAACTTGTCAGAAGTCGGTTCTACTGGCCCTGTATGAGGGCTGAAGTGGAGGAGTACTGCCATTCATGCGCACGCTGCATCCAGCGGAAGACTCTACCCCATCAAGCTGCCCCAATGGGCCACCTGCAAAGTCAAGGCCCAATGGATTTGGTATGCATTGATTTCCTCTGCCTCGAGCCCGACTTGAGTGGACTAGGAAATGTTCTGGTGGTAACCGATCATTTCACCCGGTATGCCCAGGCCTTCCCAACCAAAGACCAGAAGGCTTCCACAGTGGCCAAGGTACTCATGGAGAAATACTTTGTGCACTATGGGCTACCACAGTGACTCCACTCGGATCAAGGGAGGGACTTTGAAAGTCGACTGATCCGAAAGCTCTTGGACTCCTTAGGGATCAAGAAGACCCAAACCACTCCTTACCATCCGCAAGGTGATGCCCAGCCAGAAAGGTTCAACCGAACCCTACTCAACATGCTGGGAACTCTAGAAAGTGAAAAGAAGCAGCATTGGAGCAGGCACATAGCAGCAGTTGTGCATGCTTACAATAGCACAACGAGTGATGCTACAGGGTACTCTCCCTACCGACTCATGTTTGGGAGAGAAACAAGACTACCCGTAGACCTGGCCTTTGGCACCTCCATAGACCATTCCTCAGCCACTTCTCATAAGGGCTATGTGGACCGGTTGAGGCACAGTTTACAGTTGGCCAATGAGCAGGCCCAAGCAGCTTCCGATCAAAGGGGAGCCCGCAACAAGAGAAATTTCGACCTGAAGGTCCGAATTCAGGATCTGCAACCAGGGGATAGAGTGTTGTTACGAAACTTGGGAGTCCCTGGGAAGCACAAGCTTGCAGACAGATGGAGACCCGAGCCATATGTTGTTTGTAAGAAGTTACCCGGCCTACCAGTCTATCAGCTGAAGCCAGAGGGAAAGGTGGGGCCTTTGAAGACTTGGCACCGGAACCACATACTTCCACTTGCCGAAGCAGTTCGGATACCTCCTGTGAAGGATTCCTCTGAGTCAACGTCCATCCTGGATACTCCTAGGCCAAATACCCTGTCTCAGACATCCCGGTCTGAAGAAACAGATGTCTCTGAGCCTAGGGAGGATGAAAGGGAAGAGTTGGGATGGCTATGGCCTTCCCAGGCCCCAGTGACTTCTGCAATAGATCTCCCACCTTTGGAAGACACCATAGACAGTACACTGAATGCAGAAGCTACTGAATTTATCCCGTCCAGCCCTCTATCAGATTCATGGGAAGATGCCCTCGACTTGCTCCCAGGGGAGGATCCAAGATGTTCTGTGAATCCTCCTGCTCCTGAGTTAAATGTTTCAGAAACAGTGGAAGCTGACGTGCCTGTTCCAGAAGAGGAACCTACAGTGTAAGAGCCATAAGTCCCAAGAGAGAGGAGGGTGAAGAGGGCCATAAGGCCTCCCCGAAGGCTGACTTACCCACAAATGGGGAGGAGCTCGGAGGATACGGTGGCAACCGCCAGAAGGAGTGTAAAAAGGCCTGATCCCTCCACTGTTCATTGGGTGGAGGGCAACCCCAACTCACCCTCTGGCACAGTTAGCCAGGCCACTTATGATAGTGTGACCTGTGGGCAAGGAAGTTCACCTTCTCATTTTTGGTGGGAACTTCCTCTGCTGACATCATATGCAGCTTTGTCAAATGTTGTGCGTAGTGTTTGTTGACAGTTATCTTTGGGGACCAAAGAGTTTAAGTGGGGGGAGTGTGTAGTGGGGTCTCCGTTGAGGACTCATGGACTACGTTACCCAGAACCTCGTTTGGCACCCAGGATGCATTGGGCTGCCGCAGAGACTCATGGGTGGGGTATAAAAGGGGAGGGCGAGGCTAAGCCTGGCCTCTTTGGACACTGCGCGGCTGGCAAGAGGACTTGCTGTGAATGCAAGGCCCGAGGCCTGGGCCCTGTGCACTTCCAGAGAGCCTTCCACCTCGCTGCAGAGCCTGTGCGGCGACAGACATCTACCTGCTTGAGGGACATGAGTGAACTGGAGACCAGGCAGTGGCAGATCCTGTGTGTGTGAAGACACAGCGGTGGGAGTTCCGGACTGGGATCGAGTCCGGAGTGGTGAGAGAGCACCTGCTCGCAGCTTTAATCGAGTACTTATTAGGCCTATAGACTGCCTTGGCCCATCGGGTTATATTTCCCTTTTCCTGTCAAGAGACTAGTTGGAGGACAGAGTTGCATAGTCTCCGGGGAGTTGTTCTACTACTTTATACCTTGTTGGATTACAAATATTGTTCCTGTATGTGCACCATCGATCATCTGGCATGCGAAGATTCCTTCTCTAGAGACTGAGTTTTACCAGAGGCAGGCCTGACTGGGGTTGATAGTACAGTTGGGTGCCATATTGCTAACGGGGACTTGAGCTATATGTTAGGGTGTGTTAGAACTAATTGCACACTATAATTAACTACTGTTAACACATGCATGCAGAGCCCTGCAGTAATACTATCTGTAATATTGATTATTAACCCCTTTTATCTACAAGTCAACCCTTTTACATTTACTCAAATCTGGTATTGGAGTATATATATATATATATATATATATATGTGTGTGTGTATATAGCGGCCTCACCTCTCTCCCTTGCTTTATCGGTTATATGGCTGTTGTCTAGGGGTACCTGGGAGAGAGCGATGATACACACCACGGCCCGTGTCCTTCTGTAACCAGGAGGTGAAGGCCAAAGATTGGGCTTTTGTGTAGGTGTCCTAGAGCCAAGTCCAGTCCTTCGTCCCTGGCTCCTTTGCTTAGTAACCCAAGTTCCACACAGTGAATAGGTACAACTCAGTTTTATTCTTCTTGCCAAGCAATAAAACAGTCTTTCTCCTTTTGAATAATGGGGGGACAGATCGAAGCACAATCCTTTCCCTTCTTGCTGCTGCCCACTGTGCTGTCACCAGTGGTGGATAGTCACTGCCACTGACTAGGTAATTTAGAACGTGAATTTACCCACTTTGCCCCTGTCAGCGGAAGAAATCCGTCCAAGGGAGAAATGGAGGCCTCTCCGTCACCAGCGATGCTGCGCCGGACTCTTTGGAGAAGTTACTGCGCACCAGTCCTCACGAACTCAGACACGGGCACCCAAGGCGTTAGGGCCCCCTCGGATTCCTCACCCTCGCGGAACTCAGTCGAAGGTACTGAGCCCCAGGCATCCACCATAGTACCTCACCCCAGGCTAAAGGTGCCTGGAATGGACTCCATCTCCGCTCCAGCTAGGCCAAGGGCGCCTAGGACTGGAACACCGGAACGCCAGCACCCAAGCTGAAGGTGCCTAGGTGCGGCCACGTCCTCCGACTCTCCCCCCAAAAAAAAGGGCCTCCGCCCCTTTTATGACCTCTCCCTTTGCATCACAGCGGGTTCCCCGCTCCGCTGTACCAGCTCCAGGGGAGGACAAAAAGGCACGGTTCGCGGTGTATGTTCAGCTCGGGCCCAAAGCAACAGCGCCACCCAGGGACCCCAAGGAACTTCACACCACCAGAGTCCTTACAAATTCAAATACCCGCTACACATATATATATATATCTTACCACTAGAAGAAAGGTATTGTGGGATTGTGCATAAACTGTTATAGAGCTATATAGAAATACCACCCCTAGACTAGCTGTGCCAGAGAAGGACTGAGTAGATTGCCGGGGGTTGGCTGTGCTGTATACAGGGCCCAAAAGCAAACCAGCGGCTTCCTTAGTCTGGGGGTAACGTTACATATAGAACAATGCATATCGGCCTAAACTGAGGAAAAAAAACGTTTTTTTATATATTTTTTGGGGATATTTATTATAGCAAAAGTAAAAAATATTGCTTTTTTTTCAAAATTGTCGCTGCTTTTTTGTTTATAGCTTAAAAAATAAAAACCGCAGAGATGATCAAGTACCACCAAATTAAGCTCTATTTGTGAGGAAAAAAGGACGTAAATTTTGTTAGGGTACAGTGTCGCACTACTGCGCAATTGTCAGCTAAAGCGACGCAGTGCCGAATCGCAAAAAATGCTCTGGTCAGGAAGGGGGTAAATTCTTCCAGGGCTGAAGTGGTTAAAGAAGCTTGATCCAATCCTTGATGTAAAATGGCCTATTGAGAGTAGATGGCCGTTTAAAAGAAGGCAATTTAGAGTTTTCTGAGAAACATTCTTTAGCGATTCCAGGTCACCATCATATTGCCTACTTACTCATTCAACACTACCATGACCAAAAAAAACACCAGGGCCGGCTGTTTACTGAAGGAGCTTTACGAGCTGCTGGACTGTGGATAGTTGGAGCTAAGAGATGTGTGAGCAGGTTCCTTTTCAAGTGTGTTATCTACCGTAAACTTTGTGGAATGTTACAGACACAAAAGATGGGCAATTTACTATCTGAAAGACTGAAGCCGCATACACACGACCGGTTTTCTTGGCAAGAAACGACAAGAAAACTGTTGGGAGAGTTTTCTTGCCGAGAAAACCATTCGTGTGTATGCTTTCTCGTCGCGAAAACTGGCCAAAATCTCGACGAGAAAAAAGAAGACCTGCGGTCTTTTTTCTCGTCGGGGTCTCATTTTTTCTCGCCGTGATTCTCGTCAGACTGTTTTTGGACGAGAAAACCGTTCATGTGTATGCTTTTCCGAGTCTTCAAAAACCACGCATGGTCAGGATCAAGTATGAGACGGGAGCGCACCTTCTTGTAAAACTAGCGTTCGTAATGGAGAAGGCACATTCGTCACGTGTTAACAATTTTTGCATCGTTTAAATGCTGCACATTAAAATATTCTTTAGAATGGTACAATGATGAACAATTATTAACGTATTTATATTCACACAGATTTCTGACTAACTTTGTGCAACATTTCTGAATGCAGATCTCATGAATATGTTATTTTATTTTCTCGAGCAAGATGTCATTTTTTTTTTTTTTAATTTTGGAATAATTTTTTCTGATATGCATTTTAAAATCTTATTTAATTTCTAGTGATCTCCTTTTTTTTTTCTCCGGTGTAAATTTAACACAATTCGAAAAAAATTATCTTCTATTTTTTGTCCTTCAAAGATATTTTTTGGTGTTATCTGTCCCATTTAAAATCTAGCTTTCTAATTTTAGAAAATTACCTGCCTACTCACCAGCTAAATATTTAGCTTTAACAAAAACACATAGGCAAGTATTAACTGTAAAAAAAAATGCCATTTTATTCTGGTATACAAAATAAGAATAACCAAACTAGAAGGCAGCGCAGGAGAGCCTGCTGCAATTTGTGCAACTGTGTGGACACCAAAATTGGGACCTTGAGAAGCACATATATTAGTGAGCCCATTCTGGTCTTGGACTCCCAGAGGTCAGGAACAGCAGCAGGTTAGATACATGTCCAAAGTCTGTGGAACTACAAGAGGCTGCCTTCTGTCAGACCACATTGCAGCAAGGGAATCACTTCCTGGTCTTCTTGCTCCGCTTCCCTGCAGCCTTCTTGGTAGGCTTCCCTGAAGCCTTCTCTGCAGCCTTCCTTGTCCGCCTGGCTGGAGGCTGTGCCTCTGGAGGTGTACTCATGTCAGGAGGAGGAGGTGGAGAAGAAGGAGGTGGAGGTGGAGAAGAAGGAGGTGGAGGAGAAGAAGGAGGAGGTTGTGAAAAAGGAGGTGGAGGTTGAAAAGAAGGAGGTGGAGGATAAGAAGAAGGTGCAGGAGGATGGCCGTGGTCACAAATTACAGTGGTCTCAGTGAGTCTGCCCCTCAACACCTTATTTAAAAGTGACATGAGCAGGGCCTCACAAAGTAGACTTTGTTCTGTTTGCATCTGGGCCATTTTCATGCCGACGAATGCCGCAAAGCCCTCATCAGGGGTTGGGGGCTGCTGGAGGGTGGCATGTGCCTCTTTAATGAGGGCCAGTGCTGCCACACTCACAGCCCTATCCCTCCTGGCCCTTCTTGGTGGCATGCGGATTGGAGGCACCTGACACCTTGTCCTACTACTTGGACCAGCCACCTCCTCTCTGCCACTAACCCCAGCCTCCTCCTGCCTGACATTTTCCGACCTCTCATCCTGGCTGACCTCCTCCTGTGTAAAAAAAGAGACATTTTTTAGAGTTTTGTTTCATCAATCACACACAGGGGGTTCTTTAGTAAAGGCAAATCCACTTTGCACTACAAGTGCACTTGAAATTGCATTGAAAGTGTACTTGGAAGTGCAGTCGCTGTAGATCTGAGGGGGACATGCAAGGCAAAGAAAAATCTGAAATTTAGCTTGCACATGATTGGATAATAAAATCAGCTGAGCTTCCCCTCATTTCAGATATACCCCTTAGTTTTACAGCGACTTTACTTCCAAGTGCATTTTCAGTGCAATTTTTATTGCACTTTGCACTTGTAGTGCAATGTGGATTTGCTTTTAGTAAAGAACCCCCACAATGTTCAGCTCATTGACTGTTGCAAATAATTATTATTTTCTTTTTATTACTCTCATTATGCCCCCATCATTTTGCATTCATCTCCCAAACTTTTTTGCCCACTACTGTCTATTGCTATGTCAAACACTTTTTCTTGATTGACTAAATTTGTTCACATCTTAACATCTATTTTACATCATTCATTTTTTCACAAAAAATGTTTAGAAAATACTATACCTGGCTCCAGAAGGACAGATCTGGGTCTTCATCCAAGATGGAAGGCTCCTCCTGGTCCTGAGAAGGATCATCTTGGCTGGAGGGAAAGCTGGAAAGTGATTCCCTCGGTGTAATGTGGTCATTCAGAAAGGCCAACCTGTCGGAGTACCACAAATGTGGGACATATACCTCCCCTGCTGCTGCTCCTGACCTCTGAGAAGCCAGGACCCGATTGAGCACAGTCCTATATGTGCCTCTCAAGGTCCCAATTTTGGTGTCTAGCTGCTCAATGGTTGCATTGGGCATCCTGGTGTGCACAAATGGGAGCAGGCTCTCCAGCGCTGCTTTCTTTACCCCTTTTTTTTTTTGTGCTGTGGATTTTTGGTCTCCCACAGAGCGGGCAGCTCCCTTAAACGATCAATAAACTCAGACAGGAATTCTTTTTCGAGAAAAGCATTAATTTTTTCTGCAAGACAAAACACCAGACAAAAATACAAATGTCAATCACACTCTAAACTCGAGCAATCTTTATGCCCATATATGCCTTTTCAATCTATATGCAGTATAGGCCACTGATGTACCAAGTAATAAATCATACTTTCGGTCTTACGTTCGGCGCTCTTAACTCCTTCCTCCGCACACAGAACGTAGGTACGTCACATGTGTGTTAGCTTTATATACACTATGCATGCGTGACACACGTCGCCTGCCCATGACGTTCTTTCTCGATGTTTCCCCGCCCCTTCTCTTTCGGCGCGCAGGCGACATGGCTGAGTCACAGCAGGTGTCTGTGAATTCAGAGAATTCAAATGAGACAAACCCAGAGCGGGAAACGTCACGAACAATATGTCCTTTGAGGAGATGGCGGAGATGGTGGCCATATTGAACAATTCTGATGCAAAGCATGGGCCGTATTCCCACACTAATCTTCGTAAGGACAAAATTATGAAGCAAGTAGTGAAAAGTCTGAAGAAGAATTTCGGTGTGAAAAGATCAAAGGAGCAGCTCAGAAAGAGGTGGTCTGACCTCAAACTGAGGGAGCTGGAGCAGTTAGGGAGCATTAACAGAATGCTTAAAAAAAGTAAGTACTTCTCCTGTGTCCCTATTGTTGTATTTCACAACTTGCATGTTGCTCCATGTTGTTTTTTAATATTTTACATTCTAAAATTACATCTTCTACAATTTAGTGGGCACAGTAATCGGTCGATACAGACACATCATTTGCACACTACATACGATGAATTGTCAATATCCGTGTTTTAATTTTTTGCAAGAAATGGCTGTTTAGATTCCATAAATGTTATGACATTGTTGTCTAGATCATGTGTTTGTAACTAGAATGAAATGCAAACTTGAATCAATGTAAAGGAGAGGACACTCAGCAGTTTTTTTACACATCTGCACTCACAGGAGCACTATAGTGTGGGCCGCCAGAACAACCTTTTTAGGGTGTCCCACACAGGTGCTACAGTGGGTACTAGGGGGGAGGGGGCCCATGTGAGAAAATTTTCACAAAAAAGGTCAGTATTCCAGCTTTGTTAAGTTCTAAAATCTGGTCTTCAGCTTGGAACTGTGCCAAAACAGACAAGTGTACCCCACCTGCAAGCAATGTTTCATATTCCTAGTTATGACTTCATATATGTGTGTGTTAATTGTACCATTTGTTTGATTCTCATAGGGGAGAGAAGACTGGGAGGACACCACTCCTCGGAGCCCAGGAACCCCACACATTCTAAAGAACCCCAACCTCCCCAACAAGCCCAACCTGGTGGCTCATACCCGGGGGTAGCTCATACCCGGGATCAGCTACAGCATCTTACAGCTCCCTACCCGTGCCGTGTAGCCGTGCAGCTGTTTAGTGTGAAGCCGCCTGAAGCTGAACCTGTGCCGGACATCTCAGAGAGAGGTGAGAAGCGTGAGTGACACGGGATACAGGAACCCATGCCGTGTAGCCGTGCAGCTGTTTATTGTGAAGCCGTCTGAAGCCGAACCTGTGCCGGACATCTCAGCTGTTCTCTGTTCAAGGTAAGGGGTACGTCGGGAGACTGGAGCCCTCTTACTCCCCCTCCCCCCCCCGTCGGACATTAGTATCACTGCATTGACTGAGAACTAAGATAGCTGGGGAGTGAAGGAGAGACTTGTGGAGTGAGCGGTGGAGACGGAGAGTTAAAGGGAAATCAATTGTACAGTCGGGAATCTACTGGAGAGATAAAACATTCATCCCGGCCCGACACCATTTGGAGGCCCGACAGGACGCCTGCATCCCCGCCACTCAGGTACAATTTTCTCTCAGTATTTGCACCCCTTGTAGTGGCGGACAGTCTGGGTGCCAGGTGGGGGCTGCTTTAAAGGCTCAATACCTGAAAAAAACAGTTTTTCTCGGGCTGGGGATTGTGTTAGGAAAGGCCGCGGCTTCGGCCTACATCTGGAAGTCGGCGGCCATCTTGCTACACCCAGACCCAAATCACCAGCCACCCAGCCAACCAGCCCCCGATATCAGCCCCCCGGACACCTAGCTATCCCCCTATAAGCTCTAGGTGAAGGCCCAGTATATGTGCCCCTCTCCTGGAAACATCCTCGGCCTCTCTAATTGAACTAGATGAACTATGACTTAGTGCCAGTTAACATCAATCTCTTACTCTCTAAGTGAATATGAGACATTGACAGACAACAAAGTAAGGAGATATACGGTGGAGAAAAATATCTGGTGGTGTTTTTGCTTGGCTGCTGATATATGAGGATGCTGGATAGCTTTATTATTGAACCGTGATATAATATCCAGTGGTTGTTATTTTAAAATTGCTAGAAAAAACATATCTAACAGAAATAAGACCAATAGGACTGTATGTTTGAAATGGTTTGGAATAACCATATGCTCTATGCCACGTGTTGCTTATGCTGCTGAGTAGATGAGACTGAGGGGGGCTCTACCCAGCATGCAGCCTTGAAGCTCTAAAGTCCTAAATATGCCAATAAAGACATCCAAAAAAAATCACTCTAGCTCGACTAAAAAACATAATAAAGAAATAGCGATTAATCAAGCTGCTACTAGTTCTATACAGCGTTTCCTGGTTACCAGCGGAATTAGCCCCAACGCTAGTTGCGGTCAAACGAGGTGCACGAGACGCACCACATCTCTCGCTTCATTAGCAACCTTTGAGAGAAAAAATTCGCCTACATCATCTTACTGCTCAGACCTCATGGAAGAACCTGAGTCCCCTACAGCCTCAGACATGTCGTCCCTACTGAGTGGCATTAGAAAAGAACTAGCCGGGATGTTCTATGGTCTTGAAACATCAATAAAAAAGGAAATAGCAGGGGTAAGAACAGATATGGCACATATTCTTGACAGGGTGGAAGATGCAGAAAAGAGACAAGATACTCATGAAAACGCTATAAGAGAATTACAACAGGCGGTCACACAGATAGCTCTTGCTCACCGCGTCTCACTATATAAGCTCGAGGATCTCGAGAATAGAAATCGCAGAAATAATCTGCGAATTCGAAGTTTACCTGAAGCTACTGGTGATAAGGACCTGGAGCCATCGATCACTGGTATATTTAATTCAGTGTTGGGAAAGGCACCCACTGATCTACTACGCTTTGACCGAATACACCGAGCCTACAGGCCATGCAATATTGTTACTGAGCAACCTAGGGATGTAATATGCCGATTACATTATTTTTCAGATAAGAACGCCATAATGGACAAGATGAGAAGTATCCCCAACATTGATTTCGATGGAGCGACTCTCACTATTTTCTCAGATTTGTCCAAAGAAACTTTAGACCGCCGTAGAGGCCTAAAACCACTTTTGGAACATTTACGTTCTAATGGAATCACTTATAGATGGGGTTTCCCGGCGTGCCTTATTGCCACCAAAAAAAGGGATTTTTATAACAGCTTACCTGTAAAATCCTTTTCTTGGAGTACATCACGGGACACAGAGCGACTTAGTCATTACTAATGGGTTATATAGTTTACCTTCAGGTGCTGGCACTGGCAACTTCCAAACCGGAAGTACCCTCCCCTATATAAGCCCCTCCCATCTGGGAGCACCTCAGTTTTGTAGCAAAGCAATAAGTGTCCCAAAAAGAGGGGTGGGAGCTCTGTGTCCCGTGATGTACTCCAAGAAAAGGATTTTACAGGTAAGCTGTTATAAAAATCCCTTTTTCTTTTTCGTACATCACGGGACACAGAGCGACTTAGTCATTACTAATGGGACGTCCCAAAGCAATGCCAAATGAGGGGAGGGATACATAAGCTGGGCGCCATCAGGCATGAGGATCTTTTGCGGCCTGCAACACACTGCGCCCAAAGGCGACATCCTCCTGACTTCTAACGTCTACCTGGTAGAATCTAGTAAACGTGTGTACTGAAGACCATGTTGCGGCCTTACAGACTTGAGCCAGGGAGGCCTGGTGATGCACTGCCCATGAAGTTCCAACTGCTCTTGTGGAGTGCGCCCTAACTTTGAACGGAGGCGGTCTCTTTCTCAAGCCATAGGCTTGTATTATGACCTGTCGAATCCACTTGGCTAAAGTAGATTTTGATGCTGCCTGACCCTTTCTAGGGCCTTCCGGCAGAATAAACAAAGTATCCGTTCTGCGAATCTGAGCAGTGGCTTTTAGATAAGCTCTAACTGCTCTTACTACATCCAAAGAATGCAATAACTTTTCCTCTACCGAGCTAGGTTTGGGGGAAAAAAGAAGGAAGAACCACATCTTGGTTCAAATGAAACCTCGATACCACCTTAGGAAGAAAGGCTGCATGAGGACGTAATACTACTCTGTCCTTATGGACAACCAGATATGGCTCCTTACAGGACAAGGCGGCTAATTCCGATACTCTTTTAGCCGAACAAATGGCTACTAAGAAAATCAATTTCCTGGTGAGAAGAACCAAGGAAATGTGTTGCAATGGTTCAAACGGTTGTTTCTGTAGAACCGACAGAACCAGGTTTAAGTCCCATGGACATATGGGAATACTAACCGGAGGGCTAATACGCATCACTCCTTGTATGAAAGCTTTGACTAGTGAATGCGAAGCCAAGGGCCGTTGAAAAAATATTGACAAGGCCGAAATCTGACCCTTGATAGTACTCAAGGCCAGCTTCCTATCTACAGCCCACTGTAGGAAGTCCAAAATCCTACCTATCACGTACTTACGTGGATGCCATTTCTTGGCCTCACACCATGTAATGTACGCCTTCCAGATCCTATAATAGATCTGCCTGGATACCGGCTTCCTGGCATTGATCATGGTAGATACCACAGGATTAGAGAGCCCTCTCTTTTTCAGAATGTGGGCTTCAATAGCCAGGCCGTCAAACCTAGGGCTGGTAAGGAAGGGTGGTATATCGGTCCTTGCGACAGCAGGTCCGGACGATGTGGGAGGGTCCAAGGACTCCTCACTGACATTTTTACAATCTCCGCGTACCATGCCCTTCGGGGCCACGCTGGAGCCACCAGAATCACTGGTTTCTTTTCTACCCTGATTCTGCGGATTAATCGCGGTAACAATTGTGGCGGTGGGAATGCATATATCAGCTTGAACTGATCCCAAGGGAACACTAGGGCATCCGAGCCGCAAGCTAGGGGATCCCTTGTGCGAGACACAAATCTGTCCACCTTTGCGTTGAATCTGGATGCTAGCAGATCTACATCCGGTGTTCCCCACCGCTGGCATATTGCCTGGAAAACCTCGGGGTGAAGAGACCATTCCCCCGGGCATAATTGTTGGCGACTTAAAAAGTCCGCTCTCCAATTTTCCACTCCTGGGATGAAAACCGCGGATATGGCTGGGACATATCTTTCTGCCCATTCCAGGATGCAATTTGCTTCCCTCTGGGCTGCACGACTCCTGGTGCCACCCTGGTGATTGATATATGCCACTGCTGTGGCATTGTCTGATTGAATTCTGACAGGGGACCCTTGGAGTTTGGATGTCCATGCTACTAGGGCATACCGGGCTGCTCGTATCTCTAAGAGATTGATGGGCAGGGCCTTCTCTGCTTCTGACCACTTGCCCTGGAGAGACCATTGCTCTAGTACTGCCCCCCAGCCTATGAGGCTGGCATCTGTAGTGACCACCTTCCAAGAAACCGGACTGAAGGGTTTCCCTTTTTCCAGATTCTGGGGCACCAACCACCAATGGAGGCTCTTGCGAACGGAAGGGGACAGGGACATTGGTAAATCTAAAGCCTGAACTTTTTTGTTCCAGGCTGACAGTATGGCCCTTTGCAAATTCCTTGAATGGAATTGACTGTAGGGTACTGCTTCGAATGAAGCCACCATTTTTCCCAGCAGCCTCATGCACAGGCGTATGGATGGTTTTCTTTTTGTACCCACTAAGTGGGTCAAATCTTTTAAAGACGACACCTTCTCTGGAGGTAAGAAAATCTTTCTCTGATTTGAATCCAGCCTTAGCCCTAAGTATTCCAGACTTTTGACTGGTCTTAGAGCTGACTTGTCCCGGTTGATAATCCAACCGTGATATTCCAGATACTTGATTGTCTTGTGAATAGCCACTTCCAGCTTTTCCACTGAGTGGTCTATTAGTAGCAGGTCGTCTAGATATGCCATTATCGTTACACCATGTGTTCTTAGATTGGCCAATAGTGGGGCCAGAATTTTTGTGAACACTCGTGGTGCTGTGGCCAGACCGAAAGGTAAGGCTCTGAACTGAAAATGGCGCCCTTCTACTGCAAAGCGTAGAAATTTCTGGTGGGCCGGAAAGATGGGAATATGCAGATAAGCATCCCTTATGCCAATCGAGGCTAACCATTCCTGCCCTTGTAGGGCGGTGGCCACCGATCGGATCGACTCCATCCGAAAAGTCCTGATATTTAGGAACTTGTTTAGCCCTTTTAGATTTAATATGGGCCTCACGTCCCCATTTGGTTTGGGGACTGTAAAAAGGTTCGAGTAAAACCCGAATCCGCTTTCTTCCAGGGGAACCTTCATGATTACACCTTGGAGCAATAGTTGTTCTAGTGCCAGAAGGAGGGATCCTCTCTTCTGGGGATCTCTTGGCACGTTTGACCTCATAAATTGGGCAGGAGGAGTGCCTTTTAACTCCAGCTTGTATCCCAGACTTACTGCGGAGAGCACCCATCTGTCTCTGATGGTGTCCCGCCAGGTCTCTGTGAACAACTGAAGCCTTCCCCCCACCCGATTGAGTGGGGGCAACGCTTCATGACTTGGGGGGAGGTTTTGTACCTCTCTTGATCCAGGGCTTTTTGTTACCCTGTGATTGTCCCTGATTTCTGCCCCCTGAATTTGACCGCGGAGGCCGTCGGAACTGTTTCACAGCCGATGTGCCCGGGACTGGAGAAGTAGGCCTCTTAAAAGAAGGACTTCTACTCTTGTTCTTAACCGGTAAGAGTGAACTTTTACCGGCAGAAATTTTCTGGATATATTTGTCCAGATCTTCTCCAAATAAGCGTTCTCCATGAAATGGGAAGCTAACCAGCAGTTTCTTACAGGGAGCTTCAGCAGACCAGTTTTTGAGCCACAGAAGCCTACGCATATGTACTACAGACAGCGTGAAGCAGGAGGCCTGTTGGATTGTATCCTTTATGGCGTCCACCGCAAAACACAAGGCTCTAGGCAGGTCAGCTAGGGCAAGAGCCTGCTGATCTGGTAAGTCCCTTAAGACTTGTTTCAACTGATCTTTCACTGCTTGGCAGACTCCAATCGCTGCTACCGCAGGTTGTGTCACCATGCTTGCTGTAGAGAAAGCAGATTTTAGTAAAGACTCCAATTTTTTATCTATTGGGTCTTTGAACATTGGAACATTATCTACTGGACATGTCAGTGATTTGTTCACAGAAGAGATGGCTGCGTCCACTGTAGGGACCCTCCATTTTTTTATGAACTTATCCTCCATGGGATAGATCACCGGAAATCTCTTGGGGGGAGCAAATATTTTATCAGGATGCTCCCAATCCTGGTAAATAAGCCCTTCTAATAAAGGGTGGATTGGGAAGGAACAGACAGCCTGGGGAGCTTTTAGCGACCCCAGCGAGGAAACCGTAGTGGTTGATGGTTCCGCCAGAGGCATTTTAAATGCTGATCGGACCATGTTAGTCAGAGACTGAACCCATAATCTTTCAGCCTGAGATGCTGAGAAAGGTTCTTCCACTGTTGATTCCTCCATAACTGAATCAACCTCATCCTGATCCCCTTCAGGTAGGTCGATCTCTGTGTGGGGCTGTTCCTCCACTAACAGGCACTCTGAAGGAGGAGACGGAGATCGGACGCGCTTTCCCTGTGACAGGGAAGCAGCGATCAATGCTGTTAATCTCTCTTCCAATCCTCCCAGAGTTGAGGATAAAACCTCCTCTGTTATATATACAGGAGCAGGTGGACTGGGGACAGCCGCAGCACCAGGCACTCCTGCGGGGTTTCTACGGCTACTGACCTCTGAATTCTCAGGGGAGATTGGTGCATTACAAGCATGCCCAATATCCTCAGAGCCCGATGGAGACCCCTTTGGCTTCCTGGAAGACTTATTTCCGGAGCGTCTGGACGACATATCCTTTAAGCACAAAGCTGAGGTATTCCCGTCGTCATACACCAATTTTGCTGGTAATAGTCTAACACAGTTGCTGCTATATACCAGCTGGTGTCCACTAAAGTGCCTTTCTATGGGGATGCCTGCATCAACCGCCTCTGTGTGCCACTGTTTGTTGCTAGCTCTGTTTGCATCCAGCTGACACTTGTACTGTGTCTTTATACAAGCTGGGACGCCTGCACATGTGCAGAAGCGCCGTGGCGCGCATCGAGCGTCATCCACCCGCCCCGCCCCTTTTTTTTCATAGGAGGCGCGTGCACGCGCCCGCGCGCGCGCCCATGCGCCATTGGCGCCCTTTTCGAAAATCAAACAGGGACTAGGAGCCAGGGCCCTTTTTGCCGGAGGGCCTGTGCGGTGGATGAGCGCAGCAACAGGGCAGAGGAAGTGGATTCCCACAGAGAAACTTACCAACTGCCTGGATCTTTTGACTTGAGAAAACCAAAGATCCACATGACAAGAAAAAATGGACCACAGCGGCCTCTAGTGGTTTAACACAGGTACCGCGGTCCTCTTTTTTTTTTTTTTTTTCTTGACTACTATTAAAATTTTACATTTTTCAGTAGTTACAGGCATACACAGATATTAGCGGGAATACCGTTAGGTAACAGACAGAAAGACAAATTAGGCTTGGGGGTCCCCCAATAGAACCAAGTTCCTGGGGGCCCCCACTTACCTGTTCCCCGCCGCAGGACTCTGTTTGGTCCACAGAAGCCCAAACTTCACCTATCACGGCAGGCATTGTAATTAAACCTTCAGGGACCGGGTTCCCAAGGATTCCACTCCCCTGGACCTGTATAGCACCCTGCACAGAAAACATCTTGGTCGTGGGTATGACCAGAGCTCTGGATCCCAGGGTCCAGCCCTCCTAAGAGAGGCATTACAGGCAAAACCTTGCTCTTCTGTTGCAAGGCCCGGGTACCGACCGTTTAGCTATGAAGCTTTTTTGGTGGGATCCGGAACAGCTTACTAAGGCCCGTAAAAGAACCTGTACGCAAGCCCAGGAAAACACATGTTACTCTTTGGCCAACACCTTAGACACTGGCAAAAAACTGAGGTGCTCCCGGATGGGAGGGGCTTATATAGGGGAGGGTACTTCCGGTTTGGAAGTTGCCAGTGCCAGCACCTGAAGGTAAACTATATAACCCATTAGTAATGACTAAGTCGCTCTGTGTCCCGTGATGTACGAAAAAGAAATGGTCGTTCACACACTCTTCGGTTCCCAGAGGAATTGCCACAATTTCTAAAGGTCCTTGATCTTCCATCAATGGACCTTCCGGGTTGGCATGACCCGATCCCTAAGGTCTCACATATCCAGGACTCTCATTGGCAAAAACCTATTACTAAAAAAGGACGTTCTTCTACACGAGACATTGAACAACAACATAGATGAGTAAAGAGTATTTGGATCCATGTGTTTGTTTCCTCCCTGATATAACACGCTTTCAAGCTACTATGTTTAACGAAATGAAATAAGATTTAGCAGTTAGAGAATATTGATTCTAAGAAGGTCTATTGCTTATGGTTTATTGAGTTATGTTGGAGTAAAAAGTATTTTTTATTTGGCATATTGCCAGTCGCACAGCTGAATGCGGGTGGAGCATAATGCCCCCAAGTGTCCTTCATACGACATGTTCCCCCTCCCTTTTTTCCTTTTGGGGCTGGAGAGAGCGGGTAACCTTCTAGTAATTCTCAGTCCCGTCCTCCCTAGGGAGCTCTGGACGGCTGCCTGCCCTCCCTCACCCCACAGGGACCACCGCAGATATCTGCGTGACAAATTAAAATTTCCCACATGCGCCCTGATGGGCGTTATTGCTGTTTATGCAAATTTGTTTGTGTAGCAGGATGTCCATATGTAAGAAGGAATCCGGCTCCCTCCGGTGGTATAAGTGTTACAATGCAACTAATGCACTTTGGGACAGATATCAGCTAGGAGAAAAGACTTTGTTGCTTTTAGTAAAAGACAGACTACATTACCCAGGGTGCATTGCAACACCGCAAAGCATTCTGGGCAGACTACTTAAACCAGGGGAGGGGCCAGCGTCTCTCTCTGGATCCAGCTCTCAATCAAGCAGGAAGTTGGCACGGAGGCCTGCTTCCTAAGGATTAGGCCAGAAGCCTGGTCCTAAATTACGGGAGTGCCTGAGTGATTTCCAGCAGAGGATCGTCCACAGCGTCCTGTGATTGCCCAGCAGAGACCGGAGTCGTCCATCACCATATGCTGTTAGTGACGGAGTCCGGAGACTGCAGCTGAAGCAGAAGCGTGGAGATCGAGTGACCGGGACAAGCCAGAGGAGACTATCTGAAAGTCGGGCCTGTTTGGTGAGAAGGGCACCTGCCCAGAATTGACTACTACCTTAGAGGAAAGTGATTTAGTTAGTGCCAGCCACACTTCACCTATCACGCCACAGCTTGCGGCCTAGTGTATCTCACTGGAGACTATGTGATCAGAGATTGGTGCATCCGTCATTAGTGGGTGGCAGGCACACGAGTACTCAGGTATATTGCGGATAATTACAGCATCTTGTTGAAACCCTGTGGATTACAATTTAACTTGTGCACCGACGGTGGCTAGCGAAGACTTCATTGGAGAAAGGAACTTTGAGTGGGACGCAGATAGGCCTTGCTTACCTATTATAGGGAATGAACACGTGCAAGGTATTGCAACAAAGGGGGAGCTCGCGAGCAACCAGTTAGCCGTGCAGAGACACATATAGATACATGTACATATATATAGCTGATGTTATTTCCTGTTATTACCTAATCTCAGTGATACCTATCCTTATTGGTTTATTGACTCTGCAATGCGCATGCAGAGTCAACTGTGTGTATTAATGTGATTCTTTACCCTTCCCTTTTATACTGCGTAAAGGTACCTTTGATTAAGCATATAACTTGTGTGAAGTATCTCTGTCACTTAGAAGGACTAGTGACCAGCAAAGGTAATAACATTTACAGGTTATTGTGTGATGTATGCAGGATTGTGTCTCTCCTAATACTCAATAGGTCTCACACTCCTTATTCATATCAGTTGTGCTAAGGGAAGGTTTGAGCCACTTCCAGGGGTTGATAGGCAGGACGTAGACCCAAATCAAACAAACAGCAGCTCCTACGGGGGTAGTGCTACACGTGGGGGCTCGTCCGGGATATTCTACGGTTCTGCAATCAACTTTCCCCCTAGACAGAACCCTTACAGCACAGAAATGGACCCTGCTGCCGTAGCCCGGTGGTGCAGGGATGAAGGCATCCTACCCGGAAATGGCCTGGTGGTTGAAATCCAGAGAGAGGCCTGGGTAGAGGAGCAGCTAACTCCAGTCTTGAGAGCATTGTCCACGGACAGGAAGCCATGGGTGATTGACATAAAGACAGATACTGTAAATCCCCACACCTATGCATTATGTGAGTGGAGGAACGGAATCTCTGACTACTTCAAGGGTGCCAGCATAAAAACTACAAACCAAGTAGAACTCCTCCTGATACACCCAGAAGAGAATAAAGATGGCCCCACATCCACTACTTCAGGGAGCGCCCAACAAAAGGGTCCCGGTTCACCACCATTGACCACCCTTAGCTCAGAATTGTGCGCTGTCCTGGGGGAGATTGTGACCAAGTGTAAAAAGGACCCTCCAGACTACCTGATGTCAGGATACAGGAAACTCAGGACCTTTTCTGGAAAGAAACCTGTACCTTCAGTGGAAGATGGATTTGAAGAGTGGCTAGATGGCGCCACTCAGGCCCTAGAAGAATGGGAGGTGCCAGAACAACAAAAAAAACAACGGATTGTGGAAAGCTTAAAGGGGCCTGCTCTGGAGGCCATACGTAACCTCAAGTTAAGCAAGAAGGACTGCAATGCACAGGATTATCTGGATATTCTGCAGAATGTGTTCGGCGGGACGGAAAACGTCACTGAACTCACTTACCAGCTGGGGCATTGCTACCAAAAAGAGGGAGAGAAGCTGTCAGAATTCATAGGACGCCTGGATAAGATCCTGCATCGGATCCTACTGAAGAAAGGGATCGATCCAAGAAAAGTGGATGAGGCCTGTGCCCAGCAGGTGTTGAGGGGAGCTCAACCCTTGGACCCCATCGCATTATTGCTACGCACCCGGCGGGACGGGAGCAGCCTGGAATACCCCGACTTGATCCGGATAGTCAGGGAGGAGGAGGCCATGTTGGAAGACAAAAGGAGGAGTCAACACACCGAACCAACTGCCCGAGTCAGAATGTTAAGTGCAGAAGAAGGTGATTCAGAAGTTGAACTCCTAAAGACCCAGGTGTCACAACTAGTAGAAATGGTGTCTGTAGCAAAATACTGAAACTGAGAAATGGTTTTGATCACTTCCAAGGTGACAGCAAAGATTCATTCCAGGAAATGTAGAGACAGAATGTCTACTGATGTCTGAATAAGTAAATTGGGTTAATTGGGGGTCTGAGGTAGCGTTCTATTCATCTATTGTCAGTGTGTTAATGACCACCTATTATCTGTTACTTGTTGAAGGGAATGCCCCTGGAAAATGAGTTAAGAAACCCCTTGCATGGAGAATGATATAAAAAAGCCAGCTGTGGCAAAAATAAAGCGTTGATTTACTCCCAGAACTGTGTGTCGTCCAGTTACTGGGGGGGTAACAGGTTGCCTTGGATAAGTCAGTACTTCCTCAGCTTCAAGGATTTCCCAGCGGACGTTGGAGCTCCGCAACACTGGTTGGCAGCGGTGGGATTAAAGCAGCAAGAGGAAGCAGCGTTCATGCAAATTCAGCTACATGAATGGAAGTGTGAATGGAGACAAACTATGCTGGATTAAAACGAGCAACGTTAAAGGATTTGCTGGAAGCAAGAGGGAAGATCGCCAGAAATAAATCCAAAGCCGAGCTGATTGCAGAACTAACCGAGGGAGATCGGGCACACAGTATGGCTACAGAAGCCATGGAGACCGAGTTTGACCAAGAAGTGAAACGCAGGCTAGCGTTTTATGGAGAAAATCCCTCCACCGAGCTGGTAAGGCAACGTTAGCCCAAGTGGATGCCTTTATCATGGCGAGAGAAGAACGGGAGACCCAACTCCGGCTGGCGGAACAGCGTGCCTCTGAGAGACTGCTAACGACCAGTCCGGCACCAGAGACAAAACTAAAAGTACCCCATGATGCCTTTAAAAAGTTTGTGGAAGCAGAGGAAGAAATCGATCGCTTCCTGCAAGATTTTGAACGGCAATGCAAGCTGTACCAAGTACCCCAGACAGACTGGGTACGGATCTTAGCTGGTAAGCTGTCAGGCCGTGCAGCAGAAGCCTACAGAGCCATGCCAGAGGAGGAAATCGCAAGCTATAGCCGGGTAAAGGAAGTTATTTTGGCAAGGTATGCCATCACCCCAGAAGCATACAGGAGACGCTTCCGGGACACAAAGAAACAGGAGAAGGACTCCCACACCGAATGGGCTTGCCGAATGCAGAGGGCAGCCCTAGCTTGGCTACAAGCCCGTCAGGCAACCACAGCAGATGCGATCACCCAGCTGATTTTACTGGAACAATTCTTTAATGGACTAAACCCAGAGGTACAGGAGTGGGTAAGGGATCGCAAACCGACCACTCTCTCGGAAGCGGCCAGGCAAGCTGATGAATATCAAGATGCCCGCAGGCCATCACAGACTAGCTTCAGACCAAACACCAGACCACTGAACAATAACCCAGGGCCACCAGCTACACAACGACCCGGGCTAATCCCTACCCCCCCTGCAAATCGATACTTTGGGCACAAGGGAGTGCAGTGCAATTCGTGCAAGCAATTTGGGCACTATCAGAGAGACTGCACTCAGAACCAGGACCAAGTGGCATGGATTCAATCAGGGCCACCCCCTCCAGCACGGGCTGCCGCTCATTGCTATCACACGGAAGCGGCCCCAGACAACCGCGGAGCTGAAAAATTGGAGGAACAATGGGGCGTCCTGCACGAGGCTGATCCAATACAAGCAGCTAACCGGGACAACCGGCAGCAACACAGGCAGACGGTCTGGGTCAATGGAAAGGTAGCCAATGGCCTACGTGATACTGGCACCACCATGACCCTACTACAAAGGAACCTCATCCCAGAGAGCCAACACACCGGAGACACTGTAGCCGTAAGAGTAGCGGGAGGCACCGTCTTCCGGCTATCCGTTGCCCGTGTTCACCTGGATTGGGGGGTTGGTTCGGGACACGTGAATGTGGGGGTGATGAAGGATTTGCCAGCGGATGTACTACTGGGGAATGATTTGGCCCCCCTCGTTTCGGCTTACGCCCCGATGGGCCCCGCTGAAGCCAACTCCGTGACTACCTGTGCACCGACCCGTGCTGCTGGAACCGACCCGCGTGCTGCTGAGACCCGGGTAAGACTATCTTCCCCGACAGGTACCGTAGATCAGGCACAATATCACAGTCTAAAATTGGAATGTGACAAGTTGGCCAGTGAGAAATCGGAGATGCAACAACACTACGTCATGTATTATGAGATGTCCCATGGCTTGAACATTGAAATGCACAAACAGGCTGAAATTTGCAAAAGGTTAAATGGGATTTGCGCCCAGGTTTTGCCGTACCTCTCCCAAGAGCATCAGCAGCAAGTTTTGGGAGCCATTGAGAGAGCAAAGCAAGTGACTGTTCCAGAACTGAATTCCATTATTCGCCCTGCAACCTTACAACCTCACCATCAGCTACTGACCCGGGAAACAGAACGGCAATGCTGACGGATTATCGTGGCAAACTGGACTGGAAAAGTGATCCGTGAGTACTCTCCGGACATCCCCAAGCCGATCCGTTAAGGATCAGACTGTGTATGCCGGCTTGTGGGTAAGGGGGAGAAGTGTAGCAAAATACTGAAACTGAGAAATGGTTTTGATCACTTCCAAGGTGACAGCAAAGATTCATTCCAGGAAATGTAGAGACAGAATGTCTACTGATGTCTGAATAAGTAAATTGGGTTAATTGGGGGTCTGAGGTAGCGTTCTATTCATCTATTGTCAGTGTGTTAATGACCACCTATTATCTGTTACTTGTTGAAGGGAATGCCCCTGGAAAATGAGTTAAGGAACCCCTTGCATGGAGAATGATATAAAAAAGCCAGCTGTGGCAAAAATAAAGCGTTGATTTACTCCCAGAACTGTGTGTCGTCCAGTTACTGGGGGGGGGGGGGTAACAGGTTGCCTTGGATAAGTCAGTACTTCCTCAGCTTCAAGGATTTCCCAGCGGACGTTGGAGCTCCGCAACAGTGTCCATGCTGACTAGCCAAGCCTCTGTGCCACACAACAAGAACACGTCAGAGGAACCAAAAAAACCTCCTAGCTCCAATATGGAACTAGTACAGAAGCCTAAGAGATTGATAACATGCTTCAATTGTGGGGGAATCGGGCATGTTAGAGCAGTGTGTCCCAGCCCAGATGAAGTTGCATCCAGATATCGCAAGCCGGCGGAAAACTTCAGAGGGCCCCGGTGAAGGAGTCAGCCGGGCGCCCACCAGTTTCCACGAACTCCTTCAAGAAGTCCAATGATCCAAAACATCAGAGTCAGGGACCTAAACCTCTGCCAATTAGGCCCCGTCCCACAACTCAGGCTGCTGTTGAACAGAAGGCCAGTGCACACCAGACCCAGAAGGGACTGAGACCCACCGGAAACTCAAGAAAAAAAGAAGTGAGGGTACAGGTAACTGAACCCAGCAAGAAGTCTGTGTTGAAGGAGTTCCCTGCCAAGTTAGTGGGGCCTTCTCCAGTAGTCTCCATACAAGTAGAAGGGATCTACACCAAGGCTCTTCTTGACACTGGGGCTCAAGTGACTCTTCTGTATAGGGATTTCTATGATAAACATCTGCCCCTACAGAAATTAGAGGAACTGGAAATATGGGGTATTGGAACTCAGAGCTTTCCCTATGACGGTTACCTGCCAATCAAGTTGACTTTTGATCCCTCAGTGGCTGGGGAGACAGAGACCTTCGATACTCTGGCAGTAGTGTGCCCTCGCCCACCAGGGGCCAGCAAGAGCTCACTCATCATAGGGACCAACACTGATCTAGTCAGGCGACTGATGACACCGTTGGCCCAACAGGAAGAAGCCCCGACCACAAGAGTCCACCCCATGTTAAGGCAAGCCTACCAGCGCCTGGTACTGGAGCAGAAGGCCCCGGCTGAGGGAGTTGGCAAGATTTGGAAGCTAGACAAGATGGAGAAGGTATTACAACCGGGAGAGGTGACTTGCCTGAGGGCTTCTGTCAAGCTCACATGGAAACAGCCAGGCCCCTTCATTGTCTTCGAACCAGGCCCACAGGAAAGACAGAAAGGGATTGAAGTAATCCCCGAAGTGATCCCATTGAAGGCCCTACAGAAAAGCCATGGGAGGGTTTCAGTGAGTATAAGGAACACTGCTAATACACCAGTGAAGGTGCCGGCCAGAATGCTGTTAGGCCAGGTGAATCCAGCCACCCCCATTGCCCCGTGTGAATTGAAGAAAGATGAAAGGGGTGAAGTCACCATAGAGAAGCTCTGTTCTGAAGACACGGCCCTCCCACCAGAATGGAGAAAAAGGGCCAAAGCTCAACTTGCAAGGTGGGAAAAGATCTTCTCTAAAGATGAGTTCGATGTGGGGTGCGCAAGGAGTGCCACTCACAAGATACGCTTACAAGAACATAAGCCCTTTAGAGAGAGAGTTTGACGGGTCCCACTGGGTGACTTAGAAGACTTGCGGGAACAGTTGGCTGAGCTGAAGAGGACGGGGATTATTCGAGAATCCAGGAGCCCTTACGCTTCTCCAATAGTGGTAGTCCGAAAGAAGAACGGGTCGCTGAGACTGTGTATCGACTACAGAACACTAAACAGAAGGACCATCCCAGATCAATACACCACTCCCCGAATTGAAGACGCCCTGCAGAGTCTGTCAGGGGCCAAGTGGTTCAGTGTAATGGATCTAAAAAGTGGATATTACCAAATCCCCATGCACCCTGAGGATCGGGAGAAGACAGCCTTCATCACCCCTGTGGGGTTCTTTGAGTTCAACCGTATGCCTCAAGGGTTATCAGGAGCCCCCGCCACTTTCCAAAGGCTAATGGAGAGAACCGTCTGGGACATGAATCTAATAGAGGTACTGGTATATTTGGACGACGTCATTGTGTTCGGGAGAACCCTAGAAGAGCATGAAGAGAGACTGGAGAAGGTCCTGAAGAGGCTCAGTGAAGAGGGGCTGAAACTCTCCCCAGAGTAGTGTCAATTTTACCAGTCCTCAGTCCATTACCTGGGCCATATCGTTTCTGCAGAAGGGGTGGCCACGGACCCAGAGAAGCTGGATGCCTGTTATATTCTTAATATCTAAAATTTTATTTGGCCAAGATTAAGAGTAGAATTTCTCCTAGTCTGGATGAATGGTTGGACTTCTGATTTAATAAATCCCAAATGTGACATTTGAACTTGAGCTTTAAATTCCAGAAACTGTCAGGGTTTTGATGTATGTTGTAAATATATTTTAACTTCTAGACAATACTGCTATGTAACTAATATTTTGTTAGGAATATAGATGCAGTTTAGACTAGTTTTACTTCCCCTCCCCCAAATCCTGTAATTTACACCGAGGCATTTCCTATGCAGTCTGATAAGTCAAACCAGATGTTCCTCATATGTATATTCTGGAATCCCTACATAGTGTGTAATGAGAGGGAGGTAATATTTTAAAATATAGGTGTGGTTACTTTTGAGCGCGAATTTCAACAAAGAAAGAACTGTCTTTAAAAGCTGAGTGAGCAGGAAGGAACGGCCCTTCTTCACCAACCAGAGATTCAGGAAACATCTATTTCTACAGCCCACAGACTATTCAGCATACACAGGGTTAATCGGCCATTTTAAGGACATTTTAAGAAGCATGAGGCATCTGATATACTGAACTTTATTTTATACTTGAACATTATTTTGGAACCTTTAAGAAGCTATTGAATTAATATACTGTAACTGTATTAATTCCTTTTTGGTGTGTATAATAAAACACACGGTTTGCTTTCAAGCTGATTCACGAATTTTGTCTCAGACGAATACATCAAGAACGGTATACCGTTATTTATACCGTTAATTTTTAGTGAAATTATCTAACATTTAACATTGGCTCAGCCGCCAGTCGTTCCAATTTATACCACTTTTCCCGAGTTCTAACAGAGGGGAGAGGTCTTACTTTTGAAACGTTTGAAAAGAACCTAGAAGAAAAAGTCAAGAAGAATTCGATCAATGTATTTATCCTGAAGACGGGAGAATTTTTGCTGAGATTTAATCGGGTGAGTAAGTAGAATCGTTATTATGCAAAGTTTTAAATATTTAGCTAATGAATGTACAGGTTTAACGAAACAGGTCTCTTATTCTGTTTTATGGAAATCTATGTATGAACAGTGTTTACAGTCAAATATGGATATTGATAAGGAAAGATTCTCATTAGCTAAAACAAAGAAAAAGTTACGTAATGTAATGAAGTTAGTTACAGGTTTTAATTCTATGGTTTCTGAGGTAACAGATACACATTTGAGTTGTGCAGAGCAGACACACAAACCTAATTGTTCAGATTGTGACACGTTATGTAATTATGTTGAACATTTAGAGAAGGAATTAGAAGTGCAGAATGTTACACTTTCAAAAAACAAGCATTTTTTGGGGATTACAGAGGGAAAAGGTAATACGCAGTCAGATATGGAATTAAACAAATTTGTTCAAAGTTCAGCTAACCTAGAGGAAAAACAAACAGAGAAATTAGATGTAATGGAACATGATTCAGGTTGTGAATCAATAGAGATCTCAGATGATGAAAGTGATTTTGTTGTAAAGCAATGTGATGTTCAGAGAAAGGCTTATACAAACAAACCAGTTTTCAAATGTTGTTTGTGTAACAGGAAGGGTCATAAAGCAAAATTTTGTTGGACAGTGAATCCTTATTATATGCAAAGAAGATCTTATAAAACTAAACCAAGGCGTTTTGAGGTTTACTCTGTAAGATGGAGTAAAAATTCTAGGCATAGAAGCCAGAGTACACAGATGTATTTCCCTTTTAAAAGCCATATACAATTAAGACAGGAAAAGCATAACTATATGAAGTGCAGTGAGCCAAATATTTTTTCAAATATAGCAATGGAGGGAAACAATCAATACAGTTATTAGTGAGCTGTATGGATGGTGAGAATTTACTGGTTAACGTTTTTTGGCTACGGATAAGGTTTTAATGTGAGTCCACAGCTCTTCACTAGAAAAAGGGGGGTCAGATTCTTTTAGCTAGGAGTGATCAGTTTACATGCTGAAATCTCACACACACACACACACACACACACAAGACGAATACATCAAGAACGGTATACCGTTATTTATACCGTTAATTTTTAGTGAAATTATCTAACATTTAACATTGGCGAGCCAAGATACACACACTCACATTCTTAGTTTTTTTGGATTAAGAAACAAGATGATGAATTATGATGAATACATGTTCAATGAATGTTTACAAGCTAATATAATGATTAGGAATTTGCTTGTGAAAGTTTTTGATGCAATGATTTTAGAAGCTCCAAAAAGGAATGTATGTACAACAGGGAAAAAAGAGGACAATTAATTGTTCGATTTTGACTGAACGAATAAATGATTTGCAAAGTGCAATTCAGTTGTTTGAGTTTAAAGCAGAGTCAAGCTACAGTAATGTTAGTGATGATTCTAAGTAAAAGTCTGCTGTACAAGTTATGCGGTCAATAGGGGAATTTGGCCAGGAACATGAAATTTTGTTTAAACAAAATTTTGAATAAAGCTGCAGACATGCAAGAAAGACGGTGAACTCAGAATTGTCACGTGTATGGCCACACACAGATATGATGAGATACACGTCGCAGACAGAACACAGGAAATAGGAAATGTTAATTGCTTACAGAAAGAATGTTTGAAATAGGAACATTTTGAGCAATTTTGTTTATCTTTGTTTTATAGCAAGACATATATTGATTTAAGGAACATTTTATTCTTCTGGTAGAATTGTTGAGAATTCTGGAAGAAGAGGTTTTAAGTTGAATTCATGCAAGGTTCAGCTTATGATAAGTGAAGAAACATTTTTAGGGATTTTGATTGGTTCAGGAAAGAAAAGCCTTTACAGGAATGTATTGAGACTATGGTTTCTTTACCTGTATCAACAGCATTCTAGACATTGAGATAATTAGTGGTTGTGCATTATGCAGTAAAAGCAACTGAGAATATTTCAGGTTTTACAACCCCACATAGTATTTTGTAGTTTGTATAGTGACAGTTTTAGCAAAGGAAGCAGTTTTGCATGGTAAATTGGTGATTCAACCTGAATTTTAATGTTGCCAGGAAAACAGACACACAGATTTCTTAAATTTTAGAGGAAGAGAGAATGGATGCGTCTATTTCCTTCCGCTTCGGTTGTCATGAGACCTCATTTGGTTTATGAAAACTTTGGCCTTATGACATGACAAAAAGTTGTCTGTGTCTCGTTATACGTCAACACCTACAGGTGGAATTCACTTAATTTCATCATGAATGTTTATTGTCACATGGGTAAGCAGAAATGGTTTACATTTTTAAAGAATAGTTCTATTGGGAAAAAATGGAAGAGACAGCAGACAGTGTAATCAAATCCTGTCTGGTCTAGGATTCACTTGTGCACAAATCAAAGGGGCAGAAACCTCCTTTACAAAGAATTCATCCAGCAGACGGACCTTGGTCTTCAATACAAATAGATTATATAGGTCCTTTACCATCAGGGAAAAATGAATTCAGATAGTTTTGGTTGACGTTTTTTCAAAGTGGGTTGAAATCTTACCAGTTCGCAAAGATGATGCTTTGACAACTGCTAGGATGCTAGTGAATCATGTTTTTCCAGTATGGGGAATACCAAAAAATCTCAGTAGTGACAGAGGATCTCATTTTACAGGAAAAATCATGCAGGCAATGTGTAAAATTTGGGGAATAGAACAGAGATTTCATGTGCCTTATCATCCACAGTCTGCAGGTATTGTAGAAAGGATGAATCGTACCATTAAATCTAGAATTGCTAAAATATTGTTGGACAGAGGAAATACTTGGGTTGATGCTGTACCATTTGTTTTGATGAGTGTTAGAAGCACAGCATCTTCTGCAACAAAGTATTCTCCGTTTGAACTTATGACAGGAAGGAAAATGTCACTTGTGTTTCCCAATGAGTTTTTTGTCTACGCTGCACAGAGGGGCAATAGAGAAAACATAATGATTAATGGTGCAAGTTCAAAGACCTCTCAATTCAGTGGGTAATGCACGTAGACAATAAAAATGTGGGTACACAATGATCAGTGGAAATTGTATATTATGAGATAAAAATTTATATTTAGATAAATGATACTGCTTTTATTTTTTCCTAGGAATGGTTTTTGAACAAACCTGATTAAAGAAGGAAAATGACAACAAAAGAAAAGTTCTAAAAAGAAAAAGTTGATCAACGGATTCATTCTCTAGTGACAATTTTGTCAGTGGTAATACTATATCACAAACTGTTCCAGCCATGCAGAGGTTAACAGGATGGAAGATTTTCACAGCAAAGACATTCCATTATTCAGAAACAAAAGAGATATAGACACTGATATTAATATAGAGGACAAAAATGATAAATATTGATATTAATACGGAAGACAAACATGATAAAGGCATATTGATATTGATATAGATGAAAAAGAGATACATTTAGATATAGTAATGTCAATACAGCAGAAGATTTGTTGGTATATGTATGTATAGGACATAGACATACTTGCTGTATGGAATTGTAATTCATTCATAGTAATGATGTTGAAATCACTGGGAAATTACTGTGGTATTCAGTAGAACAGTATTATTACTTGCTACAAAGTTTTGGAAAAATATTGGATAGTTAAAATTAGTCGTACTGTGGTAGATATTATTGTTCCAGAAATAGAAGTGTCTCCACAGTCCTTAAAAATCATTGATAGATGAAGATGGTATGAATTTGGTATGTAGTACTCAGATATTTTTACCTCAAAATTCATTATTAGCTTGGAAAAGGAATGGTGAATTTTTGGGTAGCTTTCTTCACAGTACCACTAATATCATTCATAAAGGAGTTTTTGGTACTGTGAATTGGATCAATGATAAATTTATTCATCATCAATCAGGTGTATCTTTAAATGATACCGGTATATATGAGTGCTGCATATTAATAGAAGGTTATCCATTGAAATGTGCTAATGCAAGTGTTGTTGTAATGTCTCCAAGGAAGACTCTATGTGTAGGTAAAGATAGCGTTCTTGCTAATCTTTTCCAGATTAACCATTTCCAATCCAGAGCTCTATTGAGAGAAGGAAAGTTTGTCATTATATTGTGGAACTTTAATATTTCAGAATGGAAAATTTCTACAAGGTTTCCACAATGTCAAGGACATTTGGGTAATATGGAATTGGGTATTGGAAGATAGTTTGGAATCAATATTAGGAATCATAACAGGAATAAACGTGGTATCGTTGAAGGCATTTTAGGAGCTGGTTTAGTGGGAAGTAAAGGTATTACAATCCAAAGAAATTTGAATCAAATATTAGAAGAAATGGTTATTTGAAACAGCTAATGTAATGGCTCCATCCATATTGCATCTCCAGAAAATTACTTTAAATCTAATGACAAGTGAAGAACATTCTCATATAGCTAGAGCATGTTTAGAGATCCAGACAGAATATTCCACTAACTTTAAAATAATTGTGCAAGCATTTCAGGGTGGAATAACTCCTCTTGGCATTTTGCAGAATTTACCCAGAGAATATGCATTTGCAATAAATCATACTGATTTATGGGTAAATAAATTGATAGGATGTAATCAGAATGAGTGTTATAGTTCTTCTATGATTCCAGTAGCAGGGAAAGAAGAAATTCTGGTTCCAATTACTGTTTTGGGAGTACCAATTAGTGATACTCAATTATTATATTATAAGTTGTAGTATACAGATTTTGTGTTTAACAAGGATAATTTTGACTTAGAACAATTAGATCTGTCATCATGTTTACAATTCCAATCTAAAGTCATTTGTTTACCTAATCAAGATAAAAGTATATTTCATTCTTGTTATCATAATCATACATTTATGTTCAGCAAGAATAGAAAAAGTTGGAACTACTTCTGAATTGATTACTCTTATAGATAAAAAGAAGGTTTGTTTTCAGACCATGACAGACTCAGAGAAAGTGTCTCGTCATCAATGGTCGGATTTTGCAGGCGCCACCTAGTGGAGACAATTCAGAACTAGTATATCCATTTGGGAAAAAACTTCCATGACTTCCGCAGCAGGAAATATTTTATCGCATCTTATAGTTATTATTTTTATTATTATTATGTTATGCATTATATATCAATTATGTTTAATGTTTAGAATGAAAAAAAAATTGTATAATCAAATCAGAAATGAAATTAAGAAAGGTGATGATATGTTGCAAAATAATCTTAAGAGAAGGATGGGTTTTGGAGTTGCAGGCTCGGTTACAGGTGACAAATCATTTGGAGTTATTGGATCAAAGTCAGAGTGTCTGTGACATAGATGGTTTGAATGGTTTAATTGAAAAATATGATTATTATTCATATTTCAGAGGGGAATGTTATATTCTTAATATCTAAAATTTTATTTGGCCAAGATTAAGAGTAGAATTTCTCCTAGTCTGGATGAATGGTTGGACTTCTGATTTAATAAATCCCAAATGTGACATTTGAACTTGAGCTTTAAATTCCAGAAACTGTCAGGGTTTTGATGTATGTTGTAAATATATTTTAACTTCTAGACAATACTGCTATGTAACTAATATTTTGTTAGGAATATAGATGCAGTTTAGACTAGTTTTACTTCCCCTCCCCCAAATCCTGTAATTTACACCGAGGCATTTCCTATGCAGTCTGATAAGTCAAACCAGATGTTCCTCATATGTATATTCTGGAATCCCTACATAGTGTGTAATGAGAGGGAGGTAATATTTTAAAATATAGGTGTGGTTACTTTTGAGCGCGAATTTCAACAAAGAAAGAACTGTCTTTAAAAGCTGAGTGAGCAGGAAGGAACGGCCCTTCTTCACCAGCCAGAGATTCAGGAAACATCTATTTCTACAGCCCACAGACTATTCAGCATACACAGGGTTAATCGGCCATTTTAAGGACATTTTAAGAAGCATGAGGCATCTGATATACTGAACTTTATTTTATACTTGAACATTATTTTGGAACCTTTAAGAAGCTATTGAATTAATATACTGTAACTGTATTAATTCCTTTTTGGTGTGTATAATAAAACACACGGTTTGCTTTCAAGCTGATTCACGAATTTTGTCTCAGACGAATACATCAAGAACGGTATACCGTTATTTATACCGTTAATTTTTAGTGAAATTATCTAACATTTAACAATGCCGTCACCTCTTGGCCGAGACCTACCAACGTGACTGAGCTTCGGTCATTCCTGGGGTTCTGTTCTTACTACAGAAGATTTGTAGAAGGATTCGCCAAGATTGCCAGACCCCTGAACGAGTTACTCAGAAACGAAGGGGAAGATGATGTTCCAGAGCTGGTCAAACCAGTGAAACTCACCATGGGACCCCGAAGGCCCAAAGAGTCGATTCAAGACCAGTGGACAGGGGAGTGCGAGGAAGCCTTCCAGATGTTAAAGAAGAGTCTTACCACTGCACCAGTCCTGGCCTATGCTGATCCAAAGAAGCCTTATGAACTGCATGTAGATGCCAGCCGAGATGGGCTGGATGGGGTGCTGTACCAGGAACATGATGGTTACCTAAGACCCGTCGCATATGTGAGCAGGAGTCTGATACCCGCTGAGAAGAATTACCCCACCCACAAGCTTGAATTCCTGGCCTTGAAATGGGCAGTGGTAGACAAACTGAGAGACTACCTATATGGGGCGGAGTTTGTGGTGAAGACAGATAATAACCCGCTCACCTACCTTCTGACCACTGCCAAGTTGGATGCAACGGGACACCGGTGGTTGGCTGCCCTTTCAAGCTTCACCTTCAGCTTGAAGTACCGACCCGGAGTGGGAAATAGGGATGCAGATGCCCTGTCCAGGAGGTCTCATGCCCCCACCGACCCTACCGAAGAATGGGCCCAACTAGACCCAGAGGGAGTGCGAGCCCTATATCAGGGGACAGAACTTCAAGCCAGAGGTGGGTCAAGAGCCGAAGAAATTGGGGTCTCAGCTGTTGGAGTACCGAAGTGCTATTGCAGTGTGACCCAAGTCGAAGGGGAGGGCTTGCCCAAGCTGACAAAAAGGGATTTGAGAAAGGAGCAAGAAGAAGACTCTTTAGGGAAACTCCTGATAAAGGCCCTGGAAAGCCAGCGTCCCGAGATGCTTGAAACAGACTCCCCAAGAGAAGCCCGATTGTTGCGCAGGGAGTGGGATCGGCTACACATACGTCAAGGGGTGGTCTACCGAAGGGGCCCCTCTGACGACTCAGAAGAGAAGTGGCAGCTGTTTCTACCAGCCAAATATCGAGAAGCGGTCCTAGCTGCCCTCCATGACAACCATGGTCACCTAGGGTCCGAACGGACTTTTCACCTTGTATGGGATAGGTTCTATTGGCCCTGCATGCGGGCTGAAGTGGAAGGATATTGCCATTCCTGTGTCCGATGCATTAAAAGGAAGACCTTGCCATGTCAAGCAGCCCCAATGGGCCATCTGCAAAGTCAGGGACCTATGGAACTGGTGTGCATTGACTTCCTTTGCCTGGAGCCTGATCTGAGTGGTCAAGGGAATGTCTTGGTGATAACAGATCACTTTACCAGATATGCTCAAGCATTCCCAACAAAAGACCAGAAGGCCTCAACAGTAGCCAAAGTACTGGTAGAAAAATTCTTTGTGCACTATGGTCTACCCCAACGCCTTCATTCAGATCAGGGCAGAGACTTTGAAAGCAAATTAATAAAGAAGTTATTAGACCTGTTAGGCATCCAGAAGACCAGGACAACCCCTTATCACCCACAAGGAGATGCTCAGCCTGAACGGTTTAACCGGACTCTCTTGGATATGTTGGGGACTCTGAGTTCAGAGAAAAAGCAGCATTGGAGCAAGCATGTAGCTGCCATAGTGCATGCCTACAATAGCACTGCCAGTGATGTCACCGGGTATTCCCCATACCGTTTGATGTTCGGGCGGGAGGCTCGGTTGCCAGTGGATTTTGCCTTTGGCATATCGCTGGATCATACCTCAGCAGCATCCCACAAGGGGTATGTAGACCGATTGAGAAAGAGTCTGAAGACAGCTTTTGAAAAGGCCCAAGCAGCATCTGACCAACGGGGGCTGAGAAATAAAAGAAACTTTGACCTAAGAGTCAGAATTCAAGATTTACAGCCAGGAGATAGAGTGCTGTTGAGGAACTTGGGAATTCCGGGAAAACATAAGTTGGCTGACCGTTGGAAATCCCAACCTTATGTTATCTGAAAGAAGCTGGAAAACCTTCCTGTGTACCAAATTAGGCCAGAAGGAAGCGTGGGACCGTTAAAGACCTGGCACAGGAATCACTTGTTGCCCCTCTCCGAGGCAGTTCGCATGCCTCCTGCATCTGACTCACAAGAAACCCCTTCAACTTCTCAAGGTTCCAGACCCATCACCCGATCTCAAACAGTGCTTCCAGATGTGAGAGATGGAGACTCTGACAATGAAGGTCAAGAGGATGAAGAAGCAGAATCTGACTGGTTGTGGTCATCCCAATTGCCAGAACCCATGACCACCTCCCAAACCTCACCCAAAACAGTTGACAATGGAACTCTTCGGGCAGAAGCTCCTGAATTCGTGCCTTCAAACATTCTCATTAAGGAGGTAGCTGATGACTCAGACTCTTTGTCAATGGAAGACCCAGAAGAAGGGTCGTTGTCTCTATCTGAAGGAGAGCGGGACGCTCCTGAAGTTCTGGAGCCCAACATGCCTGAACTAGATGAGGAAGCCCCTGAAGAGCTTCTAGAAACAGCCAGCCCCAATGTCCTTGAGAATATGATACCTAAAGAGCAGAGGGAAAGAAGAGTAATTCACCCCCCAAAAAGACTGACGTACGATCAATTGGGTGAATGCTCTGAGGAGGCCATCATCACTTCTAAGAGAACCATTGATCAGTCTAGCTCTTCCACTCCAGATTCAGATTCAGTGGAAGACAACCCCAGCTCACTCCCTAGCACATCTGAAACAGACACCCAAGTGTCGGTGGTCCGTATACAGGACAACCTCCCTCCTTGTGATAATTGGTGGGAGGTTCCTCTGTCGGCTCTGTGTTATGATATGAGCTGTTTAAGTTTAAATCCTGCTTATGAAAAGGCAAGTTGTTTATTGTCATGCATAAACTAACAAATTTCCCTGCAGGTATTGCCAAAGTATGTGTTAGGTTACATACTGTTGTCCTCTTTGGGGACCAAAGACTTTAAGTGGGGGGAGTGTGTAGCAGGATGTCCATATGTAAGAAGGAATCCGGCTCCCTCCGGTGGTATAAGTGTTACAATGCAACTAATGCACTTTGGGACAGATATCAGCTAGGAGAAAAGACTTTGTTGCTTTTAGTAAAAGACAGACTACATTACCCAGGGTGCATTGCAACACCGCAAAGCATTCTGGGCAGACTACTTAAACCAGGGGAGGGGCCAGCGTCTCTCTCTCTGGATCCAGCTCTCAATCAAGCAGGAAGTTGGCACGGAGGCCTGCTTCCTAAGGATTAGGCCAGAAGCCTGGGCCTAAATTACGGGAGTGCCTGAGTGATTTCCAGCAGAGGATCGTCCACAGCGTCCTGTGATTGCCCAGCAGAGACCGGAGTCGTCCATCACCATATGCTGTTAGTGACGGAGTCCGGAGACTGCAGCTGAAGCAGAAGCGTGGAGATCGAGTGACCGGGACAAGTCAGAGGAGACTATCTGAAAGTCGGGCCTGTTTGGTGAGAAGGGCACCTGCCCAGAATTGACTACTACCTTAGAGGAAAGTGATTTAGTTAGTGCCAGCCACACTTCACCTATCACGCCACAGCTTGCGGCCTAGTGTATCTCACTGGAGACTATGTGATCAGAGATTGGTGCATCCGTCATTAGTGGGTGGCAGGCACACGAGTACTCAGGTATATTGCGGATAATTACAGCATCTTGTTGAAACCCTGTGGATTACAATTTAACTTGTGCACCAACGGTGGCTAGCGAAGACTTCATTGGAGAAAGGAACTTTGAGTGGGACGCAGATAGGCCTTGCTTACCTATTATAGGGAATGAACACGTGCAAGGTATTGCAACAAAGGGGGAGCTCGCGAGCAACCAGTTAGCCGTGCAGAGACACATATAGATACATGTACATATATATAGCTGATGTTATTTCCTGTTATTACCTAATCTCAGTGATACCTATCCTTATTGGTTTATTGACTCTGCAATGCGCATGCAGAGTCAACTGTGTGTATTAATGTGATTCTTTACCCTTCCCTTTTATACTGAGTAAAGGTACCTTTGATTAAGCATATAACTTGTGTGAAGTATCTCTGTCACTTAGAAGGACTAGTGACCAGCAAAGGTAATAACATTTACAGGTTATTGTGTGATGTATGCAGGATTGTGTCTCCTAATACTCAATAGGTCTCACACTCCTTATTCATATCAGTTGTGCTAAGGGAAGGTTTGAGCCACTTCCAGGGGTTGATAGGCAGGACGTAGACCCAAATCAAACAAACAGCAGCTCCTACGGGGGTAGTGCTACATTTGTTTTCTGTGTTTTTGTCTCTCAATATATACCTGTTTTATTTTTATTCTTTCCCCCCCCCTCGAGGCCGGTATGCATGGAGAAATAGGCGCAGGAGTTACGCTCCACAGAGATGATGGCCACACTTAAAGTCACCTCCTATAATGTTAGGGGTCTAAACGTGGCGGCTAAACGCCATCAGGTTACCCGTGAATTACGGAAGTTGTCTTCTTCCTGTCAGGGTCACCTGTGGCCAGGTGACAGATGCACACCGTAGGGGGACAGGAGTGCACCGCGAGGTAGTGAACCCTATGGCTGGCTTCTGTGGATAGGAAACTGGGTGGTTGTGGAAAGCGGGACCAGAGGAGCACAACCGGGATCCCAACGGAAGCGAGAGCCAAGATTCCCCAGGGCGCGGAGTCTAAGACCCAGCTGGTCTTCTCCAGGGCCTCTAGTGGTGAGGATGTTACGCTGCAGGCTGGGACCAGGTCGCGGCCCCTGGAGTTTCCTAGCTCACGCCCCGTAGGATAAGGGGAAGCAGCAGCACACGATAGAGAGAACCGAATAACAAGCCGAAGGTCAGGGGCCACAAGCAGACAAGGATAACGAAGAACGAGCCAAAGGTCAAGGGTCACGAGCAGACAGGGATGGTCGGGGACAAGCCAATAACGTAACAGAGAGACAGACGTAGCACACGGCAGGCAGGAACCCAAACACACAATGCCTAACAAACACGTTGATCAGCAAAGCAGGCTTGCAGTGCACAGGTTAATATAGTGTTCAGTGATAGGGCCTGGGGTGGAGTCAGGCTGGGAGGAGATTATAAAGGAAGCCAGGTGAAGGAGGTCTGGTCTCTAGATGAACACATGAGGAGGAAGGTAAGATGGCAGACAGACATTAATGCATATCCATGACAGTACCCTCCCTCTTACGAGGCCTCCCCCTTCCCCGCCTGGGCCCAGGTTTAGAGGGAAACTTCAGATGAAACTCCTTTAACAGACGAGGTGCAAAGACCTCAGATGCAGTGATCCAAGACCTCTCCTCAGGACCAAACCCTTTCCAATGAACGAGGTACTGAAGAACGCCTTTACAGAGTCGGGAGTCCAGAATTTGACTGATCTCGTACTCCTGATTATCCTCAGAGACAGGCGCCACGGTAGGAAGAGGACGAGAGAATTTATTGAGGACTAAAGGCTTTAGAAGAGCAACATGAAAGGAGTTAGTGATTTTAAGGCTCTTAGGAATCTGGAGTTTGAAACAAACCGGATTCAGTTTAGCAGTTACCGTGTATGGACCGATGAATCGTGGAGCAAACTTCAGAGAAGGAACTCGGAGCTTGATGTTCCTGGTAGAGAGCCAGACTTTGTCCCCTGGCTGAAGAGAAGGCGGTTTACGCCTGCGGCGGTCGGCAAAGCCTTTGAATTTTTCAGCAGCTGCCCGGAGGGAATCATGAACGTGACCCCAAACGGAATTGAGAGACTCCTGAACCGAAGCCAAAGCTGGAATGTCTGGAGAACAGATCATAGGAAGAGGAAGTTGAGGGTGTTTTCCATAAACTGTGAAAAAGGGTGTCTTCTGCGAACTGGTATTCACATGATTGTTATGGGAGAATTCTGCCCACGGGAGTAGAGAGGACCAATCGTCATGGTGAGAAGACACAAAGGTGCGAAGAAAGACCTCTAACTCCTGATTAACCCTCTCAGTCTGTCCATTGGATTGGGGATGGTAAGAAGAAGAAAAATCCAAGACAATATTGAGGGATTTGCAAAAGGCTCTCCAAAAACGAGACGTGAATTGGACTCCCCTGTCGGAAACAATATGAGAAGGGACCCCATGTAGGCGGAGAATTTCTCGAATGAAAATGGGAACCAAGGCAGGGGCAGAAGGAAGACCAGGAAGAGGAACAAAATGAGCCATCTTGGAGAATCGATCGATTACCACCCAAATGACTGTATTATTCTCAGACAGTGGGAAATCGGTGATAAAATCCATGGCAATATGGGCCCAGGGTTCCTTAGGAATAGGCAAGGGCATGAGGAGACCAGCAGGAGCTTGTGTGGAGGATTTGGACTGAGCACAGACATGACAAGCTTTAACGTAGTCTTTGACGTCTGAGCGGAGATTAGGCCACCAGTAGTGACGACTGATGAGTAGGAAGGATCGGAGGAATCCAGAATGCCCTGCCACCTTGGAATCATGTCCCCAACGAAGGATCTTAGCTCTTAGCTCAGTGGGGACAAAGGTCTTACCAGGCGGAATTTTAGACTTCAGGGTGGTAGAGTGGGCAACAATGCATGAGGTGGGAATGATCGGCTCAGGTTCAGGGGCGGACTCCTCGTCCAAAGTGTCAAATGACCTAGAGAGCGCATCAGCCCGACCGTTGCAGGAACCAGGTTTGTAGGTAATCGTGAAATTAAAACGGGCAAAGAAGAGACTCCACCTGGCCTGTCTAGGATTCAGACGTTTAGCATTCTGTAGATACTGTAAATTCTTGTGATCGGTAAAGATCGTTATGGAGTGAGGGGAACCCTCCAAGAGATGACGCCACTCCTTTAACGCCAATTTAATTGCGAGAAGTTCCCGATCACCGATGGCATAATTCCTCTCTGCCTGAGAAATTTTTTTGGAGAAGAACGCACATGGTTGGCGTCTCTTCTCAAAGATTTGAAGAAGCACAGCTCCCACCCCCATTGAGGAAGCGTCCACTTCAATAAAAAATGCATTCCCAGGATTTGGTCTCCTCAAGAGGGGGCCAGAAACAAAGGCCTGTTTCAGGTTGTGAAATGCAGAGACAGCTTCGGGAGGCCAGTCTCTGGCATTCACACCCTTCTTGGTCAAAGCGATAATAGGCGCGGCAATGGAAGAGTAATTCCTTATGAACTGCCTATAATAATTAGTGAAGCCAAGAAAGCGCTGTGTGGCCTTGAGGCTAGCAGGAAGAGGCCAGTTGGTGATAGCCAAGACCTTCCCAGGGTCCATACGAAGCCCCGAACATGAGACAAAGCACCCCAAAAACAGGACCTCAGAACATTCAAAGGAACATTTCTCCAGCTTGGCATAGAGATTGTTCTCTCTAAGACGTTGAAGTACAGTGCGGACATGGTTTCTGTGGACGAGCAGATTTTCAGAAAAGATCAGAATGTCATCCAGATAGATGACAACAAACTGGTACAGCAGATCTCTGAAGATTTCATTGACAAAGTTTTGAAACACGGCTGGAGCATTACACAGACCAAAAGGCATCACCAGATATTCGTAATGCCCGTCTCTAGTGTTAAATGCAGTCTTCCATTCGTCACCCTCCCGTATTCGAATGAGATTGTACGCGCCTCTGAGATCCAACTTGGTGAAAATGGAGGCACCCTTCAACCTATCGAATAGCTCAGATATTAAGGGTAAGGGGTATCGATTTTTAATAGTAACCGCATTTAAACCCCGATAATCGATGCAGGGTCTTAAGGTACCATCCTTTTTGGCAACAAAAAAGAACCCTGCCCCTGCAGGCGATGAGGATTTCCGGATGAACCCTCTCTCCAGATTCTCTGCTACATACTCCGACATGGCCTGGGTCTCTGGGATGGACAGAGGGTAGGTACGACCCCTGGGTAGAGTTGCTCCGGGGACAAGATCAATAGCACAGTCAAAAGACCTGTGGGGAGGAAGCACCTCAGCTGATTTTTTACAGAACACATCCCGGTAATCGCTGTATGCGGCGGGAAGATCAGAAGAAACAGAAGTGGCAGCAACCGGAAGACTCTCCTTGGGGGTCACCTTGAGAAGACACGACGAGAAACATGAGGAACCCCAGGCCAGGATCTGCCCAGAGACCCAGTCCACATGTGGAGAGTGGAGCTGTAGCCAAGGGAGGCCCAATACAACTGGGGTAGAGGCCTTGGGTAGAATAAGAAAGGATATCCACTCCTGGTGGAGAATCCCTACCGACATCCTAATGGGTAGCGTCTGGAAGCGAATAGGGCCCCCTGGGAGAACAGTGCCATCAATTGCCGAGACTACCAATGGGGTAGTGAGAGGTGAAAGGGTAAGCTTCATAGAAGAAGCAGTTCTCCAATCCATGAAATTGCCGGCAGCCCCGGAATCCAGGTATGCAAGGGTTGACTGAGGAGAAGTGCCTACATGAAGGGACACCGGCAAGAGCAGGCGAGAAGGTGATGTTTCTGGGTCCAATACTCCACCTTCCAAATGTATTAGACCCGAGCGTTTCCCGGACGAAGCGAGCAGGAGTCACGAAAATGACCCTTGCCCCCACAATAGAGGCACAAGCCCAGAGTTCTGCGCCTAGCACGTTCTTCGGGGGTTAGTCTGGTCCGGCCCAGCTGCATAGGTTCTTCAGCAGGTAGAGGATGCTCCACGGAATGAAGGGAGGGGAGCTCAGACTGGCTAGGACCCAGAGAGTGCTGGCATCTTTTTTCTAAGGACCTCTCTTGAAAACGAATGTCGATCTGGTTGCATAATGAAATTACATCGTCCAGACCGACGGGAATGGCTCTTCCCGCTAATTCGTCTTTCACTCGGTCAGAGAGGCCATGTAAAAAGGTAGCGACCAGGGCCTCATTATTCCAGCTCAATTCAGCTGTGTGGATACGGAACTGAAGAGCATATTGCCCCACTGAACTAGATTCTTGGCGAAGACGTAAGACAGCACTAGCCGCTGAAGAAGCCCGAGCCGGCTCTTCGAAGATATTACGAAAGAGCTTCAAGAATTCGGACAGACTGGAAACCACCGGATCGTTCCTCTCCCACAGGGGGGCAGCCCAGGCCAAAGCTTCACCGGAGAGGAGGGAAATGATATAGGCTACCTTAGCCCGGTCAGATAGGAAGCTTTGAGGCTGAAGCTCAAAATGAATAATGCATTGGCTGAGAAACCCCCTGCAGGCCTTGGAGTCCCCAGAGAAACGGAACGGAGCTGGCAATCTTAGTGAGTGTGAGGCTGCGACTGGTGCGATAGGTACAGCCGCTGGTTGTACTTGGGGTTGCGGATTCGGGGTTCCCAAGGAGACCTGAAGCTGCTCGAATCGAGAAGCCAGATCCTGGAGGAATCGCATCACCTGGGTCTGATTTGATTCCTGGGTCTCAAGTCTGCGAACTATGCCCTGCAATGGATCATCCGCGGGAAGCGGGATGTCAGCCGGGTTCATGGCTGATCAAACTGTCAGGGTCACCTGTGGCCAGGTGACAGATGCACACCGTAGGGGGACAGGAGTGCACCGCGAGGTAGTGAACCCTATGGCTGGCTTCTGTGGATAGGAAACTGGGTGGTTGTGGAAAGCGGGACCAGAGGAGCACAACCGGGATCCCAACGGAAGCGAGAGCCAAGATTCCCCAGGGCGCGGAGTCTAAGACCCAGCTGGTCTTCTCCAGGGCCTCTAGTGGTGAGGATGTTACGCTGCAGGCTGGGACCAGGTCGCGGCCCCTGGAGTTTCCTAGCTCACGCCCCGTAGGATAAGGGGAAGCAGCAGCACACGATAGAGAGAACCGAATAACAAGCCGAAGGTCAGGGGCCACAAGCAGACAAGGATAACGAAGAACGAGCCGAAGGTCAAGGGTCACGAGCAGACAGGGATGGTCGGGGACAAGCCAATAACGTAACAGAGAGACAGACATAGCACACGGCAGGCAGGAACCCAAACACACAATGCCTAACAAACACGTTGATCAGCAAAGCAGGCTTGCAGTGCACAGGTTAATATAGTGTTCAGTGATAGGGCCTGGGGTGGAGTCAGGCTGGGAGGAGATTATAAAGGAAGCCAGGTGAAGGAGGTCTGGTCTCTAGATGAACACATGAGGAGGAAGGTAAGATGGCAGACAGACATTAATGCATATCCATGACACTTCCATTGTGTATCTTCAAGAAACACATTTAACCCATACGACACAGGTCAAATTGAATTCGGTATATTTTCCCCAGTGGTACTACGGTCTTTCAGATACGAATAAGGCTAAGGGTGTGGCTATTGGTCTTAGTGCTAGCGTACCTTTTCGCTTTTTAGATATGCAAGCGGATGACCATGGCCGTTTTCTTTTTATAAAGGGCTATCTGGGCACTACCCAATGTACTCTAGCAAACATATATTGTCCGAACCAAAATCAAACTATTTTCTTTTCTCAAACTCTCACTGATCTATCACATTTTGCTGAGGGATTAATTATACTGGCAGGGGATATAAACATGTCTCTAGACCCTGCTTTAGATACATCCCATGGTCGTTCTAATATCTCTTTTAAACGTCTGTCTACTGTTAAAAAAAAACCGAACAGACTGGCAATTAATAGACGTATGGCGTATTTTACACCCAAAAGAAAAAGACTTCTCTCATTTTTCGAAGACTCATCAGTCCTATTCTCGAATAGATAATATTTTTTTAGACCATCATCATCTTCCATTATTAAAATCGGCGGATATAGGCACAGCGACAATATCAGACCATGCACCTGTGTCGATGACTATGACCATGCCCACTCTGCCTCAACGTTCCAGTAATTGGAAACTTAATGATTCCCTTTTATCTAATGCAACAGAGGTTGAAACGTTTGCCTCACATATATCACAATACTTTAGAGACAACAAACCATCTGAAACACCTCCTGCTATTATATGGGAAGCACACAAGGCAACTATGAGAGGGCGATTTATAGAACTTGGGGCAAGGAAAAAGAGAGAGCATGGTCAACGTCTGGAGCAGGTTCTTCATCAAATAACTGAACTGGATAAACAACACAAACTTACTTTACATATATCCCATTTAGAAGCTCTTACGTTGAAGCGAGAAGAGTTGAAAAACCTGCTTAACGTAGACACAACTCGGAGATTTCAACGCTACTCGCAAAAACTTTATGAGTGGGGGGATAAACCCAGTAGACAATTAGCAAGATCCCTTAAAGAAAAACAGACTAGATCATTTATCCCTAAAATAAAATTATCTAATGGAAACATAGTCTATGCGACTCCCCATATTGCTAAAGCTTTTAGGGAGTATTATGCAGATCTGTATAAGGTGCAAAGTGATTCTCCGTCTCTGACTATAAAGGAGAGACGTAGTCTCATGCTTGCATATTTAAAAGAAGCTAATTTGCCTAAACTTTCAAACTCAGCTCTCAGAGAGCTTGAATCAGAATTCTCGGTAGAAGAATTTCAGATAGCTCTGAAATCTTCACCGATAGGTAAAGCACCGGGACCGGACGGTTACAATATTCAATACTATAAAACATTTAGCGATGTTCTTTTGCCCCAGCTCACGACTTATGCCAACTCAATTTCACAGACTTCGGGATTATGCCCGGAATCTCTTACAGCTCATATCTCAGTTATTCTTAAAACAGATAAGGACCCCACTCAATGCAGTAGTTACAGGCCAATTTCCTTATTAAACGTTGATATTAAATTATACTCGAAGGTAATGGCTAACAGACTACTCCCTCTGGTACCTAGATGGATCTCTACAGACCAGACAGGTTTCATGCCATATAGAGAAGCCAAGGATAATTCTCTCCGGGCGATATCTCTTATACAACACGTTCAAAAGACGTCCCAGCCCACCCTATTTGTATCCACAGACGCAGAAAAAGCGTTTGATAGGGTGGACTGGGAATACTTAAAAATGACCCTGCAACATTTTGGGTTGGGACCCAGGATGCTCCACCGTATCACCTCCCTTTATACTAATCCTACGGCACAAATTCGCATCAACGGCACTTTGAGTGAGTCATTTCAACTATTTAATGGGACTAGATAGGGTTGTCCCCTGTCGCCCCTTTTATTTGCCCTTACACTTGAACCTTTTTTGGCAACTGTAAGACATAATTCAAATTTACATGGGATTCAAGTAGAAAATAAAATACACAAATATGCGGCATATGCGGACGACATATTATTCTTTATCCAGCAGCCCCGCATATCGCTTCCTAATTTAATGACAGCCTTCTCCACTTTTCAGACATTTTCTAACTTTAAAATTAACCTTACTAAGTCTGAAATTCTAAATATTAATCTACCAGGAAGAGAGGCGGAAAGGTTAAAACCCCTGTTCCCTTTCAGATGGGTTCAATGCAGTATGAAATATCTGGGAGTGAATTTGACACCTCATACCCAGTCCCTCTTTAAATATAATTATATTCCATTATTGAATAATATTAGAAAGGATCTACAAAAGTGGAGTTCGCTGACACATTCATGGCTGGGTAAAGTAAGTATAGTCAAAATGAATATTCTACCCAGAGTTCTTTTTTTTTTTCAAATGATCCCATTGGGTGTGCCCATAGGTTTTTTTTCATTAGTACAGACCATGGTCTCCCGCTTTATTTGGAAGAACAGCCACCCCAGAGTATCTAAGGAAGTGTTATTTCGCTCCAAGGAGGCTGGGGGGCTGGCCCTCCCAAATTTCAAGAGGTATTACCAGGCTGTTATCTTATCTAGAATTGTTGAATGGAAATATGCTGCTAAAACCAAACTATGGGTGAGTTTGGAATACGATCTGAGTAAAACAGATCTAGCAACTATACCCTGGTTACCACGCACACATAGGCACCTTGCCTCAAGTACCTCTATATTAACCACATCCACCCTTGATGTGTGGGATGCTTTACATAGGAAGATTTCGTGGTCGTATGCTTCTCCTCTGCTACCGCTTTTGGAACATGATTATTTCTTACCCGGTCTATTAGATCCGGGATATAAGACCTGGTCGCCAGAAGGACCCCTTTTATTACACCAGGTCCTGCGAGCAAATGCTCCCAAGCCCCTTAAGGAAATCCTTGACCATAAGCCGATTACATTTCTTGACAAATGGAGATACACCCAAATGCAGGCGTTTCTTAGAACTTTGCCTCAGCCGCTCAAAGGTATACAGGACCTAAACAGCATTGAGGAAGTTTTCAACTCAACGGAATTACCTGAACATAGTATCTCTGCATTTTATAAATCACTTAGTAAACTCCAAGAAGACACTTATCCTCCTTTTCTTGCTAAGTGGGAGACAGATTTGGAATCCTGTATCCCAGATAGTCAAAAAGATAAAGTTCTGCAGTTGACTCATATTTCTTCAATTGCATCTAAGTCGGCTGAGGTTAATTATAAATTGCTAACTAGATGGCACTATACTCCATCAAGGCTCCATCAGATGTTCCCCGCCAATTCCCCACTGTGCTGGAGGAACTGTGGGAACAGAGCAACCCACGCACATATATGGTGGTCGTGCCCACATATTCGCTCTTACTGGTTTAGCATTATTCGAATTATTCAACAAATAACCAATATTAATCTCCCTATGGATGCATGGACCATTCTTTTCCATGCTACTAAGGAACCTGTCAGAAAATATAAATGTTCTCTAGTACCATATCTGCTTAATACGGCCAAAGCACTAATACCTACCCTTTGGGGCCAACCTGAGACTCCATCCATGAAAAAGTGGTTCCAAAAAATATCAGAGGTCCATCTCATGGAAGATATTACCCATTATAACAAGGACACTTATCAACGACACATCTCAACTTGGACTCCGTGGATGGAGTTTAAGGACACCTCAACTTATAGGGAAATAATGGCACAACTTCACTAAGACTTAACCTATACATACTGAATAAGTTACTTAGAGTTTAAGATCGAGCTATTTGGGGTACTGATGGGCCTATTCCTTAAGAGACTATAAATTATATGGAGCTATATATATATCGCTAGACACCATGCAAGCCGGCCTATTTTTCCCTTTTTTCTCTTTCCTATTTTTCCTCTGTCCCTTTTCCCAATTATCCCCTCCCATCCCCCTCTTCCCCCCCCCTCCTTTTTTTTTTTTTCTTTCTTATATTTGTATGCTCCGAGAGGGACCTCAAGTGAAGCTAAGATAAATTATTCAGGAGAGAATAGTTAAATAACAATGAGGAAGGAGATACACACTGTAAAATTAACGAACAGAGAGAGGAGGGTTTTTTTTGTTTTTTTTGTTGTGTTGAGTGGACCCTAACAATAGACTTTTAGTTTGAGGTAGTTTTTGGAATCACTTCACCATAAAAGGCACTAATATTGGAGTTTCACCACATAAGATATTGGGGTGAGAATAAGGTGGACCCTACTCCCCTCTCCCTTTCACCCCCCTCCCCCTTTTTTTCCTTTTTTTTTGGCAGATTTTAACACTAGGTTTTTAGTTAGTAGAAATGTCTGGAACTATCCCATTTTAAAGAGCACCTATACCAGAGTATCACTTATAAGACACCGGGGAGAAAATAATATTACTCCCCTTTCCCTTCCCTCCCCTTTTTCTTAATTCTCTTCCCTTTCCCCCCCCCTCTTTTTTTTTTCTCTAACACTAGGTTTTTAGTTAGTAGAAGTGTTTATATTAAAGAGCACCCATATCAGAGTATCACTTATAAGTCTTTTTTGTTAGTAGGTAGAAGTTTTTTTTTTTTTTGGCTGTTCACTTTATGACTATACACATATGTTCTGTCACTTTGTCATTCATTTGGCCTATATCAGGTTTTAATACCTGTCTTTTTGTTAGTATGAAGAAGTGTTTTCCCCTTTTTTTTTTTTTTTTCTCCCCCTCCACATCCTGGTCACTTTTTGTCTCTACACATAGGTATTGACACTTTTTTATTTACATAGCCTATATCAGGTTCTAATACTTGTCTTTTTGTTAGTAGGTAGAAGTTTTCTTTTTTTCTCCCCCCTCTTTATCTCTCTCCCTTATCTCTCTCCCTTCCTCGCTGCTCTGTTTCTATTTCTGATTACTCCTTGCCCTCTCTCCCGCCCAGCCTTGATTCCCCTGGGCGTTGGGAGATTTCATGGCCGGGCCTTTTATATATAGGAGTGTAGAGTATTGTCGTCTTTTTTTTTTTTTTTTTTGTTGCTGTCTGGAAATATTGAGAGTGTGTATGTGTCCTATGTACTGTATTGTAAATTATGTGATGTGTTGTTAAAAAAAACAATAAAAAGATATTAAATAAAAAAAAAACAAGCCCAACCTGAGGATCAGTGGCGTAACTAGAGACTTCAGGGCCCCGGTGCAAGAAATCATGAAGGGCCCCCCCCCCCACCGAAAAGCTTAATACTTAATTTTTTTACACTGTACAACAAAGAGGGACTGGCCATATCACCTGGGATTTCACATAAATGAAGCAATACATCAGTTGCTGATCCTATGAAGCAATCATAGGATCAATTAAATCTGACCTGGGGAATGGGATCAGTAACAGTGCTGGTGGGGAGGAGGGATGGGGTCAGGGTTGCCACCTTTTCTTCAAGCCAAACCCGAACACTTTCGCGGTGCGCGGCAATTTTTTTGTACTATACGCTATAGGATTGTAAAATACCTAGGACACCTTTTGGGTTACCCAAAGAGAGTAGTAATGAGGTGTGCTACAATGAACAGTGGCTGTGGCCAAATTGCATTAACAGTGGTGGGGGGGGGGGCATGGTTAAATAAAAAAAAAAAGCATTAGTGTACCCATAAAATATGATTCAATTAATAAAAGAAATGTCAGTTAAAATATGAAACTAGTCTACCTTAAAAGTGGACACTGTCAGCCAGTAGGGCAGTGGACGGTGTCAGTAGGGCAGTGGACGGTGTCAGTAGGGCAGTGGACGGTGTCAGTAGGGCAGAGGACGGTGTCACCCGGTGAGAACTGTATATATGGATGGTGTATGGGGGGGGGGAGAATTGTATATACAGGGGGGGCTGTATATATGGATGGTGTATAGGGGGGGGGGAGAGAACTGTATATATGGGGGGACTGTATATATGGATGGTGTATGGGGGGGAGAGAACTGTATATATGGGGGGACTGTATATATGGATGGTGTATGGGGGGGAGAGAACTGTATATATGGGGGGACTGTATTTATGGATGGTGTATGGGGGGGGGAGAACTGTATATATGGGGGGGACTGTATATATGGATGGTGTATGGGGGGAGAGAGAACTGTGTATATGGGGGACTGTATATATGGATGGTGTATGGGGGGACTGTATATATGGATGGTGTATGGGAGGGAGAACTATATATATATATATATATATATATATATATGTATATGGGGGGCTGTATATATGGATGGTGTATGGGGGGAAGGAGAACTGTATATATGGGGGGACTGTATATATGGATGGTGTATGGGGGGAGAGAACTGTATATATGGGGGGGACTATATATATGGTGTATGGGGGGGAGAGAACTGTATATATGGGGGGACTGTATATATGGATGGTGTATGGGGGGGGACTTTATATATGGGGGGACTGTATATAAGGATGGTGTATGGGGGGAGAACTATATATATATATATATATTGTGACAGCAGGAAGGTAAAGTCACCTGGTTGCATCCAGGGGGGTAGATATATTTCGCCCAGATTCAGGCTTTACGCCGACTTATACAACTAGGTGGAGAGTTGTATAAGGCTAGTGGGCTTATGGATGACTCATACCTCTAGGGAGAGGGCTGGGCGTCGTGCAGGCAGGGAGTTGATGAGACCAGCTGAAGCTTGTCAGCTGGTTTAAGGCCTATATAAAAACTCCCAACTTCATTAGATGTTAGCTCATGCCTGGAACCAGACCTGTGTGGACTGTCTAGGGAGAGTGAACCCCTGTGCGGTGAGACAAAGCCTGTGTGGCTATTTGCTTGGACATTTAAAACCAGGGACTTAGGGACTAGGACAGCACTAGGCTGATCCCAGTTGTTAGTTAGGAAACCTGTATGTTTAGTCAGAGGTCAACTTGACCAGGATTTATTTTGGTTATGTTTCTTTTGCTTTGCTGTGTTTTGTCACTGTAAATAGAAAATAAACCGCACCTTTTTGATTCTGAAAACCACAACCTCCGTTTGCTGGGCCTGTTTTGTGTGGGGAGCCCATCCCGGGGGTCACACACACCCGCTGCCGAGCTAACCCCCTCACAATATATATATATATATATATATATATATATATATGGGGGGGACTGTATATAAGGATGGTGTATGGGGGGGAGAACTATATATATATATGGGGGGGACTGTATATAAGGATGGTGTATGGAGGGGATGATAAATGTGTGTATGAGGAGGACAGGGAAAACTGGATGGATGGATGGTGTATGGGAAGGGGATGGCAGAACTGTATGGTAGTGTATGGGGGGGGGGCAAAACCAGAGGAGAGTCTGCGGCAACATGGAGGCTCCGTCTCTGCCTCTGTGTCCCGTCTGCAGCACACAGAGCGGTCGGAGGTGAACCGACAATGCGGGGGGGGGGGGGTAGATAGGAAGGCAGCAGTTGCAGAATAAAGTGGACCGATCTCGAGGCGCACACGACGGTGGTGGCACAGCTTCAGCACAGGCACAGGGACTCAGGGAGCAACTGGCGGGTCTGAATAATATTCCTGGGTCTCAGGCGGGCAGAGACCCGGGCACATGTTTCAAAACCCGTACTGTCCGGGTGAATCCCGGACAGGTGGCAACCCTAGATGGGATCAGTGAAGTGCTAGTGTTGAGGGGGGGTGGCAGCGGTTGTACTTAAGGGGGGGTGGCTGCGGTGGTGCCATCCTCTCCCACCACCTGTGCCTCTTACTGATCCCATCCCTATCACCCCCATCACCTCTGTTGTAGAAGTAATGGGGGAGGGGATAGGGATGAGATCAGTGGTGGGGGGATGGGATCGGTAAGGAGGCAGAGGTGGTGGTGGTGGGAGAGGATGGCATCACCACTGCCACCTCCCTCAAGTACCACTGCAGCCACCTCCCCTCAAGTACCACCGCTACCACCCCCCCTCAAGTACTAGCGGTGGTACTTGAGGGGGGGTGGTAGTGGTGGCACTTGAGGGGGGGTGGCTGTAGTGGTGGCACTTGAGGGGGGGTGGCTGTGGTGGTACTTGAGGGGGGGTGGCTGTGGTGGTACTTGAGGGGGGGGGTGGCTGTGGTGGTACTTGAGGGGGGGTTGCTGCGGTGGTACTTGAGGGGGGGTGACTGCGGTGGTACTTGAAGGGGGTGGCAGTGGTGGTGCCATCCTCTCCCACCACCACCTGTGCCTCCTTACTGATCCCATCCCCCCCACCACTGATCTCATCCCTATCCCCATCACCTCTGTTGTAGAAGTAATGGGGGGGGATAGGGATGATGAGATCAGTGGTGGGGGGGATGGGATCAGTAAGACGAGCCACAGGTGGTGGAGGTTGGCATTGATTGCTGAGCTCTGTCACTTGATTGACTTACCGTCAATCAATCGATTCCCCCGGGAATTCCGTCCTGTGGGTCACTCTGACAGATGTCACTGTGTGTGTCTTCTCCCGCCAGGCGCCAGGATGAAAAATTCGCCACTCTGCCTTGCCTCATGCTGCCTGGGTAGACTCCGGGAAGGTACTCCATGCTGCCATAGAGGGGAAAGCTTCTCCCCCGCCTTCTCTCATTTTTCAGAGTCCGCCCCGCCTCCCTACATCTCTGTGTCTCTGGATAGGCGGAGGCGGTCCACAATCCCAGTCAGTGAGTGGAGTGCTGCCTCAGCTGCCCTGCTCTCTTGCATTATCTCAGTGTCTGTCTTCAGTCAGCGGCGGCCCCGCGGCCGAACGTATAGCACGCAGTGAGTGACAGTCAGGTGGGCGGCGCCGGCAAAGTACACGGACGGGCTGCGGGGCCCCCGGACTTGGCGGAATTACAGGGCCCAGTCGCAACTGCGACTGTCGCGACCCTGAAAATTCCGCCACTGCTGAGGATGTGGAGGAAGTAGAATTGGATAAAGGAGAGGTGGAGGAAGGAGAAGTGGATGAGGTGGTGGAACTTGTCACTACAACAGGTCTGTATCTGTCACCACAGCTTCAGGTAAGAGATGTAGGGCTGGAGATTTTTCTTATTTTCTTTTTATTTTAGGGGATGAACATGTTGCTGAAATTCCACGATTCTCCAGTGATAGTGCACAAAGACTCATCCAACAAATAATGGATTGTAGTACTCAACTGGACTTCATAAAGAAAAGGATGAATGCTATGGAGAATACATTTAAGGACATAATTGATGTTTTGGGGCGAATTGAATAAAACCCCCCCTTTTTTTTTAAAGTATTTTTTGACTTTTTTATCACTTTTTCTAAACCTCCAATTTTGAAGATGCACACAGTGGGTCAACATGTGCTATCTGCCATCACGGGATCTCCATGTACGTGTTTTGGGGGTGCAACCTTTTCCTCACAACTCAAGTAGGTGAAACGAAGAAGGGGTTGCCCCCCAAAAACATGTTGATTGATCCCCCATGATGGCGGGTAGCACATGTTGACAATAAGGATGAGGAAGAAAATAACCTATTTTACCCACCCTAAAATTGTGTGCATCTTCAAATTTTGTCTTGTTCAGGGGTGACAACACTCCATCTTTAACCACCTCCCTACTGTGCACGAAAACCCCCTTCCTGCCCAAGCCATTTTTCAGCTTTCAGCGCTGTCACACTTTGAATGACAATTGCGCGGTCGTGCGACGTGGCTCCCAAACGAAATTTGCGTCCTTTTTTTCCCACAAATAGAGCTTTCTTTTGGTGGTATTTGATCACCTCTGCGGTTTTTATTTTTTGCGCTATAAACAAAAGAAGAGCGTTCAGTTTGGAAAAAAAACACTATTTTTTAATTTTTGCTATAATAAATACCCATTTTTTTTTTTTTAAATAAATTTTTCCTCAGTTTAGGCCGATACGTATTCTTCTACATATTTTTGGTAAAAAAAAAAAATCGCAATAAGCGCGTATTGATTGGTTTGCGCAAAAGTTAGAGCGTGTACAAAATAGGGGATAGATTTATAGCATTTTTTTTTTTTTTTTTTTTTATTAGTAATGGCGGCGATCTGCGATTTTTTATTGTGACTGCGATATTGCGGCGGACACATCGGACACTTTTGACACATTTTTGGGACCATTCACGTTTATACAGCGATCCCTGCTATAAAAATGCATTGATTACTGTATAAATGTGATTGGCAGGGAAGGGGTTAACCACTAGGGGGCGGGAAGGGGTTAAATATGTTCCCTCAATGTGTTCTTACTGTGGGGGGAGGGGACTGACTGGGGGAGGTGACCGATGGTTGTCCCTATGTACAAGGGACACACCATCGGTCCCCTCTCCCTCACAGGACGTGGATCTGTGTTTACACACAGAGACCCACTTTCCTGCTCATTTCCCGGGCAATCACGGGTGCCCGGCGGCAATCGCGGCCGCCGGGCACGCGCACCGGGGCCTCGTGAATGCAGCGGGCGCGCGCCGCTGGCTTCAAGCGCGCGCCTCCTAGCTCGTTTTAAAGGGAGGACGTCATATGACGTCCTCCCAGAACGAGAGTATCCTCCGCCCGCCGTCAATTGACAGTGGGCGGGGGACAAGCGGTTAATGAAGAGCAGATAGACATTTGTTTAAAAAAAGAAGGTCTGAGATCTTGCCTAGACTAGAGGTTTATATGGTTGGATTTTGAGGTATGTTGGAGCGTTTTTGTAATTTCCTTTTCCAAAAAAATAGCCATGGTAGGTGAAAAACAAAAAATGTGTTGCAAAAATGTAGAGACAGAAAAAATGTTCAAAAGACCATATGTGTGATTGTGCACAGAGTAAAATACAAGAAAAAAAATAAAGTGTGGCTGCTCTTTTTTTTTAAACACTATAACCTTTTTTGGGTTTAGTTTTGTTGTTGGTAAACACAAAAATTTTCACTGCTAAGGAAAATACACTTAGCACTACAAGTACACTTTGAAAAAGTAGCAGACAGCTAAAATATAAACAAACCAAAAAACTACAAAAGTGACCAGTTACACTTACCGGTAACGGTGTTTCTGGGAAGTCTTCCAGGACGGCACAATGAGAGATGACTGGCTCCACCTGACAGGAAACACAATCAATTCAAAGAGGTTAAAGCACCCGCCCCTCCCCGTGCTCCTCAGTTATGATAAAGTACAGACCCACACCAGTGCACGAGAGAGAAAACACACACCCAAATAACTCTATACAAACCAATGTATCAACCAAAAGCGGTGGGAAGTAGGCCTGCCGTCCTGGAAGACTTCCCAGAAACACCGTTACCGGTAAGTGTAACTGGTCACTTTCTCAAGTCCTCTTCCAGGACGGCACAATGAGAGAGAAGCAAGTAGCTTCAGGCCTACCTTAGGGTGGGACGACTGCTTGCAGGTCCTCTCTACCAAAGGACAGGTCCTGAGGTGACAGCAACTCCACTCTGTAATGCCTTAGGAATGTATTCTGGCTTGACCAAGTCGCAGCTTTACAGATCTGTTCCACCGAAGCTCCGGCTCTTTCTGCCCAGGAGGTTGCCAAAGAGCGAGTAGAATGAGCTTTAACTTTCGGGGCTGTCTTACCAGCCTGGTCATAAGCTATGGAGATTGTCTGTCTGATCCATCTAGATATGGATGCTCTAGATGCCTGTTGGCCCTTTTTCTGTCCAAAAAAATTAATTAGTAAATGGCTGGATTTCCTAAATTCACCCACTCTATCCAGATAAGCTAGCAGACACCGTCTGACATCTAGACAATGAAAGGAGGCCTCTCTTTCATTTTGTGGATTTGAACAAAAGGAAGGAAGAATAATTTCTTGTGATCTATGAAACTTTGACACTACCTTAGGGAGGTACAGGGGGTCCTGCCTAAGAATAACTCTGTCCTCGAATAAACTAAAGAAAGGCTCTTTAATCGTCAGAGCCTGCATGTCGCCTATTCTTCTGGCTGTAGTAATTGCCAGAAGAAAAGCAAACTTAAATGTCAGTAATTTAACTGAAATATCTTCTAGTGGCTCAAACGGAGCCTTAGTTAATTGTTCCAAAACTAACGTAAGGTCCCAGGGCGGGACTCTAGAGATCTGCACCGGGGACAATCTATCCCTGGCCATTAGAAATCTTTTAACTAGAGGGTCCAGTGATAACTTTTTGTCCAAAAAATACGATAAGGCTGCTACCTGTACTCTTAGAGTCTTGGTAGCGAGACCTAAGTCGGCGCCATCCTGGAGAAAGTCCAGGATGACCGAGGTTTCTTGCTGGGATACCTTTCTCACTAGACACCAGTGAGAGAAGACTCCCCACACCTTCCTGTAGATACGTCTGGTGACTTCTTTTCTACTTGAGAGGAGAGTGTTAATCACTCTCTCGGAACATCCCCTCTCCCGCGGGTTCTGCCTCTCAAGCACCAGGCCATCAGCTTGAAGAAGCTGGGATCTGGGTGAAAGACTGGTCCCTGCCGAAGAAGGTCCACCCGAACTGGTAGATGGAGGGGAGGTACTACAGACCAGTTCTGTAGAGCGGGAAACCAGGCTCTCTTGGGCCACCAAGGAGCAATTAGAATGAGTCTGGTCTCTGAGAGACCTAGTTTTTGTAGGACTCTTGGAATGAGACTCAGAGGGGGAAAAGCATAAGCCAGGTGAAAACTCCATACCTGAGCCAGTGCATCCACCCCCCCTGAGCCCCACTCCCGGGACAGGGAAAAGAATCTTCTTACTCTCCTGTTCTCCTTGCAGGCAAAGAGGTCTATTTCTGGCCTTCCAAAATGTTGGCACACCAGGTTGAACACCTCTGGGTTCAGCTCCCATTCCCCCTGGAGAATCCGATGACGGCTTAGATAGTCCGCCTCTATGTTGTACCTTCCCTTTATGTGTACTGCCGTAATAGAGGCAATCCGAAGCTCTGCCCAGCCCAGAATTCCTAGAGACAAGGTCAGCAGGGAGGGAGACCTGGTTCCCCCCTGATGATTTATGAAGGCCACCGTGGTCGCATTGTCGGAGAGGATCTGGACCTCCCGGTCTCGGATCCTTTCCTCGAATGCTTTTAGGGCCTCCCCGACCGCCAATAATTCCCGGAAGTTTGAGGAGGCGTGTCACTGATCCTGATTCCAGGAACCCTGGGCTCGGAGTTCGCCTAAGTGGGCCCCCCAACCCCAGGAGCTTGCGTCCGTCGTTATCCTGAGGGGGTCTGTCTGAGTCCATAGATGACCCACCTGCAACTTCTGAGGAAGAAGCCACCAGCTCAGAGAGTCCCTTACTACCTCTGGGATGGAGATTCTGTGGTCTAATGTCCCTCTTGTTCCGTCCCAGGAGGATAAGAGGAATTGTTGGAGAGGTCTGGAGTGGAGCTGAGTCCACAGGACCACAGGAATACAAGAGGTCATTAGACCCAGTACCCTCATGATGTCTCTGAAAGAGAACTCTCCTGGCTCCAACAGAGACCAGACCGCTGCCATGAGGCCCTGGGCCTTCTCCTGGGGCAAGAAGAGCCTCCTCTGTAGGGAGTCTATCCGGAAACCCAGGTAAACTTTTCTTTGGTCCGGGATCATCGAGGACTTCTCCCTGTTTATGATCCAACCTAGGGATTCCAGGGTACTCACAACCTTGGCCAGGTCTGCGAGGAGGAGATCTCAACTCTGGTTGTAGAGTAGAAGATCGTCGAGATAAGGGACTATTGATATACCCTGCAAGTGTAGGAAGGCGACCACCTCTGCTACGATTTTTGTAAACACCCTTGAGCTGGAAGCCAGTCCAAAGGGGAGGGCAGCAAACTGCCAGTATTGAATCCCTTGAGGAGACTTGACTGAAAATCTGAGGAAGGCCTGATGTCCTGGAAAGATCGGGACATGTAGGTAGGCGTCCTTTAAGTCGATCGTTACCATGTATACCTCCTTCAGAAGGAGTCTTCTGAGGGTGTATATGCTCTCCATGCGAAATTTCTTATGACGCAGAGAGGTATTCAGGGGTCTCAGGTTTATTATCAAACGGTATTTGCCTGAGGATTTTGGGACAACGAAGATATGGGAGTAGACCCCCATTCCGCGTTGACCCGCAGGTACCGGAACTACCACTCCCTGTTCTGCTAGGTCTGAGATGTCTTGCAGAAGACCTGCCTTCTTGAGGGGGTCCCTGGGGAGAAATGTTAATAGGAACTTTGAGGGGGGGTGAAGAAACTCCAGCCTGTAACCCTCTCTTATAATGTTGAGAATATGAGGGCTCTGAGTAATACTCTCCCACTTCCTATTACTGGCAGGCTTCTTGCTTGAGAAGCGGTTTCTACCCTGGGGGCCTAGAAAAAATCTTTTTTGGTCCCTTTTAGGTTTGGTGGGAAACTTCTTGCCCTTTTCAGTAGATCTTGACAGAGCTTGATCAAGCCCTGTACCAAAAAGGAGGGAGCCCTCAAATGGGAGTCCACATAAGCGGGTCCTGGATGCGTTATCACCGTCCCATGTTTTGACCCATACGGCTCTACGAGTCGAGTTCACGAGGGCCCCTGTTTTTGCGGTGGCCCGCACGGTCTCTACTGCAGCATCTGCTAGGTATGCCACTGCGCTACCTATCACCTGTAGAGAGTCTAGGACTCCCCTGGACTTGGACACACGGGAAACATGTCCTATTAGCTTGGCTATCCATGTATCCGCGTTCCTAGCTATACAAGCTGCAGCCAACGCGGGGCTCATTGCTGCCGCATTGGCTTCCCAGGCTCTATGCAAGGTCGTCTCAGTACGGCGATCCATAAGATCCTTGATATTACCCGCGTCCTCAAAGGAGAGGTCGATTGCTTTGACACCTGTGCCAAAGAGGCATCCAATCTGGGAACTTTAAAGAATTTCTCCTCATCCTCCCCCTTAAAAGGACACCTACGCTTCCAAGTTTTATATTTCAGAAGCTTCCTCTCAGGTTCCTTCCACTCTCTAAGGATCACATCTTTGAGAGTCTGATGAACCGGAATGGCTCTGAGTTGGGCCCTTACCAGGCCTCGGTACAATCTATCCTGTGCAGATACCTGCTCCGTCGGCTCCTGAATTTCTTCAGAGGCATAGATTGCACCAAGGAGGCCTTCCATGTCGTCAGCTGAGAAGATGTGTCTTCCTGACCTAGAGCCCTCTTCCTCCTCCTCAGCCTGACTATCTACCAGGCCCTCATCGGAAAGTCCCTGATTAGGGATCTCCGAGTCTTCTTCTGCCTCTGAGTCCTGAGACAGGAGGGATCTCAGGGATTCTGGGTGTCCTCTCCCTAATCTGGTTGAGGAGGAACTCTCCTGTGAGGAAGGGCCCTCCCTGCTTGTCTGGGGCTCTGGTTCTTTAGCCTTAAGGGAGGCTTGAAAATCCTTAAGGGTGGCAAGCATCTGGGTTTGGACAGAGAGAAAGTCTCTCATAACCTGAGATGTTTCCTTCCCCGCCAGCTTCTGGATACACTTGAAGCAGAAGGGCTTGGAATGGGTTGAAGGTAATTTCTCATTACAGTTGCCGCATCTTTTGGAGCGGGCAGGGGCTCTAGAGGAACGACTGGCAACCCCTTGGGCAGTGACGTCCTCACCTGCAATGTAAGAGTACACAGGAATGCATTTAGAAAGAACCCTGTGACAGGCAAGGGGAAAGAGTCGGGGTACCCTCCCCCATCATGACCCCTGCTGGCTGGGTTGACTCACCCCCTGTGGTCTCCTCTGTAGCCGCGGCCGGCCTCTCCTCATGTTCCATGCCGCTTAGGTGTGATGAGCAAGTCACTGCAGAGGCACTGGAGGAGTGAAAAAGGGCGCCTCTCTTCCTGGCGTCCCTCCGCTGTTAATGCCGGTAAGCAGACGCCGGCCGTCGCCGTTTTGCCGGAGACCGGAAATGACGCGACGCGTGATGGCGTCATCCCTGAAGCTAGAGGACGAATGTCCCAGACTCCGGGAAGATGGCGCCGCAATCATACGCTCCTGCATAGAGCGGCGCCATAGAACGAGCGGCCCGCGCGAGCGGGGATTACCGGAGGGACCTGCCAGCCCCCCCCTCCAGAAAGGACGCCCAGACAGGTAGGGGGGAGGAAGGAGGATAGATGGCCCCTGAAGTCCCAGGTACAGCCCAGCACCTAGGGTCCTTCAGTGCTCAGGGAGGCTCTTCTACTGCCCTCCCTGAGAAGAGAAATGGGATACCCCCCAGGACGGACAATAGAGTCCTGCTAGGCCCAGAGGCTTCCCAGGCATTCGGCTCAGCTCCCGGGGGGGGGGGGGGGACTTCCAGCCCCAGGCCTTCAGTCTGTGGGAAAAAAATAAACGGTTTCGCTCTGGGGAAACACAATTAAGAACTGAGGAGCACGGGGAGGGGCGGGTGCTTTAACCTCTTTGAATTGATTGTGTTTCCTGTCAGGTGGAGCCAGTCATCTCTCATTGTGCCGTCCTGGAAGACGACTTGAGAAATAAAAGTTCAGATATTTTTTATGGTAAATATAACAAACTGTGAAAGATTGTCTGGCATTGGAATGGCCCCCCTACCCATGAAATAGTCCACATAGTTCTGCCGGATCGCACGGGCACTTTGGGAGGGCAAGCCAGCATGGACATGTTCGAGGCCCGGCAGGGCATTGTCTGCAGCAAGTCCGGCCTCGGGCCCAACTGTGGCCATATAAGTAGTAGATTTCTTGTGCAAAAAATTGTGCAGAACACAGCAACAAAAAATTGAACTATATATAATTTGTACTCCGCCATGTTAATACTAGTTAAAAATAGACGGAACCGGCTGGCCATTATCCCAAATGCATTCTCCACAACTCTTCAGGCTCTGGCCAGCCGGTAGTTGAAGACCCTCCTCTCCGGAGTGAGGGTCCTCTGGGGGAAAGGCCTCATGAGATGCCGACCCAGACCAAAGGCTTCCTCAGCCAAAAAGACAAAAGGGGAGTCCTTCCACATTCCCTGCATCCGGTGGCAATGCAAGGTCATCCGTCTGTAGACGAAGAGCAAACTCCGTCTGTGCGAAGGCTCCCCCATCGGACATCATTCAAGTGGGCCTCAGCATGCATGGATGGACTACAGGTCTTTGTGAATTCATGTTTTCCAAGTTTTCAGTGGATTAGCCATTTTAAGATTATACCAGCCCTGTGTTGAAACAGATTCTCTTGGAAAAAAGTGTCTCTCTTCACGAAACCTAAGATATTTACCTGTCCTTGCTGGGTAGATTAAGGAGAAAAACCCCACCATAGAAAAAAGTTTCACAGATAGGTAACTAGACTGTCTTCCCATGGAAATTACCCTTGTCTAGCAAACTCCATTGTGTTGGAGTGTAGGACTTGTGTGTACAGCTAAATTCTGTCTAAATATGTATTAAAGCAGAGCTCCACCCTATTTTAACACTTGAGCTTAATTACATTGCAGCCTCGAATGAAGGTAGAAACTGAACCTTTTTTTTTGTGACAGTACCGGTCTTATCTTCATCTGTCACTCTTCTTCCTGTCTGTGTTAACTGCGGGTAGTGCGTCATTTCCCTTACCTGCACTGTCTCCTGGGAGCTTGTGTCATTGTTCCCAGGAGTCAGTGCGGAACGCCGCCCAGCGAAATCTTGAGTGATTGCCATTACAACGGGGCGGGAACTTTCGATGACGCCGCCCATTGTGATGGCAACCAGGACGTTTACGGCGCTGCTCACGGTAAACACTGAGCATGCGCGGGAATGAACTGTGAATGCTGGGAGATCAGCATTCACCGCAACAAGGAAATGAGTGCTTGTGGGCTTCATAATGCCCACAAGCAAAATGGAAACCTAGTAAAACTCATTATATAAGTTATAATTTCATACAAAAATCGGACAGCGGATGATTTAAAAAGACCAGAACAGTGAGTACTCTTTTTAAATGTAATAATTAAATTAATGACAAAAAAAAAGAATTGCCGCGGGACATCTGTCCAAAGTTCAAATGGCGCAGTCAGTATTATGTTTAAAATACATGTGGTTATAAGTCATTCAAATTATATATGATATTTCAGGTCACAGAGATGATTATAATTTTAATATCTGCTGACCTAATGATAACTCGGTTATAAAGTAAAAATATAAAGGTTGTGATCTAGGACAAATTATAAGTAGAATTGTTTCAAGATGCCATTCAGTGTTATGTAAGACATATGCATTGTAATTATAATTGTATAAAAACTTACACATAGCCTGTGTCTTTAGATAAAAATATTAATTGGATATACCAAAATTATACATTTAGCTATATAGATATAGATTTTATGTGAAATTGGTTAATATATACCGTATTTATTGGCGTATAACACGCACAGGCGTATAACACGCACCCTGATTTTAAGAGGGAAGTTTCAGGAAAAAAAACTTTCCACAGATCCCCTGCACAGCGCACGGACTCCTTGCACAGCGCACGGACTCCTTGCACAGCGCACGGACCCCTTGCACAGCGCACGGACCCCTTGCACAGCACACGGATCCCCTGCACAGCACACGGATCCCCTGCACAGCACACGGATCCCCTGCACAGCACACAGATCCCCTGCGCAGCACACGGATCCCCTGCACAGCACACGGTGCCCCTGCGCAGCACACAGACCCCCTGCGCAGCACCCGGACCCCCTGCGCAGCACACAGACTCCTTTTCCTACACAGCACACAGACTCCTTTCATTATAAATCCCCCCTGCACTCCCAGGAGACCCCCAGTCTCCTGGGACAGCGCTGCCAGCATACTTTGATGGGTTGAGAAGGTGTTGCCGACAGCCCTTTCTCGTGTGCCGCTCCTCCTGTGTCACTCTCATTGTGAATGGGGGCTTCTGTGTGCCTCAATTGACGCCGCTCTCTCATTGACACAGTCATGTGACTCTCCTCTTTCATTGATGGTCACATGACCGCTCTCCTCCAATCAAGAGCTACACTCGAGGAGGAGGCGGAGCGGTAGGAGAGCGGCCAGAACGAGTGGCGTTGCTTGAGGTATTACAGGCAGTAGTGTATTTAGGGTTTGTGCTGCCCTAGGCCTGACTAAACTCGTGCACCCCCTAATTTAAATATTACCCACCCCTTCCTGTCAAGGCCACACCCCTTTCTGTTTACCTGCCCTTTCTGTTGACCCGCCCTAAAATTTTCGAGTGGGGACACTAGTTCTGAGGGCCTGCGGGGGGGGGGGGCAATGGATTTCTTTAATTTGCATAGATTCCTCTTACTTCCTGTTTGGCTATGGGGCAGGAAGTGAAGGGAAATCTCTGCAATGGGACAGGGATGGTTAAAAAATAAACTTACAAGGGCTATAACCCTCCCTTACTCTATCCAAAAGGGAAAAAAAGTGTTGCCTATAGCTCTACTTTAAGCACAAATTTCTGATAATTGTATTGAGCGGACTAAGAAGATATAACCATGTCAATGGTGCAGCAGAAAATATTAAGCACAGTGAGGAAGGTTTGTGGTCCAGGGTGTTAGGAAAGTCAAAATTTAGAAGCAGCGCCCCCCCCCCCACAGTTGCGGAATGCCGGCCGCCCGCATACCGGAAGCAGTGTGGCCGCTTTATGGGGGCACTAAACTAATTTGCCTCTTAGCCCAGTCCGCCCTAAAAGACTAGCGCTACACTAATAGTGTAGCGCAAGCCGGCGGGGACACTTTCCGTGCTGCCCCCCTGCAAAGTGCTGCCCTAGGCCTGGGCCTTGTTGGCCTAGGCCAGGATACAGCGCTGATTACAGGCTCCCGTTTGCATTGAGGGTGATGCGGGCGGTGTGTGGGAGGGGGCTGGCAGTGATATTTTCTTAACTTTTTGAAATACAGGTATGGCAGCGCTGTCCCAGGGCCAGGAGAGGAGGGGCGGCCGTCCTGACACTCTCCCAATGGGTGCCCCCCCGGGGTGGATGGCCGGACCTCCACCCCCCCCCCCGTTGGTAAAAAAAATATATATATCGGCGTATAACACGCATGCACGGTTTACCCTCCGATTTCAGGGGAAAAAAGTGTGAGTTACACGCCGATAAATACAGTATATAACATGTGTTTTTTCTAGATAGTCCAGTCTTTAGAAGATATACAGTTGTGCTCATAAGTTTACATACTCTGAAAAATGGCCAAAAAATCCTTAATTCTGCCAGAGAATCTGAATGATAACACAAAAACTTTTCTTTCACTCATGGTTAGTGTTTGGCTGAAGCCATTTATTATGAATCAACTGTGTTTACTCTTTTTAAATCATAATGACAACAGAAACTACTCAAATGACCCTGGTCAAAAGTTTACATACCCCAGTTCTTAATAACGTGTATTGCCCCCTTTAACATCAATGACAGCTTGAAGTCTTTTGTTGTATTTTTGGATGAGGCTCTTTATCTTTTCAGATGGTAAAGCTGCCCATTCCTCTTGGCAAAAAGCCTCCAGTTCCTGTAAATACTTGGGCTTTCCTGCATGAACTGCATGTTTGAGATCTCCCCAGAGTGGCTCAATGATATTGAGGACTGAGATAGCCACACAAGAACCTTCACTTTATTCTGCTGTAGCCAATGACAGGTTGACTTGGCCTTGTGTTTTGGATCATTGTCACCTTGGAATGTCTAAGTACGTCCCATGCGCAGCTTCTTGGCTGATGAATGCAAATGTTCCCCCAATATTTTTTGATAACATATTGCATTCATCTTGCCAAAAATTTTGAACAAATTTCCTGTGCCTTTTGTAGCTCACACATCCCCAAATCATCAGCAATCCACCTCCGTGTTTCACAGTAGGAATGGTGTACCTTTCATCATAGGCCGCCTTGTTCACTCCTCTCCAAATGTAGCATTAATGGTTGTGGCCAAAAAGCTCAATTTTGGTGTCATCACTCCAAATGACTTTGTGCCAGAAGGTTTGAGGCTTGTCTCTGTGCTGTTTGGCGTATTGTAAGCGGGATACTTTGTGGCATTTGCATAGTATGGGCTTTCTTCTGGCGACTCGATCATACAGCCCATCTTTCTTCAAGTGCATCTTGAAACAGCCACACCACGTTTTCAGAGAGTCCTGTATTTTATCTGAAGTTATTTGTGGGTTTTTCTTTGCATTCTGAACAATTTTCCTGGCAGTTGTGGCTGAAATTTTAGTTGGTCTACCTGACCGTGGTTTGGTTTTAACAGAACCCCTCATTTTCCACTTCTTGATTATAGTTTGAACACTGCTGATTGGTATTCTCAATTCCTTGGATATCTTTTTATATCCCTCTTCCTGTTTTATACAGTTCAACTACCTTTTCCCACAGATCCTTTGACAATTCTTTTGCTTTCCCCATTACTTAGAATCCAGAAACTTCAGTGCAGCACTGGATGGAAGAAGGGTCTGTCAGGAGCCCAGAAACTCATTGACCTTTTTTACATACACACACACACACACTAATAAGAAGCAAACAGATTACAGGTGAGGATGGTTACCTTTTTAATAACCTCTAAAACCCTTTTGTGCAAACTTGTGTGCATGTTATCAGGCCAAAATCACCAGGGTATGTAAACTTTTGATCAGGGTAATTTAGCTAGTTTCTGTTGTCATTATGATTGAAAAAGAGTAAACACAGTTGATTGATAATAAATGGCTTCAGCCAAACACTTACCATGAGTGAAAGAAATGTTTTTGTATTATTCATATTCTCTGAAAAATGGCCAAGAAATCATAAATTCGGCCAGGGTATGTAAATGTAGCGGGGTGTTGCCTATTGGTATGTTATAAGGACCATTTTATACACAATTCACCCAGATCCCTCCGAAACTCTATTGACTACTGTTTTGACTTGAAAGGAAAGGTGCACGGTGGAACTTGTAGTACAGAGAGAGACGTCTCTTTGGACATCGCCCGCCCAGCAAGTCGGAGCCTGTGTTGTGCATCCAAGAGTCGACCCATCTATCGACTTCCATATGGTTGTCTGAGGGACTGGAGACTATGGGTGATGGAAAGATCGTGTGCCGAAACACCAGCACAGAACCAGCAGGATGTACTGTGCCTGGTCGGGTGAGCGGGCACTTGCCCAGGACTTTTAACTGTAATTAGGCTCAACATCTTTTGGCTAACGCTGAGCATTCTATCACCCGTGACTTCACGTCTTGATTATAGCCGGAGTTCAGCTAACGTTATTTGATATCCCTTGGATTACAAGCATTAAGTGTGCCAACATTTTGCTAGCGAAGATCATTTTCATTGGAGTGACAGTGTTTGGAGGTAATCAGGCTTGTCTGGAACTCACTTTGACACTGTGTGGGCACCGTAATGCCCACGAAGGGAAAGCTTGCGAGCATAGATAGCTAAAAGACATTCAGTATTATAGTATTGCATTATATTTAATACCATTATATGTTTATCACTTTGGCTTTGCAAGGCTCTGCATAAGAAAACGCATATTTGTTTAACCTGTCATCTCTTATTCAGTAAAAATACTTTTGTGGTTAAGCAAACACATTGTGTGGAGTGTTAACAGTTCCAAGGAGACGGCCAACACAGGTAAACCAATCTTGAATTGTACTGTATGCTATATTGTGGTTCCTATAGCCAGTAGGTTCCACAATCCCATTTATTTGCAGCTGTGCCAGCGGAGGGTTAGGGCCAGGTTGGGGGTTGACAGCAGTACGGTAGAGACCCAAACAATACCAGCAGCTCTCTTAACTGGGGGTAGTGCTACATGTGGGGGCTCGAGTCCGGGATCCTGTACTCTAAAATCAAGCCTTCGCCTTAGGTGCCAGCATGGACCCTTTCACTGTGGTTCAGTGGTGCGAATCAACAGGCGCTTTCCTAGACGCCAGTGTGGCCATTGAACTAACCGGGGAGGACTGGGAAAAGACGGAACTTGACAAGCTCATGAAAGTACTGCCCGAAGGCCGGAGGGCATGGGTAATTGACCTCAGACAAGAAGAGGAAAACTCCCGTACCCACGCACTGGTGGAGTGGAGAGATGGAATACCTGAGAGCTTCAAAGGCAGAAGTGTGCAGTCAATGGACAGGAAGACGATCTAGTACAACAATGCTCAACAGCAGGAAATCTGTGCATACCAGACCCAACAAAGATTAAGATCTAGGAAGAGACTAAAAAAGAAAAAAGTAAAAAGAGAGAGTTCAAGATATAGGGTCCAGTAGGAAGATCTCTCAAAGAAAATTTCCTGATAAATTAGTGGGGCCTTCCCCAATAGTCCCCATTCAAGTGGAAGGAATTTACACTAAGGCCCTTCTTGACACAGGAGCACAATTGACCCTTCTGTACCGGGATTTCTACCAGAAGCATCTGAGACATTTGCCTCTACAGAAGCTTGAATATATGGGGTATAGGGACCCAGAGTTTCCTGTACGATGGATACCTTCCAATTAAATTGGCCTTTGACCCCTCAGATGCTGGGGAAGCAGAGATCTTCAACACACTGGCTGTAGTCTGCACTCGCCCACCAGGAGCCAACAAGAGTTCCCTCATAATAGGGACCAACACTGACCTGGTCAGGAGACTACGGACACATGTGGCCCAGGAACAGGATACCTCAACTCCCAGAGTTTACCCTATGCTGCACCGGGCCTATCAGCGCTTGGTGCAGGAACAGAACGCCCCAAAAGAAGGAGTGGGAAAGATCTGGAAGCTGGATAGAATAGAGAAGGTGCTACAGCCAGGAGAAGTGACTTGTCCGAGGGCCACTGTTAAACTCACCTGTGAACAACCTGGCCCCTTCGTTGTTCTAGAGCCGGATCCTCTGGATACTCAAGGGTTGGAAGTTATCCCTGAAGTAGTCCCGTTGAGGGCACTAAAGAGGAGTAATGGCAGGGTGTCGGTGAGCATCAGAAATGCCACAACCACCCCTGTGAAAGTCCCAGCCAGGATGTTGCTGGGCCAAGTGAATTCAGCCACCCCGGTTGCCCTATCGGACCTGGAAAAGGAAGAAGGGGGAGAAAACACGGTGGAGAAGCTCTGCTTCGAAGACACATCAACTCTCTCACCGGCTTGGAAGGAGAGGGCAAAAACTCAGTTGGCTAGATGGCAGAAGATCTTTTCCAAAAATTAGTTTGATGTGGGGTGTGTAAAGAGTGCCACCCACAAGATTCGATTGCAGGAGGACAAGCCGTTCAGGGAAAGAGTCCGACTGGTTCCCCTGGCCGACTTGGAAGATCTGCATGAGCAACTAGCAGAACTCAAAAGAACCAGCGTTATCCGAAAGTCCAGGAGCCCATAGGCTTCTCCAATAGTGGTGGTCCGGAAGAAAAATGGATCACTGAGACTGTGTATTGACTATCGGACACTCAATTAGAGGACAATACCTGATCAGAGAGAGAGAGAGAGGCACAGAGAGAGAGAGGCGCAGAGAGAGAGGCGCAGAGAGAGAGAGAGAGGCGCAGAGAGAGAGAGAGAGGCGCAGAGAGAGAGAGGCGCAGAGAGAGAGAGAGAGAGGCGCAGAGAGAGAGAGAGAGAGAGGCGCAGAGAGAGAGAGAGAGGCGCAGAGAGAGAGAGAGAGGCGCAGAGAGAGAGGCGCAGAGAGAGAGGCGCAGAGGGAGGGAGAGGCGCAGAGAGAGAGGGGCGCAGAGAGAGAGGGGCGCAGAGAGAGAGGGGCGCAGAGAGAGGGGCGCGCAGAGAGAGAGGGGCGCAGAGAGAGAGGGGCGCAGAGAGGCGCGCGCAGAGAGAGAGAGGCGCGTGCAGAGAGAGAGAGGCGCGCAGAGAGAGAGAGAGAGAGGCGCAGAGAGAGAGAGAGGCGCAGAGAGAGAGAGGGGCGCAGAGAGAGAGGGGCGCAGAGAGAGAGGGAGAGAGAGGGAGAGAGAGGGAGGGGCGCAGAGAGAGAGGGAGAGAGGGGCGCAGAGAGAGGGAGAGAGAGAGGCGCAGAGAGAGGGAGAGAGAGGCGCAGAGAGAGAGGCGCAGAGAGAGAGGGGGGCGCAGAAAGAGAGGGGGGCGCAGAGAGAGCGGGGCGCAGAGAGAGAGGGGCGCAGAGAGAGCGGGGCGCAGAGAGAGAGGGGCGCGCAGAGAGAGAGGGGCGCAGAGAGGCGCGCGCAGAGAGAGAGAGAGGCGCGCAGAGAGAGAGGCGCGCAGAGAGAGGCGCGCAGAGAGAGGCGCGCAGAGAGAGGCGCGCAGAGAGAGAGAGAGAGGCGCAGAGAGAGAGGGGCGCAGAGAGAGAGAGGGGCGCAGAGAGAGAGGGAGAGAGAGGCGCAGAGAGAGAGGGAGAGAGAGGCGCAGAGAGAGAGAGAGAGGCGCAGAGGGAGAGAGAGAGGCGCAGAGAGAGAGAGGCGCAGAGAGAGAGAGGCGCAGAGAGAGGCGCAGAGAGAGAGAGGCGCAGAGAGAGAGAGGCGCAGAGAGAGAGAGGCGCAGAGAGAGAGAGGGGCGCAGAGAGAGGGGCGCAGAGAGAGAGAGAGAGAGGCGCAGAGAGAGAGAGAGAGGCGCAGAGAGAGAGAGAGAGGCGCAGAGAGAGAGAGAGAGAGGCGCAGAGAGAGAGAGGCGCAGAGAGAGAGAGGCGCAGAGAGAGAGAGAGAGGCGCAGAGAGAGAGGCGCAGAGAGAGAGAGGCGCAGAGAGAGAAGCGCAGGGAGAGAGGCGCAGAGAGAGAAGCGCAGGGAGAGAGGCGCAGAGAGAGAGAGGCGCAAAGAGAGAGAGAGGTGCAGAGAGAGAGAGGCGCAGAGAGAGAGAGGCGCAGAGAGAGAGGCGCAGAGAGAGAGGCGCAGAGAGAGAGAGGCGCAGAGAGAGAGGCGCAGAGAGAGAGAGGCGCAGAGAGAGAGGCGCAGAGAGAGAGAGGCGCAGAGAGAGAGAGGCGCAGAGAGAGAGGCGCAGAGAGAGAGGCGCAGAGAGAGAGAGGGGCGCAGAGAGAGAGAGGGGCGCAGAGAGAGAGAGGCGCAGAGAGAGAGGCGCAGAGAGAGAGGGGCGCAGAGAGAGAGAGAGGCGCGCAGAGAGAGAGGCAGAGAGAGAGGCGCAGAGAGAGAGAGCGGCGCAGAGAGAGAGAGGCGCAGAGAGAGAGAGAGAGGCGCAGAGAGAGAGAGGCGCAGAGAGAGAGAGGCGCAGAGAGAGAGGCGCAGAGAGAGAGAGAGGCGCAGAGAGAGAGAGGCGCAGAGAGAGAGAGAGAGGCGCAGAGAGAGAGAGAGAGCGCAGAGAGAGAGAGAGGCGCAGAGAGAGGCGCAGAGAGAGAGGGGGCGCAGAGAGAGGGGCGCAGAGAGAGAGGGGCGCAGAGAGAGGGGCGCAGAGAGGTGCGCGCAGAGAGAGAGAGAGGCGCGCGCAGAGAGAGAGAGGCGCAGAGAGAGAGGCGCAGAGAGAGGCGCAGAGAGAGAGAGGCGCAGAGAGAGAGAGTGGCGCAGAGAGAGAGAGAGGCGCAGAGAGAGAGGGGGCGCAGAGAGAGGGGCGCAGAGAGAGAGGGGCGCAGAGAGAGGGGCGCAGAGAGGTGCGCGCAGAGAGAGAGAGGCGCGCGCAGAGAGAGAGAGGCGCGCGCAGAGAGAGGCGCGCGCAGAGAGGCGCGCAGAGAGAGGCGCGCAAAGAGAGAGAGGCGCGCAGAGAGAGAGAGGCGCGCAGAGAGAGAGAGGCGCAGAGAGAGAGGCGCAGAGAGAGAGAGGCGCAGAGAGAGAGAGAGGCGCAGAGAGAGAGAGGCGCAGAGAGAGAGAGGCGCAGAGAGAGAGAGAGAGAGGCAGAGAGAGAGAGGCGCAGAGAGAGAGAGGCGCAGAGAGAGAGAGAGAGGCGCAGAGAGAGAGAGAGGCGCAGAGAGAGAGAGAGAGGCGCAGAGAGAGAGAGGCGCAGAGAGAGAGAGAGGCAGAGAGAGAGAGAGAGAGGCGCAGAGAGAGGCGCAGAGAGAGAGAGGCGCAGAGAGAGAGAGAGGCGCAGAGAGAGAGAGGCGCAGAGAGAGAGAGGCGCAGAGAGAGAGGCGCAGAGAGAGAGGGGGCGCAGAGAGAGAGAGGGGCGCAGAGAGAGAGGGGCGCAGAGAGAGAGGGGCGCAGAGAGAGAGGGGCGCAGAGAGAGAGGGGCGCAGAGAGAGGGGCGCGCAGAGAGAGGGGCGCGCAGAGAGAGAGGGGCGCAGAGAGAGGGGCGCAGAGAGAGGGGCGCAGAGAGAGAGGGGCAGAGAGAGAGGGGCAGAGAGAGAGGGGCGCAGAGAGAGGGGCGCAGAGAGAGGGGCGCAGAGAGAGGGGCGCAGAGAGAGGGGCGCAGAGAGAGAGGGGCGCAGAGAGAGAGAGGGGCGCAGAGAGAGAGGGGCGCAGAGAGGGAGGGGCGCAGAGAGAGAGGGGCGCAGAGAGGGAGGGGCGCAGAGAGAGGGAGAGAGAGAGGGGCGCAGAGAGAGAGGGAGAGAGAGGCGCAGAGAGAGGGAGAGAGAGGCGCAGAGAGAGAGGGAGAGAGAGAGGCGCAGAGGAAGAGGGAGAGAGAGAGGCGCAGAGAGAGAGGCGCAGAGAGCGAGAGGGGGCGCAGAGAGAGAGGGGCGCAGAAAGAGAGGGGCGCAGAGAGAGAGAGGGGCGCAGAGAGGCGCGCGCAGAGAGGCGCATGCAGAGAGAGAGGCGCGCAGAGAGAGAGGGGCGCAGAGAGGGAGAGAGAGAGGCGCAGAGAGAGAGGGGGAGAGAGGCGCAGAGGGAGAGAGGCGCAGAGGGAGAGAGAGAGGCACAGAGGGAGAGAGAGGCGCAGAGGGAGAGAGAGGCGCAGAGGGAGAGAGAGGCGCAGAGGGAGAGAGAGGCGCAGAGAGAGAGAGAGGCGCAGAGAGAGAGAGAGAGGCGCAGAGAGAGAGGCGCAGAGAGAGAGAGAGGCGCAGAGAGAGGCGCAGAGAGAGAGAGGCGCAGAGAGAGGCGCAGAGAGAGAGAGAGAGGCGCAGAGAGAGAGAGAGAGGCGCAGAGAGAGAGAGGCGCAGAGAGAGAGAGGCGCAGAGAGAGAGAGGCGCAGAGAGAGAGAGGCGCAGAGAGAGAGAGGCGCAGAGAGAGAGGCAGAGAGAGAGAGGCGCAGAGAGAGAGGCGCAGAGAGAGAGGCGCAGAGAGAGGCGCAGAGAGAGGCACAGAGAGAGGCACAGAGAGAGAGAGAGGCAGAGAGAGAGAGGCGCAGAGAGAGAGAGAGGCGCAGAGAGAGAGAGGCGCAGAGAGAGAGAGAGGCGCAGAGAGAGAGGCGCAGAGAGAGGCGCAGAGAGAGAGGCGCAGAGAGAGGCGCAGAGAGAGACAGAGGCGCAGAGAGAGAGAGGGGCGCAGAGAGAGAGAGAGGCGCAGAGAGAGAGAGGGGCGCAGAGAGAGAGAGGCGCGCAGAGAGAGAGGGGCGCGCAGAGAGAGGGGCGCGCAGAGAGAGAGGGGCGCAGAGAGAGAGGGGCGCAGAGAGAGAGGGGCGCAGAGAGAGAGGGGCGCAGAGAGAGAGGGGCGCAGAGAGAGAGGGGCGCAGAGAGAGGGGCGCAGAGAGAGAGAGAGAGGGGCGCAGAGAGAGAGGGGCACAGAGAGAGAGGGGCGCAGAGAGAGAGGGGCGCAGAGAGAGAGGGGCGCAGAGAGAGAGGGAGGGGCGCAGAGAGAGAGGGAGAGAGAGGGAGGGGCGCAGAGAGAGAGGGAGAGAGGGAGGGGCGCAGAGAGAGAGAGGGAGAGAGAGAGGCGCAGAGAGAGAGAGGCGCAGAGAGAGAGAGGCGCAGAGAGAGAGAGAGGCGCAGAGAGAGAGAGGCGCAGAGAGAGAGAGAGAGAGAGAGAAGCAGAGAGAGGCGCAGAGAGAGAGAGAGAGAGGCGCAGAGAGAGAGAGGCGCAGAGAGAGAGGCGCAGAGAGAGAGAGGCGCAGAGAGAGAGAGGCGCAGAGAGAGAGAGGCGCAGAGAGAGAGAGGCACAGAGAGAGAGAGGCGCAAAGAGAGAGAGGCGCAAAGAGAGAGGCGGCGCAGAGAGAGAGAGGGGCGCAGAGAGAGAGGGCGCAGAGAGAGAGGGGCGCAGAGAGAGGGGCGCGCAGAGAGAGAGGGGCAGAGAGAGGGGCGCAGAGAGAGGGGCGCAGAGAGAGAGAGGCGCAGAGAGAGAGGGGCGCAGAGAGAGAGGGGCGCAGAGAGAGAGGGAGGGGCGCAGAGAGGGAGAGAGAGGGAGGGGCGCAGAGAGAGAGGGAGAGAGAGAGGCGCAGAGAGAGAGGGAGAGAGAGAGGCGCAGAGAGAGAGAGAGGCGCAGAGAGAGAGAGGGGGGGGGGCGCAGAGAGAGTGGGGCGCAGAGAGAGAGGGGCGCGCAGAGAGAGAGGGGCGCGCAGAGAGAGAGGGGCGCGCAGAGAGAGAGGGGCGCGCAGAGAGAGATGGGCGCAGAGAGAGATGGGCGCAGAGAGGCGCGCGCAGAGAGAGAGAGAGGCGCGCGCAGAGAGAGAGGCGCGCGCAGAGAGAGAGGCGCAGAGAGAGAGAGAGAGAGGGGGGCGCAGAGAGAGGGAGAGAGGGGGCGCAGAGAGAGAGAGGGGCGCAGAGAGAGAGAGGGGCGCAGAGAGAGAGGGAGAGAGAGAGGCGCAGAGAGAGAGGGAGAGAGAGGCGCAGAGGGAGAGAGAGGCGCAGAGGGAGAGAGAGGCGCAGAGAGAGAGAGGCGCAGAGAGAGAGGCGCAGAGAGAGAGAGAGGTGCAGAGAGAGAGAGAGAGGCGCAGAGAGAGAGAGAGAGGCGCAGAGAGAGAGAGAGAGGCGCAGAGAGAGAGAGGCGCAGAGAGAGAGAGGGAGGCGCAGAGAGAGAGAGGGAGGCACAGAGAGAGAGAGAGAGGCGCAGAGAGAGAGAGGCGCAGAGAGAGAGAGAGGCGCAGAGAGAGAGAGAGGCGCAGAGAGAGAGAGAGGCGCAGAGAGAGAGAGGGGCGCAGAGAGAGAGGCACAGAGAGAGAGGCGCAGAGAGAGAGAGAGAGAGGCGCAGAGAGAGAGAGGCAGAGAGAGAGGCGCAGAGAGAGAGAGAGAGGCGCAGAGAGAGAGAGAGGCGCAGAGAGAGAGGCGCAGAGAGAGAGGCGCAGAGAGAGAGGCTCAGAGAGAGAGGCGCAGAGAGAGAGGCGCAGAGAGAGAGAGGCGCAGAGAGAGAGAGACGCAGAGAGAGAGAGAGGCGCAGAGAGAGAGAGAGGCGCAGAGAGAGAGAGAGGCGCAGAGAGAGAGGCACAGAGAGAGAGGCAGAGAGAGAGAGGCGCAGAGAGAGAGGCGCAGAGAGAGAGGCGCAGAGAGAGAGAGGCGCAGAGAGAGAGAGGCGCAGAGAGAGAGAGAGGCGCAGAGAGAGAGAGAGAGGCGCAGAGAGAGAGAGGCGCAGAGAGAGAGAGGCGCGGAGAGAGAGAGAGGCGCAGAGAGAGAGGCGCAGAGAGAGAGGCGCAGAGAGAGAGAGGCGCAGAGAGAGAGAGGCACAGAGAGAGAGAGAGGCGCAGAGAGAGAGGCGCAGAGAGAGAGAGGCGCAGAGAGAGAGAGGCGCAGAGAGAGAAGCGCAGAGAGAGAGGCGCAGAGAGAGAGAGGCGCAGAGAGAGAGGCGCAGAGAGAGAGGCGCAGAGAGACAGAGAGGCGCAGAGAGACAGAGAGGCGCAGAGAGACAGAGAGGCGCAGAGAGAGAGGCGCAGAGAGAGAGAGAGGCGCAGAGAGAGAGAGAGGCGCAGAGAGAGAGAGGCGCAGAGAGAGAGAGACGCAGAGAGAGAGAGACGCAGAGAGAGGCACAGAGAGAGAGAGGCGCAGAGAGAGAGGCGGCGCAGAGAGAGAGGGGGCGCAGAGAGAGAGGGGGCGCAGAGAGAGAGGGGCGCAGAGAGAGAGGGGCGCAGAGAGAGGCACGCGCAGAGAGAGGCACGCGCAGAGAGAGAGGCGCAAAGAAAGAGAGGCGCAGAGAGAGAGAGGCGCAGCGAGAGAGAGGCGCAGAGAGAGAGAGGCGCAGAGAGAGAGTCGCAGAGAGAGAGAGGCGCAGAGAGAGAGGCGCAGAGAGAGAGGCGCAGAGAGAGAGAGGCGCAGAGAGAGAGAGCGGCGCAGAGAGAGAGAGCGGCGCAGAGAGAGAGAGCGGCACAGAGAGAGAGCGGCACAGAGAGAGAGAGCGGCGCAGAGAGAGCGGCACAGAGAGAGAGTCGCAGAGAGAGAGAGTCGCAGAGAGAGAGGTGCAGAGAGAGAGGTGCAGAGAGAGGCGCAGAGAGAGAGAGGCGCAGAGAGAGAGGCGCAGAGAGAGAGAGAGAGGCACAGAGAGAGGGAGGCACAGAGAGAGGCGCAGAGAGAGAGAGGCGCAGAGAGAGAGAGAGAGGCGCAGAGAGAGAGAGGCGCAGAGAGAGAGAGAGAGGCGCAGAGAGAGAGAGAGAGAGGCGCAGAGAGAGAGAGAGGCGCAGAGAGAGAGAGGCGCAGAGAGAGAGGCGCAGAGAGAGAGGCGCAGAGAGCGGCGCAGAGAGAGAGCGGCGCAGAGAGAGCGGCGCAGAGAGAGAGCGGCGCAGAGAGAGAGCGGCGCAGAGAGAGAGCGGCACAGAGAGAGAGAGAGCGGCGCAGAGAGAGAGAGTCGCAGAGAGAGCGGCGCAGAGAGAGAGAGTCGCAGAGAGAGTCGCAGAGAGAGAGAGGCGCAGAGAGAGAGAGAGAGGCGCAGAGAGAGAGAGGCGCAGAGAGAGAGAGGCGCAGAGAGAGAGAGGCGCGCAGAGAGAGAGAGGCGCGCAGAGAGAGAGGCGCGCAGAGAGAGGCGCAGAGAGAGAGAGGCGCAGAGAGAGAGAGGCGCAGCGAGAGAGGCGCAGAGAGAGAGAGGCGCAGAGAGAGAGAGAGGGGCACAGAGAGAGAGAGGCGCAGAGAGAGAGAGAGGCGCAGAGAGAGAGGCGCAGAGAGAGAGGCAGAGAGAGAGAGGCGCAGAGAGAAAGAGAGAGGCGCAGAGAGAAAGAGAGAGGCGCAGAGAGAGAGAGGCGCAGAGAGAGAGAGGCGCAGAGAGAGAGAGGCGCAGAGAGAGAGAGGCGCAGAGAGGCGCAGAGAGAGAGGCGCAGAGAGAGGCGCAGAGAGAGGCGCAGAGAGAGGCGCAGAGAGAGAGGCGCAGAGAGAGGCGCAGAGAGAGAGGCGCAGAGAGAGGCGCAGAGAGAGGCGCAGAGAGAGAGAGAGAGGTGCAGAGAGAGAGGCGCAGAGAGAGAGAGGCACAGAGGGAGAGAGAGAGGCGCAGAGAGAGAGAGAGGCGCAGAGAGAGAGAGAGAGGCGCAGAGAGAGAGGCGCAGAGAGAGAGGCGCAGAGAGAGAGGCGCAGAGAGAGAGGCGCAGAGAGAGAGGCGCAGAGAGAGAGGCGCAGAGAGAGAGGCGCAGAGAGGCGCAGAGAGAGAGGCGCAGAGAGAGAGAGGCACAGAGAGAGAGGCGCAGAGAGAAAGAGAGAGGCGCAGAGAGAGAGGCGCAGAGAGAGAGGCGCAGAGAGAGAGAGAGGCGCAGAGAGAGAGAGGCGCAGAGAGAGAGCTAGGCGCAGAGAGAGAGAGGCGCAGAGAGAGAGAGCTAGGCGCAGAGAGAGAGAGGCGCAGAGAGAGAGAGACGCAGAGAGAGAGGCGCAGAGAGGAGAGGCACAGAGAGAGAGGCGCAGAGAGAGAGAGAGGGGCGCAGAGAGAGAGAGAGAGGCGCAGAGAGAGAGAGAGGGGCGCAGAGAGAGAGAGAGAGGCGCAGAGAGAGAGAGGCGCAGAGAGAGAGAGAGAGGCGCAGAGAGAGAGAGGGGGCACAGAGAGAGAGAGAGGCGCAGAGAGAGAGAGGCGCAGAGAGAGAGAGGGGCGCAGAGAGAGAGGGGCGCAGAGAGAGAGAGAGAGGGGCGCAGAGAGAGAGAGAGAGGGGCGCAGAGAGAGAGAGAGGGGCACAGAGAGAGAGAGAGGGGCGCAGAGAGAGAGAGGGGCGCAGAGAGAGAGAGAGGGGCGCAGAGTGAGAGAGGCGCAGAGAGAGAGAGAGAGGGGCGCAGAGAGAGGCGCAGAGAGAGAGAGAGGCACAGAGAGAGGCGCAGAGAGAGAGAGGCGCAGAGAGAGAGAGGCGCAGAGAGAGAGAGAGGCACAGAGAGAGAGAGAGGCGCAGAGAGAGAGGCGCAGAGAGAGGCGCAGAGAGAGGCGCAGAGAGAGAGCGAGGCGCAGAGAGAGAGGCGCAGAGAGGCACAGAGAGAGAGGCGCAGAGAGAGAGCGAGAGAGAGGCGCAGAGGGAGCGATAGAGAGGCGCAGAGAGAGAGAGAGAGGCGCAGAGAGAGACACAGAGAGAGAGAGAGAGGGGGGGCGCAGAGAGAGGGAGAGAGGGGGCGCAGAGAGAGAGGGGCGCAGAGAGAGAGAGGGGCGCAGAGAGAGGGGCGCAGAGAGAGAGAGGCGCAGAGAGAGAGAGAGGCGCAGAGAGAGGCACAGAGAGAGAGAGAGAGAGAGGCACAGAGAGAGAGAGAGGCACAGAGAGAGAGAGGCACAGAGAGAGAGAGGCACAGAGAGAGAGAGAGGCACAGAGAGAGAGGGGCAGAGAGAGGCGCAGAGAGAGAGAGGCGCAGAGAGAGAGGGGCAGAGAGAGAGAGGCGCAGAGAGAGAGAGGCGCAGAGAGAGAGGCGCAGAGAGAGGCGCAGAGAGAGAGAGGGGCGCAGAGAGAAAGAGGGGCGCAGAGAGAGAGAGGGGCGCAGAGAGAGAGAGGGGCGCAGAGAGAGAGGGGCGCAGAGAGGGAGGGCGCAGAGAGAGAGAGAGAGGCGCAGAGAGAGAGAGAGAGAGAGGCGCAGAGAGAGAGAGGCGCAGAGAGAGAGAGAGGCGCAGAGAGAGAGAGAGGCGCAGAGAGAGGCGCAGAGAGCGAGAGAGAGGCGCAGAGAGCGAGAGGGGCGCACAGAGAGAGAGGGGCGCACAGAGAGAGAGGCGCAGAGAGGGAGAGGCGGAGAGAGGGCGCAGAGAGAGAGAGGCGCAGAGAGAGAGGCGCAGAGAGAGAGGCGCAGAGAGAGAGGCGCAGAGAGAGAGAGGCGCAGAGAGAGGCGCAGAGAGAGAGAGGCGCAGAGAGAGAGAGGCGCAGAGAGAGAGAGGCGCAGAGAGAGAGAGAGGCGCAGAGAGAGAGGCGCAGAGAGAGAGAGGCGCAGAGAGAGAGGCGCAGAGAGAGAGAGGCGCAGAGAGAGAGAGGCGCAGAGAGAGAGAGGCGCAGAGAGAGAGAGAGAGGGGCACAGAGAGAGGGGTGCAGAGAGATAGAGAGGGGCGCAGAGAGATAGAGAGGCGCGCAGAGAGAGAGAGGCGCGCAGAGAGAGAGGGGCGCAGAGAGGGGCGCAGAGAGGAAGGGGCGCAGAGAGGAAGGGCGCAGAGAGGGAGGGCGCAGAGAGAGAGGCGCAGAGAGAGAGGCGCAGAGAGAGAGGCGCAGAGAGAGAGGCGCAGAGAGCGAGAGGCGCAGAGAGCGAGAGGCGCAGAGAGCGAGAGAGAGGCGCAGAGAGAGAGGGGCGCAGAGAGAGAGAGGGGGCGCACAGAGAGAGAGAGGGGCGCACAGAGAGAGAGGGGCGCACAGAGAGAGGCACAGAGAGAGAGGCGCAGAGAGAGAGGCGCAGAGAGAGAGGCGCAGAGAGAGAGGCGCAGAGAGAGAGGCGCAGAGAGAGAGGCGCAGAGAGAGAAGCGCAGAGAGAGAAGCGCAGAGAGAGAGAGGCGCAGAGAGAGAGAGGCGCAGAGAGAGAGAGGCGCAGAGAGAGAGAGAGGCGCAGAGAGAGAGGCGCAGAGAGAGAGGCGCAGAGAGAGAGAGGCGCAGAGAGAGAGGCGCAGAGAGAGGCGCAGAGAGAGAGGCGCAGAGAGAGAGGCGCAGAGAGAGAGGGGGCGCAGAGAGAGAGGGGCGCAGAGAGAGAGGGGCGCAGAGAGGCGCGCGCAGAGAGAGAGGAGCGCGCGCAGAGAGAGGCACGCGCAGAGAGAGGCGCGCAGAGAGAGAGAGGCACAGAGAGAGAGAGGCGCAAAGAAAGAGAGGCGCAAAGAAAGAGAGGCGCAGAGAGAGAGAGAGGCGCAGAGAGAGAGGCGCAGAGAGAGAGAGGCGCAGAGAGAGAGGCGCAGAGAGAGAGAGAGGCGCAGAGAGAGAGAGAGGCGCAGAGAGAGGCGCAGAGAGAGAGAGGCGCAGAGAGAGAGAGGCGCAGAGAGAGAGGCGCAGAGAGAGAGAGCGGCACAGAGAGAGAGCGGCACAGAGAGAGAGCGGCGCAGAGAGAGCGGCACAGAGAGAGAGAGTCGCAGAGAAAGAGAGAGTCGCAGAGAGAGAGTCGCAGAGAGAGAGAGGCGCAGAGAGAGAGAGAGGCGCAGAGAGAGAGAGGCGCAGAGAGAGAGGCGCAGAGAGAGAGGCGCAGAGAGAGAGAGAGGCGCAGAGAGAGAGAGGCGCAGAGAGAGAGGCGCAGAGAGAGAGGCACAGAGAGAGAGGCACAGAGAGAGAGAGAGCGGCGCAGAGAGAGAGCGGCACAGAGAGAGAGAGCGGCACAGAGAGAGAGCGACGCAGAGAGAGAGAGTCGCAGAGAGAGAGAGTCGCAGAGAGAGAGAGTCGCAGAGAGAGAGGCGCAGAGAGAGAGAGGCGCAGAGAGAGAGGCGCAGAGAGAGAGAGGCGCAGAGAGAGAGAGGCGCAGAGAGAGAGAGGCGCGCAGAGAGAGAGGCGCGCAGAGAGAGAGAGAGGCACAGAGAGAGGGAGGCACAGAGAGAGGCGCAGAGAGAGGCACAGAGAGAGAGAGGCGCAGAGAGAGAGAGAGGCACACAGAGAGAGAGAGGCACACAGAGAGAGAGAGGCGCGCAGAGAGAGAGGCGCACAGAGAGAGAGAGAGGCGCACAGAGAGAGAGGTGCGCAGAGAGAGGCGCAGAGAGAGAGAGAGGCGCAGAGAGAGAGAGGCGCAGAGAGAGAGAGAGCCGCAGCGAGAGAGGCGCAGAGAGAGAGGCACAGAGAGAGAGAGGGGCGCAGAGAGAGAGAGAGAGAGGCCGCAGAGAGAGAGAGAGGCGCAGAGAGAGAGAGAGAGAGGCGCAGAGAGAGAGGCGCAGAGAGAGAGAGAGGCGCAGAGAGAGAGGCGCAGAGAGAGAGGCGCAGAGAGAGAGCAAGCCGGCGGAAAACTATAGAAGGCCCCGATGAAGGAGTCAACCGGGTGCCCATCTGTTCCAGTCAACTCCACAAAATTTAGAGGCCGGGGAGGCCACAGATAAAGAATAATTCCCCACCCAACGTCTCTGGTGCTGCCTTTGAACAATCTGATACCCCCCCATTCAAGATCCAAAAACAATGCTCAACAGCAGGAAATCTGTGCATACCAGACCCAACAAAGATTAAGATCTAGGAAGAGACTAAAAAAGAAAAAAGTAAAAAGAGAGAGTTCAAGATATAGGGTCCAGTAGGAAGATCTCTCAAAGAAAATTTCCTGATAAATTAGTGGGGGCCTTCCCCAATTAGTCCCCATTCAAGTGGAAGGAATTTACACTAAGGCCCTTCTTGACACAGGAGCACAATTGACCCTTCTGTACCGGGATTTCTACCAGAAGCATCTGAGACATTTGCCTCTACAGAAGCTTGAATATATGGGGTATAGGGACCCAGAGTTTCCTGTACGATGGATACCTTCCAATTAAATTGGCCTTTGACCCCTCAGATGCTGGGGAAGCAGAGATCTTCAACACACTGGCTGTAGTCTGCACTCGCCCACCAGGAGCCAACAAGAGTTCCCTCATAATAGGGACCAACACTGACCTGGTCAGGAGACTACGGACACATGTGGCCCAGGAACAGGATACCTCAACTCCCAGAGTTTACCCTATGCTGCACCGGGCCTATCAGCGCTTGGTGCAGGAACAGAACGCCCCAAAAGAAGGAGTGGGAAAGATCTGGAAGCTGGATAGAATAGAGAAGGTGCTACAGCCAGGAGAAGTGACTTGTCCGAGGGCCACTGTTAAACTCACCTGTGAACAACCTGGCCCCTTCGTTGTTCTAGAGCCGGATCCTCTGGATACTCAAGGGTTGGAAGTTATCCCTGAAGTAGTCCCGTTGAGGGCACTAAAGAGGAGTAATGGCAGGGTGTCGGTGAGCATCAGAAATGCCACAACCACCCCTGTGAAAGTCCCAGCCAGGATGTTGCTGGGCCAAGTGAATTCAGCCACCCCGGTTGCCCTATCGGACCTGGAAAAGGAAGAAGGGGGAGAAAAACACGGTGGAGAAGCTCTGCTTCGAAGACACATCAACTCTCTCACCGGCTTGGAAGGAGAGGGCAAAAACTCAGTTGGCTAGATGGCAGAAGATCTTTTCCAAAAATTAGTTTGATGTGGGGTGTGTAAAGAGTGCCACCCACAAGATTCGATTGCAGGAGGACAAGCCGTTCAGGGAAAGAGTCCGACTGGTTCCCCTGGCCGACTTGGAAGATCTGCATGAGCAACTAGCAGAACTCAAAAGAACCAGCGTTATCCGAAAGTCCAGGAGCCCATAGGCTTCTCCAATAGTGGTGGTCCGGAAGAAAAATGGATCACTGAGACTGTGTATTGACTATCGGACACTCAATTAGAGGACAATACCTGATCAGAGAGAGAGAGGCACAGAGAGAGAGAGGCGCAGAGAGAGAGGCGCAGAGAGAGAGAGAGGCGCAGAGAGAGAGAGAGAGGCGCAGAGAGAGAGGCGCAGAGAGAGAGAGAGAGGCGCAGAGAGAGAGAGGCGCAGAGGGAGGGAGAGGCGCAGAGAGAGAGGGGTGCAGAGAGAGAGGGGCGCAGAGAGAGGGGCGCAGAGAGAGAGGGGCGCAGAGAGAGGGGGCGCGCAGAGAGAGAGGGGCGCAGAGAGAGAGGGGGCGCAGAGAGGCGCGCGCAGAGAGAGAGAGGCGCGTGCAGAGAGAGAGAGGCGCGCAGAGAGAGAGAGAGAGGCGCAGAGAGAGGCGCAGAGAGAGAGGGGCGCAGAGAGAGAGGGAGAGAGAGGGAGAGAGAGGGAGGGGCGCAGAGAGAGAGGGAGAGAGGGGCGCAGAGAGAGGGAGAGAGAGAGGCGCAGAGAGAGGGAGAGAGAGGCGCAGAGAGAGAGGCGCAGAGAGAGAGGGGGCGCAGAGAGAGCGGGGCGCAGAGAGAGCGGGGCGCAGAGAGAGAGGGGCGCAGGAGAGAGCGGGGCGCAGAGAGAGAGGGGCGCGCAGAGAGAGAGGGGCGCAGAGAGGCGCGCGCAGAGAGAGAGAGAGGCGCGCAGAGAGAGAGGCGCGCAGAGAGAGGCGCGCAGAGAGAGGCGCGCAGAGAGAGAGAGAGAGGCGCAGAGAGAGAGGGGCGCAGAGAGAGAGAGGGGCGCAGAGAGAGAGGGAGGCGCAGAGAGAGAGAGAGGCGCAGAGAGAGAGAGAGGCGCAGAGGGAGAGAGAGGCGCAGAGAGAGAGAGAGAGGCGCAGAGAGAGAGAGGCGCAGAGAGAGAGAGGCGCAGAGAGAGAGAGGCGCAGAGAGAGGCGCAGAGAGAGAGGAGAGGCGCAGAGAGAGAGAGAGAGGCGCAGAGAGAGAGAGGCGCAGAGAGAGAGAGGCGCAGAGAGAGAGAGAGAGAGAGGCGCAGAGAGAGGCGCAGAGAGAGAGAGAGGCGCAGAGAGAGAGAGAGGCGCAGAGAGAGAGAGAGGCGCAGAGAGAGAGAGGCGCAGAGAGAGAGAGAGAGGCGCAGAGAGAGGCGCAGAGAGAGGCGCAGAGAGAGAGAGAGAGGCGCAGAGAGAGAGGCGCAGAGAGAGGGGCGCAGAGAGAGAGAGAGGCGCAGAGAGAGAGAGGCGCAGAGAGAGAGAGGCGCAGAGAGAGAGAGGCGCAGAGAGAGAGAGAGAGAGGCGCAGAGAGAGAGAGAGAGGCGCAGAGAGAGAGAGGCGCAGAGAGAGAGAGGCGCAGAGAGAGGCGCAGAGAGAGAGGCGCAGAGAGAGAGAGGCGCAGAGAGAGAAGCGCAGGGAGAGAGGCGCAGAGAGAGAAGCGCAGGGAGAGAGGCGCAGAGAGAGAGAGGCGCAAAGAGAGAGAGGCGCAGAGAGAGAGAGGCGCAGAGAGAGAGGCGCAGAGAGAGAGGCGCAGAGAGAGAGAGAGAGGCGCAGAGAGAGAGGCGCAGAGAGAGAGGCGCAGAGAGAGAGAGGCGCAGAGAGAGAGGCGCAGAGAGAGAGAGGCGCAGAGAGAGAGGCGCAGAGAGAGAGAGGGGCGCAGAGAGAGAGAGGCGCAGAGAGAGAGAGAGGCGCAGAGAGAGAGGGGCGCAGAGAGAGAGGGGTGCAGAGAGAGAGGCAGAGAGAGAGGGCGCAGAGAGAGAGAGGCGCAGAGAGAGAGAGAGAGAGAGGCGCAGAGAGAGAGGCGCAGAGAGAGAGAGGCGCAGAGAGAGAGGCGCAGAGAGAGGCGCAGAGAGAGAGAGAGGCGCAGAGAGAGAGAGGCGCAGAGAGAGAGAGGCGCAGAGAGAGAGGGGGCGCAGAGAGAGAGGGGCGCAGAGAGAGAGGGGCGCAGAGAGAGAGGGGCGCAGAGAGGTGCGCGCAGAGAGAGAGAGAGGCGCACGCAGAGAGAGAGAGGCGCAGAGAGAGAGGCGCAGAGAGAGGCGCAGAGAGAGAGAGAGAGGCGCAGAGAGAGAGAGGCGCAGAGAGAGAGAGAGAGGCGCAGAGAGAGAGGCGCAGAGAGAGAGGCGCAGAGAGAGAGGGGGGCGCAGAGAGAGGGGCGCAGAGAGAGAGGGGCGCAGAGAGAGAGGGGCGCAGAGAGGTGCGCGCAGAGAGAGAGGCGCGCGCAGAGAGAGAGAGGCGCGCGCAGAGAGGCGCGCAGAGAGAGAGGCGCGCAAAGAGAGAGAGGCGCGCAGAGAGAGAGAGGCGCGCAGAGAGAGAGGCGCAGAGAGAGGCGCAGAGAGAGAGGCGCAGAGAGAGAGGCGCAGAGAGAGAGAGGCGCAGAGAGAGAGAGAGGGGCGCAGAGAGAGAGAGAGGCGCAGAGAGAGAGAGAGGCAGAGAGAGAGAGGCGCAGAGAGAGGCGCAGAGAGAGAGAGAGGGCGCAGAGAGAGAGAGGCGCAGAGAGAGAGAGGCGCAGAGAGAGAGAGAGAGAGGCGCAGAGAGAGAGAGAGAGGCGCAGAGAGAGAGAGAGGCGCAGAGAGAGAGAGAGGCGCAGAGAGAGGCGCAGAGAGAGAGAGGCGCAGAGAGAGAGAGAGGCGCAGAGAGAGAGAGAGGCGCAGAGAGAGAGGCGCAGAGAGAGAGAGAGAGGCGCAGAGAGAGAGAGGCGCAGAGAGAGAGAGAGGCGCAGAGAGAGAGAGGCGCAGAGAGAGAGGCGCAGAGAGAGAGGCGCAGAGACAGAGAGGCGCAGAGAGAGAGAGGGGCGCAGAGAGAGAGGCGCAGAGAGAGAGAGAGGCGCAGAGAGAGAGAGGCGCAGAGAGAAGCACAGAGAGAGAGGGGGCGCAGAGAGAGAGGGGGCGCAGAGAGAGAGAGGGGCGCAGAGAGAGAGAGGGGCGCAGAGAGAGGGGCGCGCAGAGAGAGAGGGGCGCAGAGAGAGGGGGCGCAGAGAGAGGGGCGCAGAGAGAGAGAGGCGCAGAGAGAGAGGGGCGCAGAGAGAGAGGGGCGCAGAGAGAGAGGGAGAGAGAGGGAGGGGCGCAGAGAGAGAGGGAGAGAGGGGCGCAGAGAGAGGGAGAGAGAGAGGCACAGAGAGAGAGAGGCGCAGAGAGAGGCACAGAGAGAGAGAGGCGCAGAGAGAGAGGCAGAGAGAGAGAGGCGCAGAGAGAGAGGCAGAGAGAGAGAGAGGCGCAGAGAAAGAGAGGCGCACAGAGAGAGAGGCGCGGAGAGAGGCACAGAGAGAGAGGCGCAGAGAGAGAGGCGCAGAGAGAGAGAGGCGCAGAGAGAGAGAGGCGCAGAGAGAGAGGCGCAGAGAGAGAGGCGCAGAGAGAGAGAGGCACAGAGAGAGAGGCGCAGAGAGAGAGAGAGAGGCAGAGAGAGGCGCAGAGAGAGAGAGAGGCGCAGAGAGAGAGAAGCGCAGAGAGAGAGAAGCGCAGAGAGAGAGAGGCGCAGAGAGAGAGAGGCGCAGAGAGAGAGAGAGGCAGAGAGAGAGGCGCAGAGAGAGAGAGGCGCAGAGAGAGAGACGCAGAGAGAGAGGCGCAGAGAGAGAGGGGGCGCAGAGAGAGAGAGGGGCGCAGAGAGAGAGAGGGGGCGCAGAGAGAGAGGGGCGCAGAGAGAGGGGCGCGCAGAGAGAGGGGCGCGCAGAGAGAGGGGCGCGCAGAGAGAGAGGGGCGCAGAGAGAGAGGGGCAGAGAGAGAGGGGCGCAGAGAGAGAGGGGCAGAGAGAGAGGGGCAGAGAGAGAGGGGCGCAGAGAGAGGGGCGCAGAGAGAGGGGCGCAGAGAGAGAGAGGCGCAGAGAGAGAGAGGGGGCGCAGAGAGAGAGGGGCGCAGAGAGAGAGGGGCGCAGAGAGGGAGGGGCGCAGAGAGAGAGGGAGAGAGAGGGAGGGGCGCAGAGAGAGGGAGAGAGAGAGGGGCGCAGAGAGGGAGAGAGAGAGGTGCAGAGAGAGAGGGAGAGAGAGAGGCGCAGAGGAAGAGGGAGAGAGAGAGGCGCAGAGAGAGAGGCGCAGAGAGCGAGAGGGGGCGCAGAGAGAGAGGGGCGCAGAAAGAGAGGGGCGCAGAGAGAGGGGCGCAGAGAGAGAGGGGCGCAGAGAGGCGCGCGCAGAGAGGCGCATGCATAGAGAGAGGCGCGCAGAGAGAGAGAGGCGCAGAGAGAGAGAGGGGCGCAGAGAGAGAGGGGCGCAGAGAGAGAGAGGGGCGCAGAGAGGGAGAGAGAGGCGCAGAGAGAGAGGGGGAGAGAGGCGCAGAGGGAGAGAGGCGCAGAGGGAGAGAGAGAGGGCACAGAGGGAGAGAGAGGCGCAGAGGGAGAGAGAGGCGCAGAGGAGAGAGAGGCGCAGAGAGAGAGGCGCAGAGAGAGAGAGGCGCAAAGAGAGAGAGAGAGAGGCGCAGAGAGAGAGAGGCGCAGAGAGAGAGAGGCGCAGAGAGAGAGAGAGGCGCAGAGAGAGAGAGGCGCAGAGAGAGAGAGGCGCAGAGAGAGAGGCGCAGAGAGAGAGAGAGAGGCAGAGAGAGAGAGAGGCGCAGAGAGAGAGAGGCGCAGAGAGAGAGAGAGGCGCAGAGAGAGAGGCGCAGAGAGAGGCGCAGAGAGAGGCACAGAGAGAGAGGCAGAGAGAGAGGCGCAGAGAGAGAGAGAGGCGCAGAGAGAGAGAGAGGCGCAGAGAGAGAGAGGCGCAGAGAGAGAGGCGCAGAGAGAGAGGCGCAGAGAGAGAGGTGCAGAGAGAGGCGCAGAGAGAGACAGAGGCGCAGAGAGAGAGAGGGGCGCAGAGAGAGAGAGGCGCAGAGAGAGAGAGGGGCGCAGAGAGAGAGAGGGTGCGCGCAGAGAGAGAGGGGCGCGCAGAGAGAGAGGGGCGCGCAGAGAGAGAGGGGCGCGCAGAGAGAGGGGCGCGCAGAGAGAGAGGGGCGCAGAGAGAGAGGGGCGCAGAGAGAGAGGGGCGCAGAGAGAGAGGGGCGCAGAGAGAGGGGCGCAGAGAGAGAGAGAGAGAGGGGCGCAGAGAGAGAGGGGCACAGAGAGAGAGGGGCGCAGAGAGAGAGGGGCGCAGAGAGAGAGGGAGGGGCGCAGAGAGAGAGGGAGAGAGAGGGAGGGGCGCAGAGAGAGAGGGAGAGAGGGAGGGGCGCAGAGAGAGAGAGAGAGGCGCAGAGAGAGAGAGGCGCAGAGAGAGAGAGGCGCAGAGAGAGAGGCGCAGAGAGAGAGAGAGGCGCAGAGAGAGAGAGAGAGGCGCAGAGAGAGAGAGAGAAGCAGAGAGAGGCGCAGAGAGAGGCGCACAGAGAGAGAGGCGCAGAGAGAGAGAGAGGCGCAGAGAGAGAGAGAGGCGCAGAGAGAGAGAGAGGCACAGAGAGAGAGAGAGGCGCAGAGAGAGAGAGGCGCAGAGAGAGAGAGGCACAGAGAGAGAGGCGCAAAGAGAGAGAGGCGCAAAGAGAGAGGCGGCGCAGAGAGAGAGAGGGGCGCAGAGAGAGAGGGGCGCAGAGAGAGAGGGGCGCGCAGAGAGAGAGGGACAGAGAGAGGGGCGCAGAGAGAGGGGCGCAGAGAGAGAGAGGCGCAGAGAGAGAGAGGGGCGCAGAGAGAGAGAGGGGCGCAGAGAGAGAGGGAGGGGCGCAGAGAGAGAGGGAGAGAGAGGGAGGGGCGCAGAGAGAGAGGGAGAGAGGGGCGCAGAGAGAGAGGGAGAGAGGGGCGCAGAGAGAGAGGGAGACAGAGAGGCGCAGAGAGAGAGGGAGAGAGAGAGGCGCAGAGAGAGAGAGGCGCAGAGAGAGAGAGAGGGGGGCGCAGAGAGAGTGGGGCGCAGACAGAGAGGGGCGCACAGAGAGAGAGGGGCGCGCAGAGAGAGAGGGGGCGCGCAGAGAGAGAGGGGCGCAGAGAGAGATGGGCGCAGAGAGAGATGGGCGCAGAGAGGCGCGCGCAGAGAGAGAGAGGATGCGCGCAGAGAGAGAGGCGCGCGCAGAGAGAGAGGCGCAGAGAGAGAGAGAGGGGCGCAGAGAGAGGGAGAGAGGGGGCGCAGAGAGAGAGGGGCGCGGAGAGAGAGGGAGAGAGAGATGCGCAGAGAGAGAGGGAGAGAGAGAGGCGCAGAGAGAGAGAGGGAGAGAGAGGCGCAGAGGGAGAGAGAGGCGCAGAGGGAGAGAGAGGCGCAGAGGGAGAGAGAGGCGCAGAGAGAGAGAGGCGCAGAGAGAGAGAGGCGCAGAGAGAGGCGCAGAGAGAGAGGCGCAGAGAGAGAGAGAGGCGCAGAGAGAGAGAGAGAGGTGCAGAGAGAGGTGCAGAGAGAGAGAGGTGCAGAGAGAGAGAGAGGCGCAGAGAGAGAGAGGGAGGCGCAGAGAGAGAGAGAGGGAGGCACAGAGAGAGAGAGAGGCGCAGAGAGAGAGAGGCGCAGAGAGAGAGAGAGGCGCAGAGAGAGAGAGAGGCGCAGAGAGAGAGAGAGAGGCGCAGAGAGAGAGGGGCGCAGAGAGAGAGGCACAGAGAGAGAGAGGCGCAGAGAGAGAGAGGCGCAGAGAGAGAGAGAGGCGCAGAGAGAGAGGCGCAGAGAGAGAGAGAGGCGCAGAGAGAGAGAGAGAGGCGCAGAGAGAGAGAGGCGCAGAGAGAGAGAGGCGCAGAGAGAGAGAGAGGCGCAGAGAGAGAGAGGCGCAGAGAGAGAGAGAGGCTCAGAGAGAGAGGCGCAGAGAGAGAGAGGCGCAGAGAGAGACGCAGAGAGAGAGAGGCGCAGAGAGAGAGAGGCGCAGAGAGAGAGAGGCGCAGAGAGAGAGGCGCAGAGAGAGAGAGGCGCAGAGAGAGAGAGGCGCAGAGAGAGAGAGGCGCAGAGAGAGAGGCGCAGAGAGAGAGAGAGGCGCAGAGAGAGAGAGAGGCGGCAGAGAGAGAGAGAGAGAGGCGCAGAGAGAGAGAGAGAGGCGCAGAGAGAGAGAGGCGCGGAGAGAGAGAGAGGCGCAGAGAGAGAGAGGCGCAGA
>CM055127.1:18004473-18019473 GCA_029206835.1 Rana muscosa | reverse complement strand
CTAAGTGGGTAGGGGGAGGAGATAGGATAAGAGAAAGAGTTATAAAGAACACATAACTTTTTTTTTACACAATTTAAAAACAAAATCATGGTTTTGAAAATATCATAACCATTTGTCGAGATCGAGAGAGAGAGAAATAGAGAGAGAGAGAGAGGAAAAGAGAGAGAGAGAGAAAAAGAGAGAGAGAGAGAAAAGAGAGAGAGAGAGAGAGAAAAAGAGAGAGAGAGAAAGACGAAAGACAGAGAGAGAAAGACAGAGAGAGAAAGACAGCGAAAGACAAGAAAACATTATATATTTTCACATAAAACAAAAAACAAAAATAGGATTTTTTACTCACCGTAAAATCCTTTTCTCTGAGTCCATGGACCGACAAAGCTTCTCTATTGACAAAGTGGGTATTATCCGTTAATTAGGAGTGACTAGGCAGAAAACTTGTAAAAAGTGTTGCATCACACCTTCTACAGTACCGCCCACGGGGCGGACCCTCTGGGTATATCCCCTCAGTCTGCATCTCGCAGATCAGTTCGTCAAAAAGCAGTACAAACTTAAAAGGAGGGGTGGGTGTTGTGTCGGTCCATGGACTCAGAGAAAAGGATTTTACGGTGAGTAAAAAATCCTATTTACTCTTTCGTCCATGGACCGACACAGCTTCTCTATTGACAAAGTGGGACGTCCCAAAGCAGTGTCAGAGAAAAACGAGGGGTGGTAACAGCATAACAATAAACTTCACCCCAAACACAAAACAGCACTCCTCCAACGGAGGAGTTGCAACTCTAAACGGCCGCTTGCAAAACCTTGCGGCCGAAAGAGGCATCTGAAGATGCACCTACATCAACTTTGTAGAATTTTGTGAAAGTGTGAGCGGATGACCAAGTCGCCGCTTTACATAATTGGGAAACAGACGCTTGATGTCGGAAAGCCCAAGAGGCACCTATTGCCCTGGTCGAATGCGCCGTGACCGGAAAGGGGGACGCTTGATCCTTTAAGGCGTAAGCCTGGATTACTATCTATCTGTCGGATCCACCTAGAGATGGTGGCCGACGAGACTGCTTGGCCCTTCTTGGGACCAGCCACCGAAACAAACAGTAAGTCTGACTTCCGGAACAGGGAAGTAGCAGATAGGTATACTCTCAAAGCTCGGACAACGTCCAAGGAATGCAACGCCGACTCCTTAGGATTCGACGGATGAGGACACAAGGATGGAAGTACAATGTCCTCGTTGAGATGAAAAGCGGAAGCGACCTTCGGAAGAAAGGAAGGCTACGGCCGCAGCACCACCTTATCCTTGTGGAAAATCAAATAGGGAGACTTGCAGGACAAGGCTGCCAGCTCAGAGACTCGTCTAACTGACGTAACAGCCACCAAAAAGACCACTTTCTGAGAAAGTGTCAACAGGGGAATATCGCTAATATTCTCAAACAGTGCCTTCTGAAGCACAGAGAGGACCAGGTTCAAGTCCCACGGAGGTAGCAGGGGACGGACCGGAGGGGCCACATGTCTAACCCCCTGCACAAATGTACTCATGAGAGAGTGAGCTGCCAGGGGTCGCTGAAAAAAGACAGCCAGGGCAGATATCTGTCCCTTAATCGTACTTAGGGCAAGCCTTTGGTCCACCCCATGCTGTAAAAACAGCAGGATTCTGGAAACCAAATAAGTACACGGATGTCATTTCAGTTCCTCACACATGGAGATGTAGGCCTTCCAAGTGCAGTGATAAACCTCCCTAGAGGACGGTTTCCGAGCACTTCTCATAGTAGAGATTACTGAATCTGACAGGCCCCGGTCTCTCAGTACCTGGTTCTCAAAAGCCATGCCGTTAAAGCCAGTGACCGTAAAGCAGGATGGAGTATGGGACCTTGCGATAGCAGGTCCTTCCGTAGTGGTAGGCGCCAGGGGACGTCTGCTACCAGACGTACTAGATCGGCGTACCAAGGACACTGAGGCCAATCTGGAGCAATTAGGATCATTGGAATTCCCTCTGCCTCCACTCTGCGGAGCAGAAGAGAAAGAAGCCTTAAGGGAGGGAAGGCATAGATTAGTCAATACTGACCCCACAATGCCACCAACGTGTCCGTTGCGCCTGCCCATGTGTCTCTTGACCGGGCCACAAACCTCAAAACCTTCCGATTGAGTCGGGAAGCCAGAAGATCTACGTCTGGTGTGCCCCATCTTTGGCAGAGGAGTTGGAACACCTCCGGGTGTAAGGACCATTCTCCCTGGTCCAGCATCTGGCGGCTCAGGTAGTCCGCCTGCCAGTTTTCCACACCCGGAATGTACACGGCCGACAGTGCCGGTACGCTCTTCTCTGCCCACTTCAGGATGCGAGTGACCTCCGTTGCTGCAGCTGAGCTTCTTGTTCCTCCTTGATGATTGACATATGCCACTGCTGTGGCGTTGTCTGACTGGATCCTGACTGGACGCCTTTGCAGCCTCTGAGACCATTTGAAGAGGCACAGCCTGATCGCCCGGATTTCCAGGACATTGATCGGCAGGGGGGCTTCCTCTGGGGTCCAGCGACCTTGCGCCGACTGAACACCCCAGACTCCCCCCCAACCTGTAAGGCTGGCGTCCGTCGTGATCACTATCCAGTAAACCGGAAGAAATGACTTCCTGGCCATTAGAGCCGGTGCCGTCAGCCACCATACCAGGGATCTCCTGACTAGGTGGCTCACTCGGATTTGATAATCCAGAGATGATGGACATCTGTTCCATCTGGACAGAACTTCCTTCTGTAACACTCGAGTGTGGTATTGAGCATATAGGACCGCCTCGAAGGAGGCTACCATGAGGCCTAACACTCGCATGCAAAAACGGAGTGACGACCAATTCCTGGAAGTCAGCTGCCGTACTGCAGCCCGGAGGGTCTGCAACTTCTCCACAGGGAGGAATACCTTTGCCTCTGAGGAATTCAGAATCAACCCCAGGTACACTAGGCGTTGAGTGGGCACCAATACTGACTTTTGCGTGTTTAGTATCCAACCACAGTCTCGAAGAGTCTGACAGGTAATGGACACGCTTACCTCTAATTCTGAGCTTGAAGGGGCCTTCAGCAGAAGGTCGTCCAAGTAGCCCATGATAGCGATACCCCGCTGTCTTGGAAGTGCCAGAATCGGAGCAAGCACCTTGGTGAACGTCCTGGGTGCTGAGGCAAAAGCGAAACGGGAGGGCCACAAACTGGTAGTGGCTCTTCCCGATAGCAAATCACAGAAACCTCTGGTGTCTGGAGTATATGGGGACATGCAGGTATGCGTCCTTGATGTCCAAGGAGGCCAGAAAGTCCCCCGGATGGAGAGCCGTGACTACAGATCGAACCGACTCCATCCGAAATCTTTGTACCTTCACAAAGCAATTGAGGGCTCTGAGATCCAAGATTGGACGAACCCCCTCCTTCTTCGGCACAATGAACAGATTTGAGTAAAAACCCTGACCCCGTTCCTATTCTGTTACTGGAATAACTACCCCGCGTTCCAGTAGACCCTGGACCGCCCCATACAGGGCCTACCGACGGGTCAGTAGTAGCTGGAGATTGGAGGTGATGAATCTGTCCGGTGGACAAGATAGAAATTCTATCTTTTAGCCTGAGGAGATTACTTCGCAAACCCACCTGTCGGAGACTAGAGCTGTCCACTGAGTCGCGAATTTGCGAAGACGTCCCCCCACCTGAGAGCTGGGTAGGGGCGGACCTTCATGTGGACGCAGATTTATCCGCAGGCTTGTTGGGTCTGCGGGACCAAGGACATTTTTGTCCTTGGGCAGGCGCCTTATCGGCCTGGGGTCTTTTCCCTGTCGCCCTAGGGGGACGAAAAAAACGCTTGCGTGCAGTAAAGGAGGGCCCTTACCCTTGGCGTGTGTCATGGATATGCAGTAGTGTTTGTCTGTCAGCTTACCTTCCTTCCCATGTGTTCATCTTAGAGGCCTGAGCCCTTTCACCTGGCTTCCTTTATAATCTCCTCCCAGCCAGACTCCACCCCAGGCCCTATCACAGAACACTATATTAACCTGTGCACTGCAAGCCTGCTTTGCTGATCAACGTGTTTGTTAGGCATTGTGTGTTTGGGTTCCTGCCTGCCGTGTGCTACGTCTGTCTCTCTGTTACATATTTGGCTTGTCCCCGACTATCCCTGTCTGCTCGTGACCCTTGACCTTCGGCTCGTTCTTCGTTATCCTTGTCTGCTTGTGGCCCCTGACCTTCAGCTTGTTATTCGGTTCTCTCTTATCGTGTGCTGCTGCTTCCCCTCTTTTCCCCTTATCCTACGGGGCGTGAGCTAGGAAACTCCAGGGGCCGTGACCTGGTCCCAGCCTGCAGCTAACATCCTCACCACTAGAGGCCCTGGAGAAGACCAGCTGGGTCTTAGACTCCGCGCCCTGGGGAATCTTGGCTCTAGCTTCCGTTTGGATCCCGGTTGTGCTCCTCTGGTCCCGCTTTCCACAACCACCCAGTTTCCTATCCGCAGAAGCCAGCCATAGGGTTCACTACCTCGCGGTGCACTCCTGTCCCCCTACGGTGTGCATCTGTCACCTGGCCACAGGTGACCTTGACAGTTTGATCAGCCATGAACCCGGCTGACATCCCGTTACCCGTGGATGATCCGTTGCAGGGCATAGTTTGCAGACTTGAAACCCAGGAATCGAATCAGACTCAGGTGATGCGATTCCTCCAGGATCTGGCTTTGAGCAGCTTCAGGCCTCCTTGGGAACCCTGAATTCGCAACCTCAAATACAACCAGCGGCTGCACCTATTGCACCAGTCGCAGCCACACACTCACTACAACTGCCAGCTCCGTCCCGTTTCTCTGGGGACTCCAAGGCTTGCAGGGGGTTCCTTAGCCAATGCACAATTCATTTTGAGCTCCAGCCCCAAAATTTCCTGTCTGATCGGGCTAAGGTAGCCTATATCATTTTCCTCCTCTCTGGTGAAGCTTTAGCCTGGGCAGCCCCTCTGTGGGAACTGAATGATCCAGTGGTTTCTAGCCTGTCTGGCTTCTTGAAACTTTTTCGGAATATCTTCGAAGAACCGGCTCGTGTCTCTTCAGCGGCCAGCGCCCTTTTACGTCTCCGCCAAGAGTCTGCTTCTGTGGGACAGTATGCCCTTCATTTCCGCATACTGTCGGCTGAGTTGAGCTGGAACAATGAGGCCTTAGTCGCAACCTTTTTGCATGGCCTGTCTGCTGTCTGATAGAGTGAAGGATGAATTAGCAGGAAGAACCATCCCCACTGATCTGGCCGGCGTTATCTCCTTGTGTAACCAGATCGATATTCGCTTTCAGGAGAGGACCTTAGAAAAGCAACGCCAGCACTCCTTGGTTCTTAGTCAGCCTGAGCTCCCCTCTCTTCGACCCGTAGAGCATCTCCTACCAGCTGAGGAACCCATGCAGCTGGGTCGGACCAGGCTATCCCCCGAGGAACGTGCTAGGCGCAGAACTCTTGGTCTGTGTCTTTACTGTGGGGGCAAAGGTCATTTTCGTGACACTTGCTCTCTTTGTCCAGAAAAACGTTCGGGTCCACTTCATCTGGAAAGTGGAGTATTGGACCCAGAAATATCACCTTCCCCTTCTCGTCTTCTGCTTTCTGTGTTCCTTCATGTTGGTGCTTCTTTTCATTCGGTCTCAGCATATCTGGATTCCGGAGCCGCTGGTAATTTTATGGACTGGGAAATCGCATCGTCCATGAGACTTACTCTTTTGCCCCTCACCACACCATTGGTGGTCTTGGCGATTGATGGTACTGTTCTCCCAGGGGGACCTATCCGCTTCCAGACCCTCCCTGTTAAGATGTCGGTAGGGACACTCCACCAGGAGTGGATATCCTTCCTTATCTTACCCAAGGCCTCAACACCTATAATTTTGGGTCTCCCATGGTTACAGCTCCATTCTCCTCATGTGGACTGGACTACTGGACAGATCCTGGCTTGGGGTCCCTCCTGTTCCTCGTCCTGCCTACCCAAGGTTGCCCCCTGTGAATCTGAGCCGGTCATTCATTCCAGGTTGCATAACCATTTACATTTCTCTGTCCCTAACCACCCTTGGACGCACAGCCAGGCTAGCTTGTCTACAAGTCCTGCAGTCGCTACGTCTTGCGATGCGATTCAGGTAGTCGCTACACCTGACTCAGCTATTCACTCTGCCTCTGTACTAGTTATGCCAGTCCAGCCCATGCCCAGTGAGCCTCCTACTTTTTCTTGTTCAGGACATTCTGCTTGTCTTTCAGCTATTCAGCTTGACTCCTGTGACATGTCACCCTCTAACCAACCTGACTTCAGGGTTCCACTGACATCTGCCCAGTTTGATGGTCCTGTGCAAGATGACCAGTTCCCCTTTAAGGGTCTAGGGGACCCTCCTCAGATTCCTGTTGATCCTCTCATGCCCTTGCTTATTCCTAGAGAGCCTTTGGTCCTCAATAGATCTTCTTGTCATCTCCCTACCTCGTTTTCAGTCTCTGAGGATAATCTTAAGTACGAGGTTAGACAAGTTCTGGATTCTCGGCTCTGCAGAGGCATTCTTCAGTACCTTCTGCATTGGAGAGGTTTTGGTCCTGAGGAGGCGTCTTGGATCGCTGCATCTGATGTCGCTGCACCTCATCTGTTGAGAAGGTTTCATCAGAGATTTCCCTTTAAGCCTGGGCCCAGGCGGGGGAGGGCCCATAAGAGGGAGGGTACTGTCATGGATATGCAGTAGTGTTTGTCTGTCAGCTTACCTTCCTTCCCATGTGTTCATCTTAGAGGCCTGAGCCCTTTCACCTGGCTTCCTTTATAATCTCCTCCCAGCCAGACTCCACCCCAGGCCCTATCACAGAACACTATATTAACCTGTGCACTGCAAGCCTGCTTTGCTGATCAACGTGTTTGTTAGGCATTGTGTGTTTGGGTTCCTGCCTGCCGTGTGCTACGTCTGTCTCTCTGTTACATATTTGACTTGTCCCCGACTATCCCTGTCTGCTCGTGACCCTTGACCTTTGGCTCGTTCTTCGTTATCCTTGTCTGCTTGTGGCCCCTGACCTTCAGCTTGTTATTCGGTTCTCTCTTATCGTGTGCTGCTGCTTCCCCTCTTTTCCCCTTATCCTACGGGGCGTGAGCTAGGAAACTCCAGGGGCCGTGACCTGGTCCCAGCCTGCAGCTAACATCCTCACCACTAGAGGCCCTGGAGAAGACCAGCTGGGTCTTAGACTCCGCGCCCTGGGGAATCTTGGCTCTAGCTTCCGTTTGGATCCCGGTTGTGCTCCTCTGGTCCCGCTTTCCACAACCACCCAGTTTCCTATCCGCAGAAGCCAGCCATAGGGTTCACTACCTCGCGGTGCACTCCTGTCCCCCTACGGTGTGCATCTGTCACCTGGCCACAGGTGACCTTGACAGTGTGGCCCCTTACCCTTGCTAGTTTGGGGAAGCAAAGTGCTTTTACCTCCTGTGGCATCCTTGATGATGTCATCCAGAGAAGCCCCAAAAAGTCTGTCGCCCTTAAAAGGCAGATCCAACAGGGCTTTCTTGGAAGTCTGGTCCGCAGACCAGCCCTTTAGCCAGATCAGGCGGCGTATTGCTACTGCATAAACCAAAGCTTTTGACAGCAGGGGAATAGTATTCATGTCTGACTCGCAGACAAACTTAAGGCCCTGGACCAACTGGTCGGCCAAAGTTATCTCATCAGGAGGAGCATCTCGCTCCTTTAACCCATGGAGTAGCAATTTTGCCCATTCAGTAAGTGTCTGAGAGACTAGGGCTCCCGCCAATGCCGGGTGTACTGCCGAGCCTACCACTGAGTATAGGTAGCGAGCGAGTGCTTCAGCCTTCTTATCCACAGGGTCCTTAAAACTAGGAGCCCCTTCTACTGGAATAGTGGTAGCTCTATTAAGTCTGGACACCGGAGGGTCCACCATAGGGGGAGAGGTCCATTTCTTCAGAAAACTCCCCTTAAAGGGGTACCGTACCGCAAACCTCTTTGGGGCTGTAAAGACCCTCAGTGGGTTCTCCCATTCCTTGTATAAGAGTTTATCAAAATAAGGGAACACCTTAACAGTGCGGGCAGGTTTACGAAACCCAAAGGGGACCGGAGTCTCTGCTGCTTCTGCAGTATTTTCCAACTTTAGCGTATCCCGCACTGCAGTAATAAGGTCAGATACCAAAGCTGTCTCGCGTACTGACCTGACTTGGAGTCATCCGCACTGTCCGATCGGTCACGGTCTGCAGTCTCTGATGCGTCAGAATCTGGGCCATGAGCCGTAGCTGGACCTGGTTCTGCATCAGAATTATCCCCAGAAGATTGCAGGGGACGGGGGCGTTTATTACCCCTGTGTGCTGCTTCCACCCTGGCAGCAAACGCCTCTAGGATTTCCGACATAGCGTCTATAGACACCTCAGGGGCACCAGCTGCTAAATCTGGTGTTTCAGGGGAGAAGACATCTGGCTCAGATGCCATGCTGACCACATGCTGACACCCACAGGGCTCCAGGCAAGATATCAATAGGCCACCCTCCTGCGCTGCAGAGATGCTGGGTCACCCAGAGGACTCACCACCCTGGACCGGTACTGCTATGCTGCCGTGTGCTGCGCCTGTGATGCTGTCCCACTGCTGCTGTGTCACTCTGCTTCTTTTATCAGAGCTTCCTGTGTGAATTTTCGCGCCAGTGTAATGCACCCTAGAGGCCGGAGACTCTCGCAAAATGGCCGCCACAACGTCTGTATGGAAGATAATGTGGGCTCTAAGAAAATGGCCGCCGAGCCGAAGATAGAAGCCAAAGCAGCCGTAGACCACAAAAAGATGGCCGCCAAACGGCAATATATAGATACAGTGTGCATCATTACAAACATGGCCACCAATCAGTCGATAGAGGCCAGTGGGTGTGGAACTACAAGAAAATGACTCCGAAACCACAGGAAGATGGCTGCCGGGCAGTCACTGTAAAGGTAACTTGGCATGACAACCTCCATTTTGAGTTCAGGACGCCATGTCATGGGTTAAAGAAAAGGTTTTGTTTGAAATGTACTTATTTCTGTGTAAAGGTTTTTATGATCATTTAGGCATATACCATATCTATGGACTTTGCCCTAGCTCATGTTTGTTTAAAGATAAGTTAATTATAGTTCTACACAACTGTGTAAACACAGAAAGTATACATTTAAGTCACATATGTTAAAATTCACATTCATGTAACATTTGTATTTCATCAGCGAAATATTACCTGAACTTGTAACACGTACTAGCTAATAGGAAATTATTAACCTGAATTTGTATCATGTAAACTCCTCCCATCCCCACCTTTGTCCCCTAAGACCGGCATAAATACCGAGATGTTAAGCTAATTAAACCAGACATAATTTGGGCACATTGCAAAGGCTTTCCTGTGTCAATTTAATGTCTCCAGATCGGTGGGGGTCGCTGAAGTCTTTCCTGCATTACACTTTTACCTGCCTGGCTGGTTAGAAGCAACTGTACCCCTACAACTGGCGGTTCATCCGGGAAAAGCAGAATCATCTGTGGTAAGAATCCTTTTTGTCTTTATTGACTAAATATTTTCTTGCCTCAGCTCTGATTAAAGCTTTTAGACCCATAAATTATTAAGGGATAAGAACCATGCCAGGAGGTTAATATTGGATTTTTGGTAAATCCACAAAGATAAGCAGTACTGCATATAGATACATTCATTTTGGCAAGGAATATGATAGATACATTCCTTTTGGCAAGGAATATGATAGATACATTCCTTTTGGCAAGGAATATGATAGATACATTCCTTTTGGCAAGGAATATGATAGATACATTCCTTTTGGCAAGGAATATGAAGTGGTTAATGAGGAGGTAGACTCCGGTGACCCCAAAACCTTTGCTTTTCTTTCTGTCGCATAGAAGTGTTAAGATAATAGAAGTATTAAGAATAATTTGTTGTGTGGATCAGAAGACTGCGTGGTAAAACAGTCGTCTCCCACTGTGAATATGGGTCAGAAACAAGGTAAAGAATATCCTCCCCCTCTTCCCAACCCAGGAGAAACGTGTAAGGATTTTGTAGCCAGAATTTGTGGTACTGATTATGAATTTATAGTCCCATGAGTTTCAAATTTAGTAGGATAGACCAGAGCCATACACAGTATAGACCCCTTTCCCCGCGATGGTAGTAATGATGAATTTCACATGGGATATGGATTATATGGAAAAGGGAGGAGAGAATTGGTTAAAATATGCCCCATATTGGTTTCAGAGGGACAAAAAAGAAGCAGAAAAAGCCCACCAAATGTTTAAGTAAGGTAGATTATGACCAGAAACATAGAGAAGAAGCAGATAAAAAGAGAGTTGTCCCTGACCCAACAGCTCCACCTCTGCCAGTAGTCAGTCATCCTCCACCCTCATATGTACATGTCTATCTGAGTTTAAGAGAGGAAGATATTGATATTCTGGCTCTACATCATGAAATCAGACAACGGCAGATCCCTCCCGCTCCACAACAAGATAGACATCGCTTACAGAGGCAAGGACAGGAAGCCTGAGTCGAGGTAGCTAAACCAGAAGAAGATCAGGGAGCTATATGAGGTGTAGTTTCACCACCTGGCCAAGAGCAGGAGGAAGAACAGGAAAACGCTGTAGTGGGTAAAACACTTAGTCCCCCTAAAACAAAGAGTGGAACTGTATATAGTAACACTAACCTTCAAGCGCCTTTCATGACCATTGGAAATTAAATATTGAAAAAAGTAATAGACGTTGAGGACATTGACAGGATAGTGAAACATTGCCCCAAACCCACTGCCTCAGCAGGAGTTACTTTAACTTACTTAAAAAAGGCATGTAAGGGTAGAAATTACACACAGGAAGACATGCGCCTTATCATTGATGGCATTATAGGACACACCAGTTCCTGGAGCTGGGCAAATGTTCCAAGTATAAACATTATTGACACTGGTAATGCGGGAGCATATGGGTTAAACACAGTAGCAGGTAGTAACACCATGTGGACGGAAATAGAGGCTGAAATGATGAAAGTATTTAAAAATAAAAGTTCCCTTCCTACTGCCATAGCATGCAAACAAAAGTCAGAAGAATCTGTAGTTGAGTTCTGGAAAAGGTTTCATGAAAATTGGACAACAGAAGCTGGATTAGCTGCAGCTACTGATGTGGGAGCTTTGTTTATTCAAACTTATATGAATAATCTAAAACCCCAGTTCGCCTTGATGGTCAAACAGATGATATCTGAATGGACCACACAGACAATTGACCAATTTCAGGAAACTTTAATACAGAAAGAAGCAGCAGGATGTTTAAATGTAATGGGAAAGAGAGCAGTGAGTGCCCATTGTCGGGCAGGGTGGCGGTTGTGGATTTGTTCAAGACCTTCGAGCTGTAAATAACCTGGTGTGCGACTATAGTGCCTGATGTGCCATCACTCCTTACCTCCATACCACCCGATGCAGAGTATTTTTCTGTGATTGATTTAACAAATGTATTTTTTATCGTCCTTGTGGATGAGGAGACACAGCCAATCCTTGCTTTCTGTTTTTTAAAAAAAAATTTTTTTTTGCCAGATGACAAGGTGTCATGGGTTATGTTGACCCTGTAGTCTACTCAGTTGTGCTCCAGGCCACATTGCGGTCCTGGACTCCCTGCCATCGTTCTGTCCTACTCCAATATGTTGATTGATATGTAACCCAAGCCAGATTTGCCTGCAAAGAGAATGGTTCAGATCTGCTACATTGGTTGGCAGATAATGGTCATAAAGTTTCCAAAAACAAACTTCAAGTGGTGTCAGGAAACTGTTGAATGCCTTGGTTTTGTACTCACAAAAGGTGAAAGGAAAGTCAGTCATGAGCTGCGGCTCTCCGTGGGTCTAGCCCCCCCACAGACCAAGAAGGATATGCTGTCCTTTCTTGGCATGATTAGTTACCTGACTGTTCCTACTATGATAATCTCTTGAGACAAACCACAGGTACTGACATACCAGATTGTATAAAATGCAATGATGAAATGTACAATGCTTGCGTATACCTCAAAACATCTATGATAACAGCTCCTGGTCTTGGCCTCTGAGTATAGCAAAAGGTTTTACCTATTTGCTAGGGACAACTGTAAAACCATGACGGGAGTCCTAGCGCAAAAACATGGGAGGAAAACTGCGCCCTATCGTTTTTCCCCAAGGGTTGTGCCTATGCCAGTGCAGGGCATGCTGGCATGTCTCAGAGCTTTGGTATCCTGTGCGATGGTGGTGGAAATGGCTACATCATTCACTCTAGGACATGCAACCACACTACACTGTAGGACACATACAGGGCAACAGGATGACATAGCCAAATGAAATGCTTTAGCTGACAAAGCAGCAAGAGAGGCAGCATCCACACAGCCAGCAGACATCCAAATGCCATTGCTCTCACCTGAAATCTCACTCCTAGATAAAACATTGCATGAACTCCAAACATATGCTACGGACAAAGACATCCAACAATGGAACTCAATAGGTGTGCAGACAAGCCCAGAAACTGGCCTTGTCTGCCAAGAGGGGAGACTATGTATCCCTGTAGCCAGCGCACCCATTTCTATTCACTCATTTACAAATTGATTTTACACACATGCCCAAACTAGGTAAAAATACAGGAATATTTGCTAGTAATAGTGGACATGTTCTCAAGATGGATGGATAGAAGTGTTTGTAACAACAAAGGAAGACGCACAAACAGTAGTAAGAATTCTCACACAGCAAATCATTCCCAGATGGGGTTGCTCACTTCAGATCAACTCAGATAATGGTCCTGCATTTGTGGCCAAACACTGAAAATAGAATGGAAGTTTCATATTCCTTAGCACCCCCAGAGTTCAGGTATAGTGGAAAGGATGAACAGAACCATTAAAGATAAGATCAGGAAAGCCACTGGAGGTACGTATGCAAATTGGAAGAAGGTCCTACCAGCTGTACTAGCCGAGGTAAGAATGACACCCTCTAAAAAGACAGGATACTCCCCTTTTGAAGTTTTAATGGGTACGCCATTCCCCACCCCATGGGCCAGACAGCCACTTATGTTGGAAAGAGAGGACCTAGATCTTATTCAGAAAGAATATGTAAAAAAACGTATTGAAACTTTAGATCAAGTTGAAAGGAATGTTGCTCGCACCTCTCCTTGTTTCTTCACAGGAACCAACACACCCTTTGAACCGCACCAAGAAGCAGGAGTATCTCTTGGACTCCCAACCACAGTGATCACAGTGACTCGCACAGCCATTCTGGTGGAAACACAACAGGCCTGGATCCATGCCAGTCGTGTGAAGAAGGTGAACCAAACACCTAAGAAGCAAGCCAAGGAAAATTGAGTGAAGCAGTTGGTCAAGGCTCTGAACAAAATGCCGTTGCTTATTTCACCACGGACTTCTGGGAAAGCCTTGTGCCTCTTATGCTGGGCTGCCCTGATCGTGTTTTTGCCAACTTGGCTGATAACTAACTGTATTTATCATCCTGAAGATTTGGGACACATAAAGAGTATTTGTGGAGCCTCTAAAACTCCACAACAGAATATTAATATGAATAATACACATGACAGACACAAGAGAAATGAAAACTCAGAAATTAAACACAGATAAAATGTCATTATTGAAGTTTAAATATGCCTATGCACAGAAATCAGGATATGAAAATGTTGGATATGTAGTCAAATTACACCCCTCCACCGTTAGTATTCCTCTCATGGCTGTACCCTTTAAATATCATAAATGTGAAATACAATAATTAGTACTGAGGAAGATGACCCCAGGGAAGAGATAGAGTGTTATCAGATTGTCAGATTAGCAGATTTGTATGATGCCAAGATGGGTGATATGAATGAGTAAAGATATGTATCCACATACACCCTAAGAAGAGCTTTACTCCACATAGATGTGAAGTAGTACTGTGGACCCTCTGATATCATACTAAGTAGAGAAGATATGGTAGTGACCCCGCCATAGGGGTCTGATAATGTTGAGATATACATATATATCTATCCAAATAGACTTAATGAAAAGGTTGAATAATTACACTGGAATCATTGATGAAATAATGGAAAAGAATTCTGATGATATTACTAAATTAAATATAGAAACTAGAGCAATTAGAAAACGATTAGAACTACACAAGTTACCCATAGAAAGCATGAGTGCTGTTTTAACTGGGTTATGTGAGACAACAGAAGATTATGAGTGTTGTACCTGGTTTCATAACACTAGTATTAAGGTACCAGATTATTATGATATAATTGCACAACACCGAAAGGAAGTAAGCAAATTACAAGATGAAGCTAGAAACATTGCCAAGACATGGGATCCTTTTTGCAAACCTAAGTTCTGGAGTAGGAATACTGACATGGTTGAGAAGTGCAGCCATAACTATTATGATAGAAGAAAGATTATATAACTGTGAGACATATTTTGTCTCAAAGAGAGGATTGTAAAGGTAACTTGGCATGACAACCTCCATTTTGAGTTCAGGACGCCATGTCATGGGTTAAAGAAAAGGTTTTGTTTGAAATGTACTTATTTCTGTGTAAAGGTTTTTATGATCATTTAGGCATATACCATATCTATGGACTTTGCCCTAGCTCATGTTTGTTTAAAGATAAGTTAATTATAGTTCTACACAACTGTGTAAACACAGAAAGTATACATTTAAGTCACATATGTTAAAATTCACATCCATGTAACATTTGTATTTCATCAGCGAAATATTACCTGAACTTGTAACACGTACTAGCTAATAGGAAATTATTAACCTGAATTTGTATCATGTAAACTCCTCCCATCCCCACCTTTGTCCCCTAAGACTGGCATAAATACCGAGATGTTAAGCTAATTAAACCAGACATCATTTGGGCACATTGCAAAAGCTTTCCTGTGTCAATTTAATGTCTCCAGATCTGTGGGGGTCGCTGAAGTCTTTCCTGCATTGCACTTTTACCTGCCTGGCTGGTTAGAAGCAACTGTACCCCTACAGTCACTAGAGGCCGAACCCGGCATGTACCACCACAAAATGGCCGCCGACAGCATGGAGGAGGAAGCACATACAACTAAG